>VDFB02086081.1:238218109-238302369 GCA_007258455.2 Sequoia sempervirens
ATGAAATATTAGAAAAAGGTGTTGTTGATATGAAGAAAGTTGAAGAAGAAAATAAGTCTACAATAGATAAGAAGGTGGAGAAATTAGTCCATGAAAATTTTCAAAAGAAGCAGCATACAAAGGGAACTGATGTAGAAAGATTTACAAGGATGAGATATGCAAAGAAGTCAAAGCATAGAAGAACCCATCATCCTATACAACTAAAAGATATGAATAGGTACTCCACATGTTTTTATGGTTATTGTTATACCTATAATCAATTTGGTCATAGGGCTAGAGAGTGTAGGGTTGTACCTAGAAGGAGTACAAAATATGTGAATAGAAATTCATTTTCTCCTAAAATGAATATGAATATAATGTGCTATAATTGTAATAATTTTGGTCACATAGCTAAGATTTGTAGAAAAAATTGTATAATACCAATAGACCATTATGAAAAGAGAAGGAATATGTCCCCCAAAGTGAATAATGGTTCACATATTCTTGAGAAGAAGGTAGATCAAATAGAGAAGAAGCATAAGAAGATGTAGAGAGTGAAAGGTCAACAGGAAACACTTAATGTGGTTGCTCTTGCTTTACATCACTAAGTTTTAGTGATAGGGAATGCATCCGAGGAGAGATCAATTGGTATCTATTCATCCTTGGAAATGAAAGGATAGATCAAGTCTGGTAAAATATGTTTTACAAATTTCTAACAACTTGATGGCTGAAAATTTATAGTTAAACTTTTTCTCCTTGTATGTCTTGTTAAAAGAAAAGAGTATCTATTATTGGGAGAGAAGTTGTGTAGTTGCTCTGAAACACTCCTTGTTTGCAAGAAGAATAGATATGTCTTAGGGGGGGCTATTTTGTAAATACACTCAAAATTTATTTTGCTATAATTGGTATATTGTGGTTCCAATTGGTGTCAGACTATCGTGAATTGGTACAAAGTAGTTTAGTTGATATAGAGACTGAAGTGAAGTAATTGCTTAAGTGTGTAGGAAGAGATAATGGAACAAGGTCCAAGGGGGAGCTGCTATTGGTATCAAATCAATGTTATACTTGATACAATGTAGTTTAGAATATCAATTGGTATAGAGCATAAAGGGAAAACATTTGTAATTGTTATCAAATCTAATTGGCTCAAAGCATATAATGGCACTTCAATTGGCATCAAATAGTGCTAATTGGCATAGAGTGGTAGGATCATTTTTGTTTTCCCTTTATGGTCAAAGGTTGAGAGCAACCATTGGTATGAGAGTATAAATTAGTATCATTTGGTATCAATCAAAGCGTGGGTAAGTCCTATTTTCCATTGCTAAGGAGAAGTAAAGTTTTAGAAACTAGGTGTCTTGAAGTGATCCTTTGCCATTTATTTCAAAGGGGAAGAGAGTGCAAAAACTTTCATTAATTGGTATTGAGCATTTGGAGCTTTTATAGAGTAAGTTAGTTGGCGCTAGGTTAGTTAACACTGACCATTTGGTTTTTCCATCAATGACAAAGGGGGAGATTGTTGGCATATTGTTATCACTAATGTCAAAAGGGGGATTAGAAGTGAGATGGAGCTAATCCTATAAAAAAGAATGTTGGCATCAATGTAAAAGTGTCATTGATGTCAAAGGTGTATTAGAGACAAGATGGAATTGATCATGCAAGGGATATGTTAGCAAGATGATAGATCAATTATGTGCTTAGTGGTGTGCTTGAATGACAAAGAGCTCAGAGGATGTTGTGAGAGTAGTGGACTTGATTCTGGAAGCATGTGGTGTTGGTTGATGTCAATGGACTGACTTAGGAAGGTTTTTTGATGTTGTTGTGCAAGTGTTGAAGAGATTGCAGGAGTTCAGGCCTTGAGCCTACCATATATTGCTTGTTGAAGAAAGGTGTTTGGAGTTAGTCATTTTTTACTATACCTACAAGGTTTCAGGAATTGGGCCTTGTTATACCTTTTATTGAGTCCCTCAAAGATATAAAGAAAATATACTAAGTCCAAAGTATTTCAAACTTCGGACTTCGGGAGTACAACTTACTGTGGTGTTCAAAGAAGATAGTATAGAGGAACTTTGTCACCTAAAAATGTTTCGGGCATTGTGATCTTGCAACTCATTGAAATAATGGAAAGTGGTAAGGTGGAAGATTGACCTCTGACATCCAATAAGTTCTTTGTAAACTTGATGTTTAAGTTCTTCGATGTTTCAGAGGTCTGAGTGCTAGTCTGCGATAACTATGAAAAGAGCTAGATGGTAAGGGATGAGGCTGATGGTTGAATACCAATAGGAGTAAAAGGAGCATCAAGAATAAGTGCTCAATCTTGCTTGTTGTACTCGATGATGCACTCAAAGCATAAGGTAAGGGAGATTAACGACTCCCAACTCTCAAAGGAGAGCAATTGGAATTTTTTTGAAAATGGAGAATGATGTCATGATGATAGGTGGAAAAAAATGTTTGCATTAGCCAAAGGATCTTCATTGGGAAGAAAGATGAATGTTGACAAGATGAAATAATGAGTCCCTTTGACACTACAAAAAGGTGAATGATGCAGCATAGATGGACAAGTGGCAATAGTCTGCCATCTCACCAAGGCTACATTTTTTGATTAGTTTCTCCATATTCATCAATGATATAACCATTGGATTTACCATCGATAGCATCCTCATACCTTTTCTTATCTATGATACTAATCGATTTACCCACCTATTCTACAGTAACTAGCTTCAATGATTTAGGCCAATAAATTGAGTTAGGCTCATATACTCTCACGAACTACTCAATGATCATAGACTCATCAGGAAAGGAATTGAAAGGTATTTCATGATGGAATCTTGACCTTTTTCTTGAATATGTGAATACTTATCATCTTCCTCCTCAAACTGATAATTTTGATATACATTTTCAAGAGAGTTCATACTTTCCTGAATATGGACAGCAAGGTCAATAACATGTGCAATTTGGTGATAAGGAATATGGGGTTGGATATGGTGTACAAGGTATTGATGTGGATATGATGGGACAATAGGGGCACTTACAATTTGAATACTTTTATCACCCTCTGATGTATACTACACATTTACATATGTTATTTCATGGTTTCTTGGAATAGGCTAAGGCCCCAAGGATTGTGTATAATTTTTGTAATTGTCATCAAACTGAATCAAGAACAACTTTTGAAATCTTCCCATGAAGATATACTTTGCATGTGTAAGATTTTACACCATTCTCTTGCATTATCCCTCAATGATATTGCAAAGCATTTCATAATGACATCTTTTAAATAAATCTAAAATTCATTAATAAGCTCACAAAATAGTTGCACATACCTATGAGTTGATTCATATTCCTCTCCATGGAATATAGGTATATGATTTATAAGCTCAATGGGATAAGGATTTGTGTAGCCTTGGATATTATTGAAGTTCAATGGTTTATCAATGTTTGACACATAATTTTTTCTTTGTGGACATGGTTGACATTGCTAACTATTTTGATGAGGGGCTTGATATTGATAATGCTCATCATATTAATTGTATTCATGATCTTGGTAACTCACTAGTCTTTGACCAAGAGGGACATGATAAGCATTCATTTGAATCGAGGATTGTGGTGTAAAATATTTTGTTGTGCATAATGAGAAATAATTCCATTGCTAAGTTTCTCAATTGTATCATGAGGCACTTGTGAGGTCAAAGGACCACTCATATTCATATATCCATCCTGATTATAAATGGGTATATATTGTGTTAATTATATAGAAACTTGGGCTCTGAATTATAGCAGCCTTTGAGCCAATTCTTCAGCTTCCCTTGTTGGCTCAATCCTTTCCAATTCTTCTAACATTAGTTTAACTCTTTCCCTTAGCTTAGTTAATTCTCTTGGTGTATCATAATGTGTGTAGGGGAAAGAAGAATTACAATACATACTTCAACAAGAAATTTGTAGCACCCTTTAATTTTTAATTTTTGACTAAAAATGCTACTATCCCAAGATGTCTATGCATTCTTCATCAAGTTTTTAACAAAGTCACCACATCTTTTCGAAAGAGGAATGAATTTTATCTTCTAGTTTTTTTCTTCTAGCGGAGTCACTTGTACATTTTGATTTATGATTTTACTCAAACTTCTCAACTATGAATCTCTCTTCAATGACTCTTTAGGATGGTCTTGAACTAGATATAACTGAGTTATCCCTAGTAGAGTCACAATCTATTAGTTCCCAAAAATGCATGTTGCAAACCCTAAGAGGATGCCAAGCTCTATTATCAGAATTACAACATTTTTGGCTAATGAGTGGATTTAATCAATGTGGTTGAGAACTTCCTGCACTTTAGGCTCTGCTAGATCTAGGCCGATGTACCTTAATAATTAATGGAGATTTAAAGGTTATGTGATTTCTTTAACTTTAGGGATCTATCCATAATGGCATGTGAATGTGAAATAGATGCAAACTTAATAGCTACTCCTACTCCTAATGTTGAATTTTGAATGTATAAATAAAGTATTTATAAGGTATTGTAGTGAAATGAGTATGATCAATGCCTAATCCTATTGGGTAGATGGAGTCAAGATATGTATGATGTTTGGATCCTCCATCTTGGCTTAAATTTAATTGTTTTGACACTTTTATAATTTTATACTTTCTATAAATGTCTAAGATTGTCAATCACCAAGCTCTTCTTATGAATCCCAATGATATCTTTCCAAGTTACCATGATTACTTAAAATAATTTAATCCTTCCTTGAAGGAGCCAGTCAAATTAATCACACAAGAATAGCAAATGTGCCTTGATAAATTATGTATATCCTTGATAAATTCAATTTAAATAATAGGAAAAGACCATTTTGGAGATAACAAGATAGCATATATGAACTTAAATCAACAAAACAACTAAACACAAAGAATTTGGCCACCAAATTAATCTTTCTTCTCCATTATATTACTTCAAAAGATAACACAGTACATATCAGAAGTCTTTTATGTTGTCATAAAAAATGTCTATGATAATAATATTAATATTTATCATGATTGATATATACATTATAGTTCCAAGGGTTGTGACCCTTGAGATATCCACTTAGTTCAGCTCTTCACATAATTAATTATCTTCAATAGATTAAAATATTTTAATTTTAATCTTCTTGATCTTTGCACCCCTGTGAAAATAATTTTAATGATTATCATTATTCTTCTTTTTCTGAAAATTTTCACTTCACATTTACCTGTATGCATTTTTACTATGTTCCTTGGGTAAAATCATTACCCACTTTATAACCCCCTCGGTGAAATGTACTTTACCATTTATGAAATTTAGACTTTCCACAACAATATTACCATAATCACGATGAATTTTTTTTATTTAATGTTTATTCACCTTTTCATGCATCAAAGAGGCCAATATTATTTCTCCTCAAACATTCATTTTTTTCCCTGATGAATTCCTTAATAGTATGCTTTTCTTTCTTATCAAGATTTCAAAGAGATTGATTCTTTGCTCCTACCAATAGGGTATGTGTAGGATCATCATGAAAAATATAGGCCCTTAAGTGGAAAAAAAAAAAGAAAAATCAGAGTTAGGCAACTTGATGTAAAAATTTGAACAAGTTATCAATATTATTTCAAAAACATGTAAGAATAGAATCTATAGCAAATTGAATGTAGTTGCTAAACTACTAGGTTTGTTTTAAAAAAAAAATCTATTCGTGAAAATTTGAAATTTTAATACAGTAGTACTTAAATTTCAAGGAAAAAATAAGCAGGTGTCTGTCTAGCCACCCTAACCACAATAAAATGATTATATTTTTTTATAATATTTTAGATATAATATTTTTTAATAAGATTTTAGATATAAGTAGAGGACTCATGTCCTGATGTGATGCATATTTTTTTGTAATTTTTTCTCAAGTAAATAGTTAATTATGAATTTTTTATTACAAATTTTAAAAAATATAAAAAAATTGTGTGTCTGACCACCTTAACTTGGTCAAAAATTCATGAAATTCATTTTTTTTTTTTTAATCCTATAGTATGTGAAGTATAGAATGTGACGCATGTTTTGGATTCAAAAAATGTGATGCCATTTGAAAGCTATATATATTTTTCAATCAGTCTATCAATTAGGACTTTAGTCCTAATTTGAATAGAAAATGAATAATAATTATTTATTAAATTCAAATTAAAGCATAATTTATATTGGTGGAAAGTTGAAAATCTCCTTTAAAACCCTTTTCATTTCATCAGTTTTGGGTAAAAAAAATTTCGTTAACCACATACCCATCATATTGCCACTTTTTGGCCCATCATGATCTTGCACATACTCGATATTTATTCCTCCCTTCAATAAATTCTTCAAACTATGTTTTTTTTTTTGGGAACATCGAAGGGACTTGAAATTTACTCGCTCTGACATTTTTTTTTATCCCTGATAAATATATCATTTGAGTAAGAATAATTACCCACCCTATATTCTTTATGTTTTCTTGATTTCCTTGGTGAAAATATTTCACTTAGTGAAAAATACTTTACAACTATATCACATAAAATAATACCATGCTATGAAATAAATCTTTACTTTGCATTAAGTATGCATTGATTTTCCCCATTCTCCGCATACAATTTATATTTTTTGAAAATGAATCCAATGCTTGTGAAAAAAAATTTACCACTTTCTATGCTTCCACCAGTAGTTATATTTTTCCCTGATAAACTTTAATTATATGTTTGTATTGAAGGAACTCATCCTTAGCTCATGCTGAATTTTACTTCTTTCCTCGACGAAGTATATGTCCTTGTTGTTTTTTCATATCGGAGGGACTAATATTTTGTTCCTGTCGATGTCGATTCTTCTCTCTGATGAACACCTTACATATGCTTCTTCCCATGTTTCAAAATTTTGAAGGGACTAGAGATTTAGTCAATTTGATACAAAGAGGTCCCTTGATGTAATTGAATTAATTTTCCTATCCGATTTCTTAAAAAATGAATGCCAAAAAAGGGGGAAACATTCAACATTTAGAGGCTTTGATTACTCCTCATCCCACATATGTGACTTCAATAGCCCATAATTTAGTAAGGAATTCAAATTTGTACAACACTTTCTTTATTTTCAATCTTGGTGAGGTTGATTTGTCATTAAGGAGTGATTCTCCAACCTTGGATTGCTTTTGTAGGTCAATAGACTTGAGCCCAACTCACGATTCCTTCAAGGGATCTCATGAATGTTCCTTGTGCATCCATCAATCCCCCTTATCTCTATATTTAGTTATGCCCTCATTGTCACCAGTGTTTCCATTTACTATTAGAATATTTTTCATCCCTGCTTCTGTGCAAGAACTTCTGGTTGTTCTTTTCTCCTCTGAAATCCATAGAATTTTCCTTTTTGTTGGTTTTTTTTAGAAACAAAGTTAATCTCAGTCCTAGCCTATGAATTTTCCACAACTCAATTATAAGCAAGGTTGAGGATTGGCCAACACTTAAGTAAAGTAATTAGTACTTCACTTCTTCTCTTCAGGCTCTATGAGACACAAGAGGGTAATCCTATGCATACTCATAATATCTCACATTAGGTCAAGAGTATTTCCTCACACAAATGCAATATCACAAGAAACTCACCTTATCAAAGGCTTGGCAGACCTCAGATAGAAGTGTTACTCATTTCAAGGAATGCACTTATATACTTAAAATTGGGGCAATGTAGTCTAGAGTATTTTATGAATTTTTCTTCATCTTGAATCATAGACCAAACTCATAACTAGCTCCACTGACTACAAGATAAAATAATAAAAAAATTAGTGCCTTATCTAAGAGAGAAATAGAATCATAACTCATAACCAACCCGTAATACAATTCTAATTGAACATCAGAAATTAATAGACTATTAGGATGCCACTTTGTAACATCTAACTCATTGTGTTTCCAAAATATCACTTCCTTACTAAATCCTATATCCTTTTCTCACAAACTAATGACCTCATTTTAGCGTTTAATAAACTCATTGAACTGAAGCATAAAACAAGTTCATCCATTCAATGCAAATGATAGAAGACAAATGAAATTATAATAAACAACTGCATTCATAACTTGGAAGAAAATACATAGGAGAGCAACATTTTAGAACTAAAATTCTTCATTTCTAATATTGCTTTGTAAGACTATATTTAAGATCTGTATATAGTATGACTTTCACCTTAGATTTTCTTTTGATATATTTACTAAAGTATCTATTTATATTCTATTTAATTTTAGAGCATAGTATTCACTGTGACTTCTCCTAGACTCAAAATTCTAAACCCCCTCTTATAAGCCATGAAATCCCCTTTATAAAAAAAGGGAGCAACAAGCACCTGGTTGAATTACAATTTCACTTTCATTTCAGGTCATTTCAAAAAACCTAATTCTAACTGACTCCTTGAAGAACTCCCCAGGCGGTTTCATATGCAATCATTTGAGAATAGGGGAGGACGAAAGGAAAAAACATGTGCAGGATAGTAGTAGTTGTTGTCACAATGTTCGTTATTGAAACAAAAAAGATTCCATATCATATATTTTAGAAGACTTCCACATTAGCATCGGAAAGCAAAAGACAAACCATGGATACATGAAAACAAATACCTCTTATGCAAAGACCAGGGTGTCATCAAAAAATAAAACAAGGTGGTGACCTTATTCAGAGTCATCGACATCAAAAAATGCCTGACCGCTCCTTGTCCTCAATGAAATTGGACAGATCATCACCACATCATCATCAAAGCTCCCATATGGCACCAGAGAATGAAGGTATTGGCCATAGTCTAAGTTAGTATCAGCTTCAAAATCTGAAGGAGTATCAGATAGCACAATAGGAGAATTGTGTTTTCCTAGGTGGACCCTATGAATTTTCTCTTTTTTCCTGGCCTTCTTCACTGGCTATGCCAGTTCCTTGCCTTTAAACTTGATCACTTCTACTGGAAGGGTCCTATTTCTCAAGCGGTATGTACTCTACACAATTGATTTCTTCTTATGATCTCTAGCCCTCCTTTTACCCTTTGAAACCTCAAGAGAATCCCAAGCTTCATGCTTAGTTATATATTCATGACACTCAAACACATTAAGGTGGCTATACCTTCTAACAGGCTAAATTGTTGCACTAGTTTTCCCCATTTTTGAAACAAGTAGAATTTAACAATTTAAAACAGATCTTTAGGGAGATATACTTACAACCTAGACAATTATGACCAACCTATTAGAGAAATTACTAACCAAACTAGAGAACCCAATTTTGAAATCAACTCACTAAGGACAAGAAAACTCAACTCAAGATAAACAAATAGCCTCTTACTACACTTCCACTTCACCTCATGTACACTGTAGACTAAAAATATGGTGAGAATGAACAACAATCAACCTGCATTAAATAGAAAATTTGAGCATGCAAAATTAATGATTCAATAACTCCTTGCTTGAGCGAATTGATAACTTAACAGTTCAACTTTGAATATGGGTCGTTGACCATAGAATAATTAAAATTTCATCTAAGGTGGCCATGAGCATCATTTTTTGACCATTATCAACTTGCTACTAGAAAACAATGATGATATCTCAAATGCTGCCACGTTCTTCTCTAACCTTGCTTAATCATATGTGACCTGAATTGATTAGCATGTATTGCCAACCTAATCTGTGCCTTTTCATTTATATCGGCAAAGTACATGAGACCAGTCTATTTTCTTGAGAGAAAATTCCCTTATATGCTTCATCACTCATTGTTGGTCTTCCTCAACTTCTAGGGTACAATTAGCGATGAAAGTATTCATGCAATGATTTTTAGTCCATTGGATAATCTTGTTTTAAAAATTCATCAATGGTTCTTCATTCCTTTCATTGCTTTCCTTTTTCTTTACGTGAAATCCTTGAGATCGCGCCACGTTGCCCATTCCATCAATAGTCATCTCCTATCACAAATGCATCTCATCCCTTATTAGCCTCATTAGCGATGTAAACATCCCCGCAATGAAACTTCAACCCTTGGTTCTGTAGCCTGTCCTTTGGTCATATCCACCCCTCCATCGCGCATCGCTAATTCAAACTTTGCACCTAGGTTGCTATCGGCAATGGGAGATGTAGACATGTACACCTACACAAAATAAATGGCACAAAAGGCATCACTCATAGGATCTCATCATCTTAGTGAGAGAAACCTTTTAGATAACACCATTGCTTGTCGCTAATTCAGAACTCAAGTTCTGAAATGAATTCATGATGAAGCGACATAACATAAGGTCATTGCTAATCGCTAATTATCCTCATACATTATTCGAGCAATTAGTGATGAGAGGATTTACAACATTTACAGTGTGCATCACGTATCATTAATGTGGGACTTTACATATAAAACATATCCGCAATCATGTGATATAAAGGAAATTCCATCATATCACCCATCGCTGATCCAAGTTTATCATTTTATGACCATCTGTGATGAGAGATAAGAACAAAATGCCAGGAGCATCACTCATCGCTATTACAAATTCAAAGGCTCAAAAGCCATTGGCGATGTCAAAGAAAACACCGTTCCATCACTCACACCAATTCAAGGTATGTACCTATGAAGAAATTAGTGATGAGAGATATAGTTATGAGGGCCATTGGGACTTAAGTGGAAACTTTGAGCACATACACTTAAGTTGTTCTAATGAGGGAGATCCCCTAGGATGATATTAGAATAATAGGCTCAAGACCTCTAAATCACAAAATGCAAGGAATATAAAGGCCAAAAGATCCTTTATTTAACCTTATAAGAAAAGGGTAATTCAGACCTAGATACAAGAGGGGCCAGTCACCTAACGACATTGATATAAATGAGTCTTATATGACCAAAAATAGGAACCATGCAATTAACAACAAAATAGAAATTTACAAGCAACTAAAATGAATAAAACCCTAAACCCCCATATAAGAACCCTACATCCAAATGTAACAAAGGTTTTAGATAAAAATTATTAGGGCTTAATATGAGCACTTTAGATTCTGTAAAAATTTGAAAGTGCCATCAGTGGCTCTTTTTGGGGATGTTTGTTCCTTAATGAATAGAGCAAGAATTCAGATTCTCTGGGAGAAGTAGACTGGGTGCCTTATCCATTGGGCAACAGAGTGAAAAGGTCACCTCTCCCCCAATTGCTCTTGGTTTGACAAGTCAAACTATATCTGATGGCTCAAGGGGCCACGAAAAACTGTAGGTCTCTTCTTACCTCTGTCATAAACAAAGTTCTCATCACACTTCACGAAATCCAATCTAAAAACATCACTGCAATATGCTTGATTAAACATGCTAGCACTTCTCAACAACTCAACATATACAATATTATCAACAAATTCATAACTATCATGCATCTAAGAATTAGGGATACCCTTAAAATATTGATTTCATGTGGCAATAACTCATAATTTTTATCATTCAAAACATTGTCATGTTGAAAGCAACCCTCTTTAATGTTTTCCCCATTTCCACACTATATGAAAACTTCATCCAGCTAAAAAAAGTAGCACTCATATTTTGCCACATGGCTGATACTATCAAGCTCGATCTGATTTTTAGTTTGCATTTCAAAGGTGAAACAATCATAAGAACTAATCCAAATATTATGTACATCATGAAAACTATCTCTGAGTGTATGTAAAGAGATACACTCAAACTTTGGCACACACTATAACTGTGCCTCAATATGTAGGTGTAGAGAATCATCAAGAATCTCCAACCTATCCTCATCCTTACTCACTTTGATACCTTTTGAACATAACATGTTAACATTTTCAACATTCATAGCTCATTCAAAAGTGAGCAATTCTAGTTCAAAAATATAATCTATTTTTTCTTTGGAATCAACCCCCATATCCATATAAAAATATTCATAACTAGGCTCATCTAAAATAGAAAAGAGATACTTATCCAAATCTGCATTAAAATTTTTAGAATTCGGGTTATCAAATACACAAACTTCATGGTTATCTACTATTTCTAACCCATCAACATAGATTTCTGAAATTACATCAGCCTACACACTTTCATGCTTATCATACAATGCATCATTAAAATCAAATGATTGTTTTTCATTACCCACATTATCACCATGCTGACCAACTGGTTCATAAATGGAAGGAAACCAAATACCCATGCATCATATCTTGCATAGTAAAGGCTATCATCATTGTCAAAATCAATATGAACAACACACAACAATTGAGGGTTGCTCATACGTTTATATTTTTGATATTCAATGGTCAATAGATTTGAAATTTGTTCACTACTTAATAGTTCATTATTCTGATCCATTCTTTCAACCACTTTCTTTTCTTGACTTCTACTAGAATTGCATGCATTACCAAGTTGTAAATCAGGTTATATCATGATATCATCATAAAAAAACTCAATGGACTGATCACAAACTAGGTTTTCTCAATCATAAGAGATTGAATTGCCAACAAACTTTTCAAAAGCATAGTCATAATTTTTCTTAGAATACAGTTTATCCATTTGTTCATTTTTGCTTACTTTTGGGTTGTTATGACAAAAATCTACATCTTTCTTCACTTCAACATGGGATTGGGTGTCATCATTGAGTTGGTCACTTACATCTTCTTGAGGATAGAGACAAACATTTTCTCTATTATGAACAACAAATATAGCATTGCAGTATTATTAACTCCTTCCTTCTCAAGCATGCACTTTTTTGTATCTAAAACTGAAGACATTTGGTTATTCATATCCATAGAACTACTAATTTTATTACCTTGTTTACCCACAATTGAAGACATCAGACTTTGCACATATTTATTCCTCATTTTTCTATATTGTCTAAACATGTGTAAGCCATTTGCATACTCAATTTTTTAAAATCCTTCAACAATGCACTAGATCCCTCCTCAAAAGCTTCAAAATACATATAAATGCAATATGAGATACTAGGTCTAAAATTTCTAGGGATTAGTGAAAGATCAACAGAAAATTTGTGACTGAAAGCAATGTTTGACTCTTCACCTTTTTTTTTTAATTTTCTTTAACTTTGTGATAAGATAAGAAGGTTCTTTTACAAATTCTTCTCTATAAGCATCCATTATTTTATCCTAGCACGAAAAAGACTTCTCAAGGAAACTTAAGTACCAATCCCTAGCTCTAGCTTCAAGAGATCTAACAAAAAATATCATCCACATATCTTGTTCTTTGAATGAATGTTTCACCATGAAACTATAAAAGTTCTGGACATGTGCATCTCCTTCACACACATTGTATCCATTAAATCTAGGCATTTGCTTATAGACTCGAGATGGCATACTTTTAACCTTGTAATCAATCCATGACAAGTCTAATTGGTCATACAATGGATCAAAAGAATTGATAAAAGGTGCAATATTATTATTTCTCAACTAGGCTTGTAGAGCCATCAAGTGCCTTTTGTTCAACTATTTAATTCTCTTTTTAAACACAACTTTCCATTCTGGCCTAAGCCTAGGCTTGATTACACTTGGGTTCCTATACTTTGGAGTTTCAATCGTTTGAGAATTTTAAGACTTATGAAACTTCTTGACAATATGCATTGAGGTTTCTAATGGAATGGTTATTTCCCTTTGGTAATCCATAGATGTATGCAAATTTGGGTTTAACTAATTGTGCATAATCATAACCATGACAATATGAAAAATCACTAGGATAATTGCTAATATGATGGTAACTTGGGCCTAAAACATATGATAATGCAAATGGATAGAAATCCCAAAGATATACAAATTCATTCTAACCATCCATACTAGAAAATTTGGGAATATTTAGACACACACTTTAAATGTAACAATAATTGCATTGAATATGATAGGTTCAACAAATGAAAATATGCAGAGAACCATGCACCTTCACACCTCCAATTTCTACAACTTTGAATAGAGAAATTTTAGGTTACAATAAAAAATAGTAGCCCTTCATGTGTATAAATTATAGAGCAGAGTCACCACCTCTTCAACAAGAGGAAAACCTTTGAAGCAAGGATATCTTTCTCCGAGTTCTTCCAGCAGAGTCACTTTCTTAGTATTTTGAATTTAGGGCTGCTACAAATCAATTTGTAGATATGGAAGTTCATCAATATTTGAACCATATGTTCATTATGTTTTGATTCCTTTGAAATGGTCTTCAACAAATTCACATCAAAGATACAAAGTGTTCCTAGTAGAGTCACCATTTCTATTGGTTATTTTTTTAGAACCTAACTTAATATCAATCCTAGCCTATGAATTTTCCACAACTCAATTATCAGAAAGGTTGAGGATTGGCCAACACTTAAGTAATTATTATTCATTTCTTCTCTTCGAGCTCTGTCAGATCCAGGAGGGTAATCCTATGCATACTCATAATATCTCATATTAGGTCAAGAGTATTTCTTCACACAGATGCACTATCACAAGAAACTCACCTTATCAAAGGCTCGACAAACCTCAGATAAAAGTGTTACACATTTCAAGGAATGCACTTATATAGTTAAAATTGGGGCAATATAGTTTAGAGTATTTTATGATTGTTTCTTCATAGTGAATCCTAGACCAAACTCATTACTATCTCCACTGACTACAAGATAAACTAATAAAACAATCAGTGCCTTATCTAAGAGAGAAATAGAATCATAACACATAACCAATCAGTAATACAATTCTGATTGAACATAAAAAATTAATGGACTATTAGAATGCCACTTTGTAACATCTAACTCACTATGTTTCCAAAATATCACTCGCTTACTAAATCCTATATCCTTTTCTCATAAACTAATGACCTCATCTTAGTGTTTAATCAACTCATTGAATTGAAGCATAAAACAAGTTCATCCATTCGGTCCAAATGATAGAAGACAAATGAAATTATAATAACAAATTCATTCATAACTTGGAAGAAAATACATAGGAGAGTGCAACATTTTAGAACTAAAATTCTTCATTTTTGATATTGCTTTGTAAAACCATATTTAAGATCTGTATACAATTTGACTTTCACCTTAGATTTGCTTCTACTATATTTATTGAAGTATCTATTTACACTCTATCTACTTTTAGAGCATAGTATTCAATGTGATTTCTCCTAAACTCAAAATTCTGAACCCCCTCTTATAAGCCATAAAATCCCCTTTATAAAATAGGGGAGCAACAAGCACCCAACTAAATTACAATTTCACTTTCATTTCAGTTCATTTAAAAAAACCTAATTCTAAATGACTCCTCAAAGAACTCCCCAGGAAGTTTCATACACAATCATTTGAGAACAGGGGAGGACAAAAGGAAAAAAACATGTGTAGGACACTAGTAGTTGTTGTCACAATGTTCGTTGTTGAAACAAAAAAGATTCCATATCATATCTTTTGGAAGACTTCCACATCAACATGGGAAAGTAAAATAAAAACCATGGACACATGAAAACAAATAACTCCTATGCAAAGACCATGGTGTCATCAAAAAATAAAACAAAGGTGGTGACCCTATTCAGAGTTGTTGGCATCAGAAAATGCCCAACCACTCCTTTTCCTTGATGAAATTAGAGGGATCATCACCACGTCATCATCAGAGCTCTCATATGGCACTAGAGAACAAAGGTTTTGGCCATAGTTTGAGTCAGTATCAGCTTCAGCATTTGAAGGAGTATTAGAAAGCACAATAGGAGAATTGTGTTTTCCTAGGCAGGCGCTATGACTTTTCTCTTTTTTCCTGGCCTTCTTCACTGGCTATGCCACATCCTTTCCCTTGAACTCGATCACTTCTCTTGTAAGGGTCCTATTTCTCAAGCCTCAAGAGAAGCCTGGGCTTCATGCTTAGTTATATCTTCATGAAACTCAAACACATTGAGGCAGCTAGACCTTCTAACAGGCTAAATTTTTGCACCAATTTTCCCCATTTTCAAAACAAGTAGAATTTAACAATTTAAAATAGAGCTATAGGGAGATATACTTACAACCCAGACAATTATGTCCAACCTATCAAACAAATTCCTAACCAAACCAGAGAACCTAATTTTGAAATCAACTCACTAAGGATAGGAAAACTCAACTCAAGATAAACAAACAGTCTATTACTCAACTTCACACTTTGCCTCACATACACTATAGACTGAAAATATGGTGAGAATGAACAATGATCAACTTGGATTAAATACAAAATTTGAGCATGCAGAATTAATGATTCAAGAACTCCTTGCTCGAGTGAATTGATAACTTAACAGTTCGGCTTTGAATCTGGCTCGTTGATCTTGGAACAATTAAAATTTCATCTAAGTTGTCTATGAACATCGTTTTTCGACCATTATCAACTTGCTCCTAGAAAGAAAAGATGTCTCAAATGTTTCCACATTCTTCTCTAACCTTGATTAATCATATGTGACCTGACAATTAGCATGTATCGCCAACCTAATCCATGCCTTTTCATTTATATCGGTGAAGTACATGAGACTAGTCTATTTTCTTGAGAGAAAATTTCCTTATATGCTTCATCGCTCATCACTGATCTTCCTCAACTTCTAGGGTATAGTAAACGATGAAAGTATTCATGCAATGATTGTTTTTCCATTGGATCATCTTGTTTTAAAACTTCATTAACGAGTATGTGCAGGATCATGATGGGCCAAGAAGTTGCAATATGATGGGTATGTGTAGGGTAGGTGGCTGACGACTTTTGTTTTACCCAAAATTGATGAAATGAAAAGGGTTTTTAAAGGAGATTCTCAACTTTCTACCAATATAAATTATGCTTTACTTTGAATTTAATAAATAATAATTATTTATTTTCTATTTGAATTTCGACTAAAGTCTTGATTGATAGGCTGATTGAAAAACATCTATAGCTTTCAACGATATCACATTTTTCTTAATCCAAAACATGTGTCATATTCTATGCTTCACATATTATAGGATTACCAAAAAAAATAAAAAATTGAATTTCATGAAGTTTTGACCATGTTAAGGTGGTTAGACATACAATTTTTTATGTATTTTTAAAAAGTTGTAATAAAAAATTCATAATTAATTATTTAATTAGGAAAAAATTACAAAAAATATGCACTACATTGAGACATGAGTCCTACTTATATATAAAATCTTATAAAAAAATATTATCATTTTGTATTGTGGTTAGGTGGCTAGACAAACACCTACTTGTTATTTTTTCCCTAAAATTTAAGCATCACTACATTGAAATTTTAAATTTCACCAAATAGATTTTTTTTTTAAATAAACCTAGTAGTTTAGAAACTGCATTTAATTTTCTATAGATTCTATTCTTACATATTTTTGAAATAATATAGATAACTTATTCAAATTTTTACGTCAAGTTTCCTAACTTTGATTTTTCTGAATTTTTTGCCACTTAAGGGCCTATTTTTTCCATGATGATCTTGCACATACCCTAGCGGTTCTTCAATACTTTCATTGCTTTCCTTTTTTCTTTACGCAAAATCCTCAAAATCTTGCCACATTTCCCATTCCATCAATAGTCATCTCCTATCACAGATGCATCTCATCCCTTATCGGCCTCATCAGCGATGTAAACATCCCCGCAATGAAACTTCAACCCTTGGTTCTGTGTCCTGTCCTTTGGTCATATCCGCCCCTACACCACACATTGCTAATTCAAAATTTGCACCTAGGCTGCTATTGGCAACAAGAGATGTAGTGGAGGCACCAGATTTAGACATGTACACCTACAAAAAATAAATGGCACAAAATACATTTCTCATAGGATCTCATCATATTAGTGAGAGAAAACCTTCCAGAGAATACCATCACTTATTACTAATTCAGAACTCAAGTTCTGAAATGAATTCACGATGAGCGATATAACATAAGGTTGCCACTAATCGCTAATTCTCTGCATACATTATGCAAGCAATTAGCAATGAGAGGATTGACAATGTTTACAATGTGCATCGTGTATCGCTAATGTGGGACTTTACATTTAAAACATATCCGCGATCACGTGATATAAATGAAATTACATCATATCACTCATCGCTGATCCAAGTTTATCATTTTATGACCATGCATGATGAGAGATAAGAACAAAAGGCTAGAAGCATCACTCATCGCTATTACAAATTTGAAGGCTCAAAGGCCATTAGTGATGAGTGATGCCAAAGAAAACATCGTTCCATCACTCGTCACCAATTCAAGGTATGTACCTATGAAGAAATTAGTGATGAGAGATATAGTTATGAGGAATATAGGAACTTAAGTGGAAACTTTGAGAATGTGCACTTAAGTTGTTCTAATGAGGTGGATCCCCTAGGAAGATATTAGAATAATAAGCTTAAGACCTCTAAATCATGAAATGCAGGAATATAAAGGCCAAAATATCCTTTATTTAACCTTATAAGAAAAGGGTGATTTAGACCTAGACACAAGAGGGGCCAGTCACCTGATGACATTGATAGACATGAGAGTCTTATATGATCACAAACAAGCACCATGTAATTAACAACAAAATAGAACGTTACAAGCAACTAAAATGAATAAAACCCTAAACCCCCATATAAGAACCCTACATCTAGATGTAAAAAATGTTTTAGATAAAAATTCTTAGGGCTTAATATGAGCACTTCAGATTCTGCAAAAAAATGAAATCGCCATCACTTTTCTCAGGCATATTTTCCCTTTATCTGATTAGTACCATTTGTCTTTATTATTGTTGTTTCTAGGGCCTTTTTCCAACACCCTATTAACACCTTTTATTGGGTCTTTGTCATAAATTTGATTATGATCATGATCCACAAAATAACTTCTATGGGCACTACTTCCTTTAATATGCCCATGGATTTGGTGTTCGCTTGGTATATCTCAAAGTCTTTTGGCATGTCGTACATTATGGTTTTTTATGATGTGATCCTCATCGATGTAAAATTATCTTTAATAGCATCCTTTCCTCATCAAATGGGCCTCCTATTAGTGAAGATGCATACACTAGAGGTATATGAGAGCTTTATTGGTTGACTGCATCTACTATCAATTTAACATTCTTTCTCATATACATTGAATATACTAAGCCATTCATCCATGTCTTTAAAAGTACATAATGTTGTCCATTAAGATCATGGTTTCCATTCGAGTAGAGATCACATGTCACATTTATTATTACTTGCATCTTTGAAGTATTTGGAAAATATTGGTAACCCTAACGTTGTCTCGGTCACAATAGGTAAACATGGCATGATAAATATATGAAAAATTACATTATATAAAAAAACTTCTCATGTCTCATCAATCCTTTAGTGCGTCAAGGATTGAGTATAGTTTTCATAAATTTGAACAAGCTTGTTTTGCACTTTAGCAAAATGTTCAAAGTTAATGCATGTGATAGGATTACTATTGGTCTGTTCATTTATAGTTCGTATGCTAAATAGATCTCTCTTTTGTTTTTGATATGATAGATGGCCCAAAAAATAATTCCCCACTGACTATATTTTTTAGAAGCAAGTAGCTCATAATAGAGGAATGCCAATTTAATGAAGATTTTAGCAAACCTTTTGGGTGAAAATATGTTGCCATTTTCTAGATGTCCAATAGTTGTAACTTCCCCAAGTAGGCCTACTGAAACATCTTGATTGCCTTGTAGGCATTCATAGTTGACTGAAGGTATCTTAGCTTTACAAGTCCCCTAAAAGCTCAATTCCATCTCTTGTTGTATGTTTCAATCCATGATCTTGTTTTTTTGTTCTAGAGATTGTTGCACCAACTGTGATTGCCTTCATATCATGAAAGTGGAAAAAAATATCTTCCTTCTTGTAAATCTCTAGTAATAGAACTTTGTGAAAGTGATACTAGTTGTGATGATACATATGTTGCATATATGATATTTTGACTTTAGGCCTTGCCTTTGGTATCAATGCCATTTGAGTCTTGAATGGTATTATCCATAAATTTTAGACTAGTTAGTTGTAATGCAATTGTAGGGTAGCATTCCAATGTTTTATAATGACTATCAACTCTCCATAAAAATCTAAAATGCACCTTAAACT
The DNA here is from genome assembly GCA_007258455.2 of Sequoia sempervirens. Lineage (NCBI taxonomy): Eukaryota > Viridiplantae > Streptophyta > Pinopsida > Cupressales > Cupressaceae > Sequoia > Sequoia sempervirens. The sequence continues at coordinate 238,238,091 of VDFB02086081.1, forward strand.
AGAGTGGGCAATTATCAAAATTTGTTTCTTGCACTGTGACCAAAATGAGTAAAGGAGCTTCCAAAATCACCCTAGAAAATTGATCAAACATTCTTCTAAAGCCAAGAAAATGCATTGACACGTTGGTTGATGATAGGGAGCATGATCGCCAAATGGATTTGCATGAATCCATATGGGTTGTAAGATATCAATTCCCAAAGTTTCTTACTTGGCTATTTTTAGAAATTGCACCTATCAAACCCAACTGGAACTCACTAACTCGCCTTCTTGGAAAAATATCAAATCTCCTCTTGCAAGGCTACCACTTGGGAAGTTAGTTCATTTAAGTCAAATGAGCACGTATGAAAAATGGTTTTTAACCAATTTACTTCCTTTACCAAACATTGACAATCAAAAGTGACCTCTGTGAGAATTTTCTGGAAATGCAGATGTCAAAACTATGTAAAATCTATTTTCTTTTGGCTTCAAAAAATTACCAAACGAGATGTTCAGGCATTGAAAATTGGAATGAAAGTAGATTAAATGGGGAAAATCTGAAACACCAATTGGTTTGTCATTAAAATCTTCTAGTTGATAAATATTGGCCTCCAAAGTTGGCCTTTGACAATTTTCATAATGTGTAGACAACAAACTTTTCAAGAACCCTTCAACTTGGCACTTCAAAACCCTATCAAATTAGATCGTAGGGAGCTGAAATCAGGTGGACACACTTACATATGGTAGATAAATTTTTTTTAGAAAGTGGTTTGGCATAAGAGTGAATACTCAAGTTATTATTTTTCAAAACAAGCCACTAGGACATATTTCACAACTATATTTCTAAGTGTTACAATCAATTTTCTCATCATGGGAATCTCAAATTTTTCCAAAAACTATAAAAAAAATTAGGTACTAACACTAATATTGCAACATCAATAGTAAAGGGAATGTCTTCATAGTTGTAGAATAGAGATTGAGTATTTATAGATTAGACATGTAACAAATAATTGGATTCATGTGAATCACTTCTAATTGTCTATGTAAATTTGATTGGTTGGTGCCATCATATAACTGAGTTGGTGCTTAGTGTAGGGATTTAGTGCTTCCTTGGAGTTGGTGCTCCTAAATCAGGGAGTTGGCACCTCCTTAAAGTTGGTGCTTTCTTAGGGTTGGTTCCCTTAAACATTGTAACAAAATATTTATTTGTGATACTGGATTTGAGTGGTAGACTCAAGCTAATTTTATCACCGTGGTTTTTCCCATCTTGTTTTTTCCACGTATATCTTATGTTATGGGATTTTGTGTGTTTGTATGCTTATCTCTCTTCTAGTTTAGTAAATCTACATAAATTGCTAAAAGGAATTATTTTGCAAGTATTGATTAAGGGCTTAAGCTACTAGTCTGCACAAAAGATTTTAAGAGCTAATTTTTAAGATCTACTCATTCACTATTGGCAACACAAGGGCATACAACTGAGAGGGGGGTGAATCAGTTGTTAGAGAAATTAAACTTTTCTAAACTTATTCTTAGATCCGATAAATTAACATGAAAGCATAAACCATCAACACATCAAAAACATACATAACACCAAGATTTTTTTATGTGGAAACCCTGATAGGGGAAAAACCACGGTGGAGGTTAGTCCACAAGATTATACCCTGTTAAAAGTATAAAAATAACATCCACAATAGTTTGAACTAAGAAAATAACATCTGCTAATGCTTGATTACAATTTTGGTTAAGCACATAAACTCTGCTCACTCTTCTTCACACTTTACTTCTACGTTCAAATGATTAGAACATTATTCACACATTTTGCACACCACATGCACACACCTGCTTTCAAATGGAATAAACAATCGCTTATATATATCCACAACTAGGAATAAGATCAACTACATGTAGGCTTCAACAAAATATAAAATGTGTACAAACTATCAACCCAAATTAATAACAATTATCAATGTGAATCAACCAATGTTAGCCACAACATAGTAGGGACCCAAAACAACATCCTCAAACATGAAACACCTTAAACAAGTATGCCTCGAAGATCTACAACACACTATAATCACCCTGTTGGCCATGAACATGCAAAATAAAATCACCAATTATGAGCACAATTATCAATGAAGGTGTGCAACATAGATAGAGCACAATCTAGAAACATCCATGAGCATCATGAATCACCACAGAAGTATCCACAACAACTCAAATTACTAGAATCACATTATCTTCTTTTAGGAGCACCAACTAAAGCAACAAAAAGTCTGTCAGAACATAGATACTCATAACTCGATCAAATATTCATACAGATCTTTGAAACTTAACATGGATAAAATAGATACACTCGACAAAAAACCCTTTAATCCACAAGCTCTTATCATCAATATACTGAGCTAGCCATCAGACTAAACTTTGCTACATCACTGACAACCTATAACTTATTTTATTACAATTTTTTCAATATCCTCGACATATACAACCTTAAAGACATTAATTCCAATAGTGTTCACATCAATGAAAACCACATATTAGTAACATCTGACAATCTCCCCCTTTGGCATTGATGGCAACACATGATGTGAAAAACACCATCAACACAACTTTCTCTTAGCACTTTCTCTCCCTTATATTTTGACTCTTTTCTCCTCAACTCTTTCACATGACTCTTCTCCCCCTTTGACATCAATGACAAAGATAATGTGTATCTTTCTCCACACAAAATTTGAACCACATTAAGATATGACTATGAAATGCACGAAGTGATACAATTCAATGCATCTTAGTTTTGATTAGGTGGGGTAATCACCTCTAGTTTCCCTCTGAGATAATCAAAAGTATCCTTAGGCAAGGGCTTGGTAAAGGTATTTGCAATCTATTCCTTAGTAGGAACATATTACAATCTGACTTCTTTTTTGATTACCTTCTCTCTCAAAAAGTGAAACTTGATAGATATATGCTTGATTTTTGAATGCAACACCAAATTCTTATAAATGTTCATCATACACAACTCTGATATCTTTCAACATCTACTTCATCCACAATATTTGAGTATAATTTTTAGCAGCATCAATATATTTTGTCTCCACAGTAGATAAATAAATGGCATTCTACTTCTTACTTAACCATGAAATTAGCTTCTTTCCCAAGAAAAATGCACCACCACTAGTACTTTTTTTGTCATTCACATCTCCTACCCAATCATCATTAGTAAAGGCACTCAAAGTAAGATCATCTTCTTTAGGATACCATAGGCCAAAATCAACTGTCCCCTTCAGGTATTTGAAAATCCTCTTCACAGCTGTCATGTGAGATTCCTTAGGATCAACTTGAAATCTTGCAACAATGCATATGAAATTCATGATATCAGGTCCAGTTTGAGTCAAATAGAGTAATCCACCAATCATGGATCTGTATCTAGTCTGATTTTCTTTCAGAGAATCATCATCTTGTGTCAACTTACATCCTGTCACCATAGGTTTACCAACTGGATTTGAATCTTCCATACCAAGCTTTTTTAGCAATTCTTTTACATACTTGGAGTAAGATATAAAGATTCCTTTATCTAGTTGAGTAATTTGCAATCCTAGAAAGAATTTCATTTCTCCAATCATAGACATCTTAGACTCACTCTACATCTCATTAGCAAACTTCATGAAAAAACTATCATCTCCTCCAACAATGATATCATCAACAAAGACTTCAACAATCAAATCTTTATCGTGATCAATCTTGAAATACAAATTACTATCAACAATACCTTTGTTAAATCCAAGCTTCAACAAATACTTGTCCAATCTGACATACCATGCTCTTGGGGCTTGCTTGAGTCCATATAGTGCTTTCTTCAACTGAAAAACCATATCTCCCTAATTAGTCAATTGAAATCCATCAAGTTGCTTAATATACACTTCTTCTTCCAGTTCACCATTTAGAATTGTTGACTTGACATCCATCTAATAAACCTTGTAGTTTTTGTAAGCAACATAAGCAAGAAATAGTCTCACAACTTCAATCCTAGCAACAGGGGAAAATGTTTCTTCAAAGTCAATTCCTTCCATCTTAGAATATCCTTTACACACTAGTCTTGTTTTTCTTCTAACAACTTCACCTTGCTCATTTAGTTTGTTCTAAAAGACCCATTTAGTTCCAATTACATTTTTGTCCTTAGGTCTAGGAACAAGAATCCATGTATCATTCTTCTCAATTTGCAGTAGTTCCTCTTTCATTGCTCCCACCCAATGTTCATCTTTGCATGCTTCATTGACACTATTAGGCTCAGTCTTTGAAATCAAGTAGTATTCTTCTGCAATTCTTCTTCTAGTTTGAACTCCTTTATTTTTATCACCAATAATTTGTTTTTCTAAATGATTTAGTCTTACATACCTTGGAGTCTTAGGATGTTCTTGAACTTCAAGCTCTTGTGATCTCACTTCTGCACTTTGACTAGTTCCTTCCTCTTGATTTTCCTGAATCACTAGAAGATCTAAACTTGATTTGAAGTCTGAAATTTCTTTCCTTTATCTAAACTATCATTCTGATTGTCTGAATCATATCCATAGGTTTTGGATGGCTTAACTATGTTTTCATCAACCTTGAAATTATCACTTTCAACTACTTTCCTCAATCTCTTATTATAGCACCAGTAGGCTTTGCTTTTAGTAGAATAACTAAGAAAGGTTCCTTCATCACTTCTAGCATCAAACTTTCTTATATCTTCATCTCTTTTGATAAAGCATTTACTCCCAAAGATTTTGAAGTATCTAACATTAGGCTTATGACCATACCATAGCTCATAAGGAGTCTTATTGGTATCACCTTTGACTTGTGTGTGAACCTAAATCCCAAACTTGCAAGAACAAAACAAACAATTAATATATTAAAGTCAATGCAAGCTAGAACATAAATTCCTCAAGAAATTCATTTAAATTGCAAGAGAGAAAGGAAAAGAAATGGAAAACACAACCAAACCCAAATCCTATTCTAAAGTAAAGTAAATTTTCAATCTCTTGAGGGAATTGGTGCCAATTTGATGAGAAAATGGCCCTTTCCCAACTCCAATGATACAATCATGAATTGATGATGAGAGTTGATCCACTTTGATGAAGAGTGATGAATGCTTCCAAGATAAAAATATACATAACCTAGCTACAAATTTGAAAATATGGATGAAGATTGCTAAATATTTGAGCATAGTAAGTTTACTCAAATTATGGATGCCAAATACAATAGAGGAGCTCTCTATTTATAGATTGACAAGTTGAAAGAATACAAAAAATAAAGCAATGTGGGACTATCTTTCATTCAATGGCAAGGTGCCACTTGTTAACCTATGAATGGTTGAGGAATGTGCAAGTTTTGGAGAATGTGTCAATAAATGTATATTTTTGAATTTTGAAATTGTTGAAATGGCATGTAAGAGGGAAAGAAGGCGTATTGAATGCCACTTGGATCAAGGAAAAATGACTTTGTAGGTGGAGTAAATGCCTTGTTGGAAGGACAATGTCCACTTGGATTTTGAATTCAAATTTGAGGAATATTCCTTAAAAGATGCCTTGTTGAAGAAAATAGAGATTTAATAAATCAAATTACTCTATTTTCATGTGCAAGTGGCAAAAGATGGAGGATGGGACATGAGAAGAGATTAAATTAATCAAGGTTAATTAATTTAATAAAGGGATTAAATGATGTGACCTATTTGACTTAAATTTATGGACTGATTTAAATCAAAATGAGAAGAATATGATAAAGGATTAATTAAATAAGGAATCTTGATTTATTTAATTAAAAGAGATGATGTTAGATTAAATTAAATAAGGTTTTAATTTATTTAATTTAATAGATAGACTTTAGAGATTTAATCAAATAAAATTAATTATTTAATTAAATAGGGATAATTAGATCAGATTAGTTAATTTAATTATCGAGAAGAGATGACTTAATTAGATAACTGGTTTATTTTAATTAAGAGATGAATATTAATGAATTTAATCAACTAAAGGAATTTGATTAAATGGTTAGACCGAAGGATGATTTAGGATGAAGCGATGTTAGTGGTCAAGATCAGATGTCCAATGTCAATTAGTACATTTTATGCGTCTACATTTTTCCCCTCTTTGAAGCAACACATTTGTTGCATTAGTTCAAAGAATAAATGGTCTCGATCAAAGTCAAAAAAGAATTTCTTTCAAAAACTTGCCCCACTACTGCCCCGATGAAGGAAAATATGGTAAAATACTACCCCTCGAGAGATTGGATGAAAATTTTGATTTTTGGTGATCTCACGAAAAAAGAGAGGACAAGGTGCTCGACAGGTCTAGAAAGGCTCTAGGAGGCCAAAAAAATTTCTAAATGCAATAAAACGATGTAAAACAGCCCTCAACTAGACAAAAATAGGTTCAAGAGTTCAAATCCCTAGTAGGATAGTCAAACAGGGTAAAAAAACTCTAATTTTCAGGCTTATAAAGGCCTCGAGGGGTCACTTTTAATTCATTTTCACACTTAGCCTCCTAGCGATCTTGTGATTTGAGCTTTGAAATTCTGATGAGATGGCGCAATGACAGCTTTTGATGCACATTTCAGATCGAGTTTGAACATACCAGTGACCTCCCGACATTGGGGCACCAATAAGTGATCCTTACTTGAGCTTCGTTTTTCATTTTTTGTGCTTATTTAATGCTTTTAAATTTAGCTTCTTTGCAGCAATGCTATATAGCGCCGCTCATATTTCAAAGTGTACCGCTCAGTGGTCCAAACTAGCCCGCTATTATGGAATGCACCGTTGTGGTGGAGTTTGGAGTTTGGCAAGAAACTTCAAACTCTGATGCCTATGTTACCTCCAACAGGGGTACTTCAAAGTTTGACACGGCAGTGGAATTTTGGACTAGGGTTTTTGCAAACTACGCCGCTTTTTAGAAAAGTGCAAGCGGCGGTGCTCTTTAAGACTTTAGCAGTCCAACATCACAGTTTGAAGATTTCAAACTATGATACCTTCATAGGTAGTGATGCTATGGTGGCTTTTTGGACATTCTGAATGAAATTTCTCAAGAGTTTTAACATGGTGATCTTTCCTAATGCAAGACGTAATGAGGGAGCTCTATTCTCGAGAGCATAGATTGTGGGAGATTTTCAGTTACCTGCGAGACCTTAGCAATAGGGAGCAGGATCAGCTACGAGACATGGGATTATGGTACATTGCATATGCAGTGCCTATGCATACCCACCTTGGGATGATGTCAGCACTTGCTGAGAGATGGCACAGTGAGACCTCATCCTTCCACCTTCCTACTGGCGAGGCCACCGTCACCTTGGAGGATGTGTGGCACATCCTTCAGTTGTTGATTCATGGTCAGCGAGTTATATATGATATGGATGCAGGATGAGACACCTGTCACGCAGTCCTCACTACAAAGGACATTATATATTGTGAGGGTCAGATAGAGCTCAAGCATCACAAGGCATTGACCTCACCCTTCTTCCTAGTAGTTGCAACAATTATTTCAGGTGTCATTGCCTCGGATCAATAAGGCCGGTATTGAAGTCCTAGTTGGGGACTTTGCTAGGAGCGGATGGTGATGTGTGATAGGCCAGTTCATTTTTCTTGGGGTCCTATTCTTTTAGCCTCCCTCTATAGGGATTTACACAAGTACATCTACCTCACCGATAGAGCACTTGGAGCAGGTCTTACACTTCTCTACGTGTGGGCGTGGGAGCAAATTTTTGTTCTTCGACTGTGAGTCATTCCAATGCTGATGGGGCCTAATGATCCCCTAGTGTGGTATTACAGAGGTGGTGTGTCCTTTACACACATAGGTGAGCACAAGATTCCTCCCTAGAGGAGGGTCCTAGATGAGATGAAACTTTTTACATGGCACCCATACCTTGGTCACCCTGGATGGGCTGACGATGCATAATAGATCTTCTTTGCTGTCAGGACCACTTTATGCAAGGGCGGGAGCATATGATGGTGGAGAGATACCTACCTAGGCACGTTCAGCGTTAGTTTGGTGAGCCATAGGACTGACCGGATGATGACTACGTGGCCATATTTTCCCGTACAATATCACAGGGTGTCTGGGGGCAATATATTCCTACTTTCGAGGCAGTAAACAACTTTCAACAGTTGGTGGCCCAGTAGTGGGTTTATGATCAGGGACCCGCTGATCTAGGCATGACACAAGCATTAGAGACTAGTTTTAGCCACCCCTGCAATTGACAATTCTAGGTGCACCCTTTGCTCAGTGGAGATTGAGGGGTAGAGGGGGAGGACGAGGGTAGAGAGATGATGAGCGGTAGGATCAACTAGTCTAGGCAGATGTACCCATGCAGGATTAGGACTAGGGGCTAGGCAGGTAGTAGGATCAGGTAGGTGCACCACCACGAGTTGAGGGTGAGGATCAGCCTCATGTGCAGCCCCCATGAGCACAACCATCAAGATAGCCTGATTTGCGAGATGCACAGATTATACAGCTGCAAGCTCAAATTCAGGTATTGACTACAAAGAGGGATCAGGCTAGGGCCAAGAGAAACTAAACCATATTATAGAGGCAAGTCATAGAGCTACAGGTAGCCACAGATGTAGTTCACAAACAATAGTTGGAGAGTATGGCTACCTCGTCCTCCCACAACACAGTGTCACTTAGATCTTACAGAGAGGTTGTCCAAGAGGTAGACTACTATCGATTGCACTACCACTAGGTTGTATCGAGAGCAACTCAGGTTCCATATTATTCATAGTGGACCAACTTCAAACCACCAAAGGGTGATGGTGATAGACACAAGGGAAGCGAGCACCAGGGTTAGACTGGTCCTCTTTGATTGAGATGTTTATATGTATATTCTTGTGCCTTATGGGCTCCTTTTTGATAGCCCGATGGGCCTTTTGTACGCATACATACATGTACAGTGATCCTGATATATGATTTTTTTTACTATGATAGTTCTTTGATGATATATATATGAGATGATGATATTGACGCACTGCCATGTAGCCTGTTTATTTTTATGCATTTATGGATGGTTCTATTTCTATATGCTTATGCAATAATGTTATGGTGTTATGCGATGCATATATGGATGCATTTCTTTCTGATGATGTATGCATTATTAATAGATCTATATTATGTTGTTAATACATGATATGCAAATGGATTTATATGATATGTGATATGGATGGATGATGATGTATGTTTTGATGATGATGTAATCTATATAATGATTTATGTATGTTGATATAAATGATATGATATGTGATATGAAATGGATGATGTAATATGCAAAATGATATGGAGATGATTTATCATGATGCTTTTATAAAATGATTATGAATGGATGTACGCTTTTAGCGTAATGGATTTTTATGTTCCTATTATGCTTTGAATGTTTATAATGGTATGGAATGATTTATAAAATGAAATGCAAAGATGATTGTGATGTGGTTTTTTTTATGAGATGGATGATATGTATGTTTTTATGATTACGTATGATGTAATATGAATGCAATGGTCTTGCTTTGTATGATATGCCTTGATGTAAAATGAGATATTTTTAAGATCTTGAGAATAACAAATATATATTATCCTAAACATGTTAAATGATTCTGAAATGTATGTGATGCATTTATTGTGATGTGATGTAATATATGAAATGATATGTTAATGTAAAGTGGTATGATGATGCCTTTATGCAAAATGAATGTAATGTGAGAGATGGCTTTATGATGTTTATGTGATGTGAATATGTATGTTTATAATACAATGGATTATCTATAATGCTCATGTACCTATTATGTTTGATTATGTAGTAGATGGTAATATGAAATTATTACGAAATGTTTCATGCAAATGAATCTTATGCGATGGTTTATGTGATAAATGCAATGTAATGGAAAAAATGGATGTAAATGATTTATAAATGTGCTTATTTATGAAAAATGCTTGTAATAATATATTTACATGATGATCGAGATGCAATGCATGTGTTTCCTATATGTTATGCTAATGATTTGCAGATGCAAGATTGATGATGGTGATGATTAACTGTCATAGTACCTTGTTATGAAGAGAAAGAAGGGATGAAAGAAGAGAAGACATTTCAACAAGACATGTGATGAATATGCAAATGATGATGACTACTTGTCAAGGAGTATGATGATGATTATGAATGGAATAGCAATGGGTTCCTATTATGCTATTGGTATGGAATGATTTATAAAATGAAATGCCTGATGTAATATGAATGCAAATGATATGCCTTGATGATGAGATTTTTTAAGATCTTGAGAATAACAAATATATATTATCCTAAACATGTTAAATGATTCTGAAATGTATGTGATGCATTTATTGTGATGTGATGTAATATATGAAATGATATGTTAATGTAAAGTGGTATGATGATGCCTTTATGCAAAATGAATGTAATGTGAGAGATGGCTTTATGATGTTTATGTGATGTGAATATGTATGTTTATAATACAATGGATTATCTATAATGCTCATGTACCTATTATGTTTGATTATGTAGTAGATGGTAATATGAAATTATTACGAAATGTTTCATGCAAATGAATCTTATGCGATGGTTTATGTGATAAATGCAATGTAATGGAAAAAAATGGATGTAATGTGATGATTTATAAATGTGCTTATTTATGAAAAATGCTTGTAATAATATATTTACATGATGATCGAGATGCAATGCATGTGTTTCCTATATGTTATGCTAATGATTTGCAGATGCAAGATTGATGATGGTGATGATTAACTGTCATAGTACCTTGTTAGCGTGAAGAGAAAGAAGGGATGAAAGAAGAGAAGACATTTCAACAAGACATAATATGATGAATATGCAAATGATGATGACTACTTGTCAAGGAGTATGCAAATGATGATTATGAATGGATGTACGCTTTTAGCGTAATGGATTTTTATGTTCCTATTATGCTTTGAATGTTTATAATGGTATGGAATGATTTATAAAATGAAATGCAAAGATGATTGTGATGTGGTTTTTTTTATGAGATGGATGATATGTATGTTTTTATGATTACGTATGATGTAATATGAATGCAATGGTCTTGCTTTGTATGATATGCCTTGATGTAAAATGAGATGTTTTTAAGATCTTGAGAATAACAAATATATATTATCCTAAACATGTTAAATGATTCTGAAATGTATGTGATGCATTTATTGTGATGTGATGTAATATATGAAATGATATGTTAATGTAAAGTGGTATGATGATGCCTTTATGCAAAATGAATGTAATGTGAGAGATGGCTTTATGATGTTTATGTGATGTGAATATGTATGTTTATAATACAATGGATTATCTATAATGCTCATGTACCTATTATGTTTGATTATGTAGTAGATGGTAATATGAAATTATTACGAAATGTTTCATGCAAATGAATCTTATGCGATGGTTTATGTGATAAATGCAATGTAATGGAAAAAAATGGATGTAATGTGATGATTTATAAATGTGCTTATTTATGAAAAATGCTTGTAATAATATATTTACATGATGATCGAGATGCAATGCATGTGTTTCCTATATGTTATGCTAATGATTTGCAGATGCAGGATTGATGATGGTGATGATTAACTATCATAGTACCTTGTTAGCATGAAGAGAAAGAAGGGATGAAAGAAGAGAAGACATTTCAACAAGACATAAGATGATGAATATGCAAATGATGATGACTACTTGTCAAGGAGTTAGGATTTTCAAAGGGCCAATTACCTTATGTTTGATAACACACATGGTACGATGCATCAAGGTATAGAGAACCAGGATGGAATTGTACCCAATGTGATGGAATTTGACTTAACAACATAGATAGGAGTATTCTTGTTCACACCTGGCACACATAAACTTTACTCTGGTGCATTTTAGGTACTTCAAACAACTTGGACCAAAACATAGGAAGGTAGACCTTCTTATGTGGTCAACAAAATATCTAAAGCACCCTGTACACAACTAAATAAAGCAAATATTCGTCGAGGTTATTTTACAAGAATATCCAACAAGCACATCAGACAAAAGATAATGATCATTTCCCCATTCCTATTTCTCTAAATCCTCTGTTCATATATTATCGAGAGGTCCTTGGAATGAGTGCAATAAGATAAGTCAAAAGGAAAAGATAAAGTAAACAAACAAGCTGATGTTCTTCAATACTGCTAACCAAAAGGGAATGTATTTTCAAGGATAAGAATCAAAACTATTGCCAAAAGATAATGCCCATTGTAGGAAGGATACATCCTAGGACATGTTAGTGGATGGCGACTTGTCATTTCATTTATCCAAAATGTTATTTTTGATAAATAATGCCCATTGTAGGAAGGATACATCCTAGGCCATGATTAATATGTGATTGATTGGATGATAGGTTATTAACACAAAGAGTTGACCAACTTGTTTATGTACTGACTTAAACTTGAGACTTGACATTTTTGAGTTTTCACTTTTCACCTGCTAGACTTGTTTTGTATTTGCTTCAGCAAAGGTTGAGGATGATGATTGTTTATTATGAGTGATGTTATTGAGAGTGAAGGTGAGATGAGATAGATGGATGTTTTTAAATATTTGGATGTTTTTGGAGTTTTGCAATGTTTTGAGGATTTTTTTGGTATTTTTGAGATTCTTCAAAATTTTGATTTATGATTTTCCAATGTTTTTGGGGTTTTATGAGATTTTTACCAAGAGACTAACCTAAGGACCTATCCTAGGGGCCTTAGGGGTTGATCAATAGATTAGCCTTGCCTACGTTATACACGCAGAGACCACTTGACCAACTTGATGAAGATATTCATGATGAAATGTCAATTTATTATGAAAGACTCCTAAAGGACTGACCTAAGTGTCTCGAGGGATGATAAAAAATAAACCTTGACTACGTTCATGGCTCAAAGATAGATAGTTTGACAAGACGACTCTATTTTTGAATTTTTGATAGACTTTTTGACCTGTTTTTAGGATTTTGATATGTTTTGAATGTTTTTGGATTTTTGGTGATTTTTCGATGTTTATGGATTTTTTGGTCCTTACCCCTTAGGGGCCTACCCGGCCTTACTCGAATCACCATATCTTCTCAAGCTGGTGTATCAGTATCCATGATCAATGGATGGTAATAGCGATCAGTATCTGTCCTAGGATCGGGTGGTGGGCGCACAAGAGCAGGGATTCAGATTCCCTGTCGACTCGTTACCACTGCCCTTGCAATCAGTTTACTCCGATTCATCTGGGCAGGGGCGCATATGGGCCACCATACATACCCCACCCTAGCCTTCCTCCGGATCGGATGTGATTCCAATCTGGACCTGGTAGGGAGAGACTGAACAATAGCCCGGGACTGATGAGACCCATCTACACCTGTGCCAAGAGTTTGTTTTTGGAGTTCTAACTGGATCTGCTTGATCCACACCCCCGGAACGTGGATGGAGCTATTACATATAGTGGTTCTCCCTTGGGAACCGGGGTGCCCTGTAGGGGCAAGAGCTTGTTGGTTCTCGCATCCATGCCAGTTCTGGATCGAGCGGCAATGATAGATCGCGGAAGAGGCAGGAGTTTCATTAGTAGCGGAGGCTCGGTACCAGGGTTCATCGGGGGGAGCAGAGCCTATTCTGGGTGGGGAACCGATATCGCAGCAGCTGGGGCCCACCATCGAGCAGCATCGACGCGAATGGTTCTGAATCATCCGATGTATCAGCACTGGAACCGACATCCCCGTCACCACTCTAGGCAACCTTCAACGGCCTGCGCCGGGCACTATCCCCCAGCGTCATAGGCATCTGATCAAATGCATTCAACCAATTGTTCATCCCCGGAAATGGAAACACTTGTTCCTAGTTGTTCAACCTCACCCTCCCATCTGCCTCCCACTTGGATGAAGGTTGGGCAAACCCTCGGGGGCCGTCGGTTCCTCGGGCCCCCCCTTATATCGGTTCCTTTTGTTATTGTTGTGGAATAGCCTTAACCACCCACCCAGCGGGGAGGGCCCCTAAAATTCTATGGGTTCGGGTTGGGTGGGCCCAATAATATGAAAGAAGGGGGCCTTCATGGTGGGTGGAAAGTGACGGGGGACGGGCAAGCCCCTACCCGGTGTTGGGTGGAAGCGGTGGAAGCGCACCAAACCTACCTGGCGCTCTTTATGGCTTAACCACCCCACCTATCACGCTTCTCAAACGGGGCCCTATAAAGATGCGAAAGATTGCCCACTCCCCACTCCTGCGCCTTAGAATAGTAGGGGCCCCCCACTACTATAATTGGGCATGTTACGTATAGATTTCTGATTAATTATAGTAGTGGGGCCCCTACTATTCTAAGGTCAATCTTAGCCTCAAATTAGGCCCTTTCCCCCCTACAATTCTATGGGCTCCCACCCGCCCCCAAGAGAATTATAGCCCGGGGTTCATGGGGGGCGCTTACTTTCCGGGTGGGGGGGAGATATAGGGTGGGGGCCCTTATTGCCGGTCCTCCTTCCCTCGGCTCAGTAACGGAATCGGGTCGAGCGGGTTTCATCCCTCCAGATCCGCCTTGCCCTAAAATTCTATGGCTAACCTGACTTCATCTCCTCTATCTAATGATCTTATTCCTCAGCCCGGGAACCTTCTAGTCCCACCCAACCCTGGCAACCCCCCCCACCCGCCCTACTATTCTAAGGCTCGTTGATCTGAATCGGGATCATGCTTAGAATAGTAGGGTGGGTGACCGAGTTCCGCTTCATTGGCTATCACCCTCAACAGGCCACCCCTATCTAGCCCTAAAATTCTATGGCGACCGATAAAGCCTTCGACCGAGCAACCCCGAGAAAGCCCGATCTGTATGGCTTTGCCAAGCCGAGTGATTAACTTCCGACCGAACCCTCATTTTCTCCATCAAGAGTGATTGATCGACAGTAGGTCGGATCAAGTTAGGCATTTCTAGGTCATTCCCCCCCTGGTTCATCCGCCAGAAGGGAGTCGGAGTCTGCCGATCAAGTGGGATTCCTCAACCTGCCCAAAGGTGTGGGGAATCGGAGCTATTTATTCATATGAGTGGACATCAGAAGCAGGTGGAGCTAGCTATCTATCGGGTGGAGTCCTTTCTCGCAACCGACAAGGGCCCGGGGATCCGGAATGAGGAAGTGTTAGCGGGTCCCTCCCGCCCAGATAAATGGATCGACGAACTAACTATACATGCTCCCTCACTCGAATTGTAGGCCGTAGGGGGAGAAATAATAATAATGATTCGATACGATTTGAGACAGAAGATTCCAGATGTTCCCTATAGCCTTTTTTTTTTGGATTTTCTGATCTTTTAGGACTTCAAGATAAACATGAATCTGATCTGATGAGAACATGCCCCCAGTGTGATGCATAGACTACTTCGATAAAGGCAGGACAAACTGACCTTTGGAATGGGTCAACTAATACTAGGAGGGATCATGATAAGGACACAGGACCAAGCTATGATGCAAATTTCAAATAGATGGATGGAGATTTGAATGCGATGGATGATGGAAACGCAATGGATGGATGATGTAAAACAAGTCGTAGAGATCCTGGTGGATGGAAAGTGCTTATTTACACAAGGTGCTTCTTTGCTATGTTTTCACAAGGTACTTGTCCAAAGTGCCACTGAAGTGGTTTTCACTAGAGGACAATTTTTCTCTTTATTGTTTTCAATCCTTTTTCTAATTTTTTGGAATTTTTGCGTTTTTTTTTTTTTTTACTATCACTAAGATGCCTATTTGCTAGGTTTTCACTGAAGTAACCATTTTTTCAGGACATTTTCTATATTATTAAATTTTTTTTGGTTTTATACCTTGAAAGATTAGGCATAAAACTTTTTGAGATGAGAGTTGTTCATGGGATCTTGCAGAGGTTCCCCTTCAGGTGTTGATAACTGATATGCCCTCGACTTATAGCTTGTTATGAGAATAAATGGTCCCAACCAATTGGGTTCAAATTTTTCTTTGTTGTTTGGATTTGAGACATTCTTTTGATTCTCTTTTAGTACTTGTTCTTTGACTTGGAAAATCCTACTTCTAATTTTTTTGTTATAGCTCCTCTTGAGTCTATTTTGATAGACTTGCAAATGATTTATAGAATTTATACGCCACTCATTTAATAGCTCCAACTCATTTAGTCTTGATACTTGGTACTATTCATCCGTGATGAAGTTTTGTAGTGATATTCTTAGTGATAGGAACTCGGTCTCAATGGGGAGTACTACTTCTGATCCGTAGACCAGGAAGAAAGGGGTGGCACCGATGGGTGTGTGGATGTTGGCTTGGTAGGCCTAGAGAGTGGGATTGAGCTACAAATGCCAGTCATGACCTGCGTCATTGACTGTTTTCTTTAGGATATTTAAAATGATTTTATTTGTGGCTTATGCTTGGCCATTGCCTTGGGGATAGTATGGGGTGGAGAAGCGATGTTGGATTTTGAATTTTTCACACAAGTCATGAACATCCTGATTCTTGAATGGTGTCCCATTATCTGAGATAATGGCTTGTGGGACACCGTAGTAAAAAATGAGATAGTTCAGGATGAACTTTGATATCTACTTCCCGGTTATATACATCATGGGTATGGCTTCCACCCACTTGGTAAAGTACTTAGTAGCAGTTGTGATGAACTTGTCACCATTAGATGAAGTGGGAGTGATTTTTCCAATGAGATTGAGTCCCCACTGTGAAAAGGCCCATGGTGTGATAATGGGATGAAGTTCTTGAGCTGGAGCATGGATGAGGTCCCCATGCTGCTAACATTGTAGGTACCTTCTGACATAGTCATGTGCTTCTCTTTCCATTGTAGGCCAATAATACCCCACCCTCAGCAATTTCTTGGCTAGGGTCATTCCACTCGAGTGTGAACCACATATGTCGTTATGTATTTCAGTTAAAGTGGTCAATGCCTCCTCAACATTTAAACAATGTAATAAGGTTCCTTTTATGCTCCTACAATATAGGGTATCTCCTAGGATGATGAATCGAGATGCCTTTTTGACAAAGGTTCATTTTAAGGTTGAGGGTAAGTTTGTAGGTATGACACCTATTTGTAGGGAGGTCAAAATGTCATGGTACCAGGGATCACTAGGACCAATGATTTTGTACACAAATTTTGATTTTGGTACCTCGAATGTGGGCAAGAGAAGCTGTTCTACCAAGAATTCATGTTTTGGGACAATGTGAGTAATGTCTAATAGGGATCCAATCATTTCCATGGCATCTGTTGCTCTGGGAATCTACTCAAATGTGATCTCAATAAAGGATTCCTTGAGAGTCTCTACTAGTTTCTTATATGGAGTGAGCTTATCATCCTTAGTTTGGTACTCACCGTTTACTTGGTTTATTATTGGCTGAGAATATCCATATACTCTGAGGGCCATGATGTGCCACTACACTACTATTCTAAGACCTATGGTTAAAGCCTCATATTCTACAATGTTATTAGTGCAGGGGAATGCCAATTTATAGGACCTTGGTATGCAATCCCCTTGTGGGGTGATAAAGAAGACATCAGCTCCTGATCCATGTTGCGTGTATGAGCCATCAAAGTAAAGTTTCCAGTGGTTAGCTATGTTGAGGTTGAAGATGGATTCATCTGGAAACTCTGAGATGAGAGGATTCTCTGAATAGATTGGTGCTTCTGCAAGCTGATCTATGATGACTTGGCCTTTAATTTTTTTTTCTCCACATATTCAATGTCATACTTTGATAGTATCATGACCCATTTGGCCATTCTTCTAGTGAGCATTTCCTTTGATAGTAAGTACTTGAGAGGGTCAATTTTGGTGATGAGTTTTATTTTGTGTGCCAACATGTAATGTCTGAATTTCTATGAAGCAAACACTACTGCTAAACATGCTTTCTCGATGAATGAGTAATTTAACTCATGACCAACCATTGTCCCGCTAATATAATAAATGGCCCTTTTTGTCCCATTTTCATTGTGTTGAGCTAGAAGAGCTCCAAGGGCTGCTATTGTTGCTGAAACATAGAGAATTAATGGATTTCTTGGGATTGATGGCATTAGGACTAGTGGTGTAAGTAGATATTCTTTGGTCTTATTGAAGGCTTCTTCACACTTGTTATCCCACTTGTACGCTACTCCCTTGTGAAGTAGGTGAGAGTATGGATTCTATTTATTTGCCAGTTGGGCTATTAACCTTCAGATGGACTGAAGCCTACCTTGGAGACCTCTCAAATGTTTCAATGTTTTGGGTGCCTCCATCTCAAGGATTTCTTTTACCTTAATAGGGTCTACCTCGATACCTCTCATCAACACTATGTACCCTAGCAACTTTCCTAATTGTACATCAAAAACACACTTCTTTGGATTTAATCAGGCCTTATATTCCTCCAGGCTATCAAAAATAGCACTTAAGGTTGCTATGTGATCCTTCCTCTTTCTGGATTTGGCTAGTATGTCATCGACATAATCTTCGATAATTTTATGGATCATGTCATGGAAGATTAACGTCATGGCTCTTTGGTATTGTGAGAACCACAGTCCTAGTACGTGCAAAACAATAAGAACAAACCCATTAGATTAGAGATTGCCAGCAGGAACAAGGATTCCCCATGAAATCCATTCACCAAGCTCAAATTAGGAAAAAAGCAATGAAGAACACAATAAAAACACAAAATAAAGATTGAATCCTAATTAGATTAGCAAATTCATGATCCCATGGGGGAATTGGTGCCAATTTGATGTGATAATTGGCCCTTTCCCAATCCCTATGATGCAAGCTTGATGTGTTGATGACAATTGATCCACTTTGATGATATTGAAGAATGCTCCAAGCTAAAAACTTGGATAACCTAGTTATGATTCAATGGTGATGGATGGAATTTGATAGATATTTTAGCATGGTAACTTTGCATAATTTGTGTATGCTCAAATGAAGTATGAACCTCTTTATTTATAGATGAGATTGAAGGATGAATGTCCAAATTTGAGCAATGTGGGACTAACATTCATCCAATGGCAAGATGCTACTTGTCAATCCATGAGTGGATGAAGGATGTGCAAGTTTTGATGATTGTGCCAATAAATGCCTATTTTTGAATTTCAAATTTGTTGAAATGACATGCAAGAGGGAAGAAAAAATGCAATAAATGCCACTTGGCTCAAGACAAAGGACATGTAAGATGAAGTTAATGTCTTGTTGGATGTACATGTCAACTTGGATTTTGAATTCAAACTTGGAGGAATATTCCAAAAGATGCCATGTGAGGAAAATAGAGATAAATGAATTAAATCTATTTTCATGTGCAACTTGCAAAATCTAGAGGATGGGACATGATAAGAGATTAAATTAATCAAGGTTCAATTAATTTAATATGAGATTAGATAATGTGACTTATTTGACTTAGGTTTTAGGATTTATCTAAATCAAATATGAGAGGAATGTGATAAGAGATTAATTAAATAAAGATTTTGATAAATCTTTATTTAATTAAAAGAGATGATGTTAGATAAAATTAAATAAGGGTTTAATTTATTTAATTCACTAGATAGAATTTAGAGATTTAATTAAACTAAATTGATTATTTAATTAAATAGGGATAATTAGATCAGAATGATTAATTTAATTATCGAGAAGAGGTGACTTAACTAGATAAAATGATTTATTTAATTAAGAGAGGAATATTGATGAATTTAATTAGATAAAGGGGATTTGATTAAATGGTTAGACTAAAAGATGATTTAGGACGAAACGATGTTAGTAGTCGGGATCAGATGCACAATGTCAATCAGTACATTTTACGCGTCTACATTTTGCCCCTCTTTGAAGCAATGCACTTGTTGCATTGGTTCAAAGAATAGACAATCTCGATCAAAGCCAAAAAATTTATTATTTAAAGTCTTGCCCCACTACTGCCTGGCAATAGAAAACATGCCATTATATTGCCCCCTCGATAGATTGGATGGAAATTTCCATTTTTGGGTGATCTCGTGAAAAAAATGAAAAAAGCTCTAGGAGACCAAAAACGTGTTGAAATGCAATAAAACGATGTAAAACAGGCCTCAACTAGACAAAAATAGGTTCAAGGGTCCAAAACCCTAGCAGGATAGCTAATCAGGGTGAAAAAACCCTAATTTTCAAGCTTAAAAGGGGCCCGAGGGGTCACTTTCAAGGCATTTTCACACACAACCAACTAGCCACCCTGAAATTTGAGCTCTGACCTCCTGACAATATGGCGCAGTGACAAATTTCGATGCACATTTCTGACCGAGTCTGGACGTACTAACGACCACTCAGCATTGGGGCACCAGTAAGTGATCCTCACTTGACTTTTATTTCTTGCTTTTCGTGCATATTTATTGCTTTAAAAGTTAGTCCGTCTGCAGCTGCACTATATGGTGCTGCTTAGAAATCAAATTGTGCCACTCGGGGTTATATTGCACCATGGCGGTGTAGTTTGGAGTTTGAAATAAACTCCAAACTCTAACGCTAAGCTCATGGCGAACAAGGGGATTTGAAAAGTGTGACGCAGTGGTCTTTTATCTGCTCAAAGTGTGTCGCTGGGGAGAAAAGTGCACTGTGATGGTGCTACTTTTTCATTTATTTCCCTAGCAGCAGAGTTTGATTAAAAATCAAGCTGTGACGCCTTCATGGATTTCGACGCTGGAGTGGTTTTTTGGATGCTCAACAAAAGATTTTTCAAAAATTTTAACATGGTGACCTTCCTCGATGCAAGACACGGGGAGGGAGCTCTACTCCCGAGAGCACAGATCGCGGGATCTTTTCGGTTACTTGTGGGATCTCAGTGACAGAGATTAGGACCATCTTCGAGACATGGGGCTATGGTTCATTACTTACACAACCCCCATTCGTACTCACCTAGGGATGATGTCAGTGCTTGCCGAGAGATGGTACATCGAGACATCCTCTTTCCATCTTTCGACTGGTGAGGCCACCATCACCTTGGAGGACGTTTGGCGCATCCTACGATTGTCGATTCATGGTCGGTGTGTGATTTTTGATATGGAGGGGTGTAATGCCTGCCATAGGGTCCTTGTCATAGAGGACATCATTATTTACGAGGGGCAGATCAAGATGGAGTGACACAGGACCCTAGTATGTCCCTTCTGGTTAGTTGTTGCAGTGATTATCTCGGGTCTCGTTGCCCTAGACTGCCAAGGCCGATATTTCAGTCTAGGTTGGGGACTTTGTTGGGAGCAGATGGTTCACAACAAACTAGTCCATTTTGTGTGGGGGTAGGTTCTTCTTGCCTCCTTGTATAGAGATTTGCATGAGTACATTTACATGGACGATAGAGCGCTTAGAGCAAGTGTGACACTCCTCCACATATGGGCATGGGAGCACATTGTTGTCCTTTGATTGTGAGTTGTTCTAGTTCTGATGTTGCCAGATGATCCCCTCATACAGCACTATAGAGGCGGTGTGTCCTTTACACACATAGGTGAGCACGAGATCCCCGACTAGAGGAGGGTCCTGGACGAGATGCAGGTGTTCACATGGCGAGCGTACCTTGGTCGGCTTGGATGGGCTGGTGATATAGATAAGCTTTTATTTGCTTGCTAGGACTACTTTATGTAGGGGCGAGAGCATACCATGATTAAGAGATATTTTCCCGGGCATGTGCAACATTAATTTGGTGAGCCCTAAGATAGGTTAGATGATGATTATGTGGTTGTCTTTTCCTGCACCTTGTCACAGGTTTCATGGGGGCGGTATATTCCTACTTTAGAGGCTATGGAAAGTTTTAGGTAGTTGGTAGCTCGACCATGGGCTTATGATTAGGGGCCTGCAGATCCAGGCATGACATAGGCATACAGGGATTGGTTACGGCCTCCCCTATGATTGACTATTCTAGGTCCAGTCCCTGATAGGTGGAGAGTGAGAGGTAGAGGGGGAGGATAAGGACGGAGGGGGGATGTACAACAGGATTAGCCGGTTGGGCCCCCAGTGCAGCTAGATTTGCATATACAGGATCAAGAGTAGGTGCCAGCAGGTCCACCACCATGGGTCAGAGGTGAGGATTAGCCTCAGGTACAGCCTCCATGAGTACAGCCAACAGGGTAGCTAGTAGGGTAGGTGGATCCTCGAGACACATTGATTGTGCAGTTGCAGGCCTCGGTGTAGACCGTGATAGCCAAGAGGGATCAGGCTAGGATTGAGAGGGACTAGGCTAGTGTTGAGAGGGATCAGGCCATCCAACAGAGGCAAGCTATAGAGTTATAGGTAGCCACAAAACTAGGCCAGAGACAATAGTTAGAGAGCATGGCAGTCTCCTCCTCTCATGGTACAGTGTCGATTCAGTCCTATAGGGAGGCCATCCGAGAGACCGAGTATTATTGTTTGCACTATCATGAGGCCGTACTCAAAGCATCACGGGTCCCAGAGTACTCACATCGGACTAGCTTCAGACCAGCAGAGGGTCACGGTGATAGACACGAGGGCAGCAAACAGGTGGGTTAGGCCTCCTTTTGATCGAGATGACATCATTTTTTGTGCCTTATGGGCTCCTTTTTGATAGCCCGATGGGCCTTTTGTACTAATTGACATACATGTATAGTGATTTGATTATTTTGTACTATGACAGTTATCTAATGATCATATATATGAGCTGATGATTCTAATTATGATGTGACATGATGTGATGTGTACCATTTTATTTATGCATGATTCTACTTCTATATGTTGTGCAATGATGCTTAGATGATGCGTTTATGGATGCATTTAATTTTGATGATGTATGCATTATGAAATGATTATGACTAACAGATCTATATTATGTTGTTCATTTATGATATGTAGATGTATTTATGTGAATGGATGGTATATGAAAATTTATATGATGACCTATTTATGCAAATGATGATATGTGATATGAAATATGCAAAATGATATGGAAATGATCTATGGTGTTTGTAAGGAAAGCTAAGGTGTAGAAACAACTCTCCTAACATCAAAACCTCAGGGAAGAATGCAGAGACACTTTTAAATTTTACAATTATAGTCCAATTAAGATGCACTTTGAAAGAGATAACAGAAATAGAGAATTAAACATACACATATGAACACTAGATTTACAAGGGAAAACCTTTACGAGAGAAAAACCCACCACACCAAGAAAAATACCTTTGTATTATAGTAATGAAATTACATACAGAGTACCTTGACTCTCTGATGTCAATTTACAACAACATTCACAATGATCAACCTTGTACAAAATATACAAGTTTCAATACTCTCATAATTGAATTCACTGATCACACATCGAACTATCATCCAACTATCATTCTACCATTAAACTAGACAACATCTGAAATTACTGAGTATATCCATGACACCCATGATATGTCAAACTTCCTCTTAGTAATGGCCGCAACAGTCCAACTACTAGCGGTTCCCATTCTGCTCCCTGATTGGTCGAGGACAAACCATGAAAGATAGTCAATCAATCAAAAGTGTTCAAAAGAGTATTCACATGTCGGTGAGACACTAACTATGTCTCCCCAATGCCACAAGACTCAACCATCGATGTCTCTAAGAGTCATTACTATCGGCAAGAGGTTCCACAGAGTTCACAAGGTCGCATCGACCTCATTAATCTAATCGGCGAGACAATTGCCATTCAATGAGACATCACAATGAAGTTCCAAAGTCACATAGACAAGAGTATTCCTATTAGAAAGACTATCATCCTTCGATGAGACATCATACTAAAGTTCCCAAGTCATATCGATGTGAACACTGTCAGCAAGACTTACCACTAAGGCTGAGAGTTCTTATTGAAGTCTCCAAGTCACCCCGAGATCAAATAGTCACCAAGAGTTATATCGGTGAGACCAACACCCGTTGCCAAGAGTTCTTACCGGACCCTTATGTGTTACTCTGATGACTCCGAGTGCATCACTATTGGCGAAACTTTCCATATTGACAAGAATGCCAACACTATAGCCAATAAAAATACATTTGACAGCTTTGTTCTCCAATTTAGATCTTTTCTCATATGACACGTGCATATGCCTCACAGCGAAAAACACGAATATGTCTTAAAGAGGGATTCTTACTAGACCATGCTTACAAAGGTGTTTTCTCAACAAGAGAGGAATTCAGAGAACGGTTTATCAAGTAACATGTTGTAGCAACTGCCTCAGCCTAGAACTTCTCCTCCAAGCTAGCACTACTCAGCATACTTCGTACTCTCTCCATCACTATCATGTTGAACCTTTCTGCAACTCCATTTTGCTGTGGAGTATAAGGTGTAGTTTTATGTCTTTTAATTCCATGATTTTTACAATACCTATCGAAATCTTCAGAACAAAATCCACCACCATTATCAGTCCTTAAATCTTTTTATTTTTCTTCTAGTTTGATTTTCTACAAGGTTCTTAAATTTCTTAAACCGACTAAACACTTCTGATTTACTTTTCAAAAAATAGACAAATGCTCTTCTTGAATAATCATCAATAAATGATACATAGTACCTTGACTTATACAAAGAAGGAACATTCATTGGACCAAAAACATCAAAATGAATATAATCAAGCAAACCAGAAGATTTGTGAGGACTGGAATAAAATGAAACATGGTGTTGTTTACCATATATACAATGTTCACAGAATTCAAATTTGAGGTTACAATCTTCAAGCCCTTCAACCAAGTTTTTATTCTTCAAGGTTTTTAAACCTTTCTCACCAATGTGGCCTAACCTATGATGCCAGAGCATAGTCTTTTCTACTAGAAGTTTAACTTCCATACAGTTTACACAATTAGGAACAGTTCCCTCTTTTCCACCATGAGTAGCTTTCTGTAACTTGCTAGAGACACTAGTGCATTGAACAACATGTGCATCGAGCTTATACAAGGTACCAATACGAGCACCCCTTGCTAGCACCATAGACCCTCTAGTCATCTTGCAACCATTTCTAGAGAACGTGACTTGCACTCCAATATCATTCAGCATACTAACATAAAGTAAGTTTCGAGCCATACTTGGTATATGCATTACATCATTGATTCCCTTCACTCTTCCATCAGGGAATTGAATTAGATGGCTCTTCAACGGCCAACTATTTCCAATGAAGAATCACTTGCCAAATACACCTTTCCACCATCATATTCATACTTCATGAACTAGTCTATATGAGATATCATGTGGAAAGATGCTCCAGAATCAATCAACCCGACATCATCTGATGCCTGCGTAGCCAAGGCTACAATGAAGGTGTCTGCATCACTCTAAGAAGAATCATTGTCGGAAGAGTTCTTCTTCTTCTTCTTCTTTTTCTTCTCTTTACAACCCTTTCGGATATGACCAGGTTGCCCACAATTCCAACATCTCACCTTGGACTTCTTGCCAGGAGACTTTGATCTCCGCTCTGATTTCGATTTAGACTTCTTGTCCTTCTTCTTTCCTTTTTCTTTCAATCTTCCTCTAACAGCAAGGGCCTCCTTCACCATCTCAGAAGATTTCCTTCTCATCTCTTCTAATAACAAAGAATCAACAACATCTTCCATCTTGAAATTGGATGTTGTACTCCTAATAGCCATCACCAGGTGATCCCAGAGTCTGGCAAAGAACACAATAAAAGCATACAACGATCCTCTTCATCAATTTTCACACCAACAAATGTTAACTGTGCAATCAACATGTTGAATGTGTTCAAATGATCAGCTATAAACCCTCCTTCCTACATTCTCAAAGTGTACAACTTCTTCCTTAGGAATAGTTTATTCACCAAGGACTTCCCCTGATAAATAGATGCCAGTCTCTTCCACAAGGAAGATGTAGTCTTCTCTTCATGCACATTTAGAAGAATGGAGTCTGCCAAACAGAGCCTTATCAACCCCTTAGAATTTCTATCTGCAAGGTCTCAATCTTCTTGCTTCATGCCTGTAGGCTTTGTTCTAGACACAACAATCCATAGATCACGATCAACCAACAGATCTTCCATTTTAAGTTTCCACAACTCAAAATTGCTGCCATTGAATTTCTCAATTTCAATGTTTCCTGAAGTGCTTGCCATCTTAACTTGTAATTTGAATTACCAAACTTCTACAAGACTCCCACTAAACAGAAATGACACAAAAAACCCAATGTACCCACAAGGATAACACAACTGGCAAGGCTCTGATACCACTTGTAAGGAAAGCTAAGGTACGGAAACAACTCTCCTAACATTAAAACCTCAAGGAAGAATGCAGAGACACTTTTAAATTTTACAATTACAGTCCAATTAAGATGCACTTGAAAGAGATAACAAAAATAGAGAATTAAACATACACATATGAACACTAGATTTACATGGGAAAACCCTTACGGGAGAAAAAGCAACCACACCAAGAAAAACCTCTTTGTATTATAATAATGAAATTACATATAGAGTACGGGCTTAACTCTCTGATGTCAATTTACAATAGCATTCATAATGATCAACCTTGTACAGAACATACAAGTTACAATACTCTCATAATTGAATTCACTGATCACACATCGAACTATCATCCAACTATCATTCAATTATTAAACTAGACAACATCTG
This sequence comes from Sequoia sempervirens, assembly GCA_007258455.2. Classification (NCBI taxonomy): domain Eukaryota; kingdom Viridiplantae; phylum Streptophyta; class Pinopsida; order Cupressales; family Cupressaceae; genus Sequoia; species Sequoia sempervirens. The sequence goes on from VDFB02086081.1 coordinate 238,264,595, forward strand.
CAATTACTGAGTATATCCATGACACCCATGATCTGTCAAACTTCCTCTTAGTAACAACCGTAACAGTCCAATTGCTAGTGGTTCCCATTCTACTCCCTGATTGGTTGAGGACAAACCACGTAAGACAGTCAATCAATCAAAGGTGTTCAAAAGAGTATTCGCATGTTGGTGAGACACTAACCGTGTCTCCCCGATGCCATAAGACTCAACCATTGATGTCGCCAAGAGTCATTACTATCGGTAAGAGGTTCCACCGAGGTCACAAGGTCGCATTGACCTCAACAATCTCATCGGCGAGACAATCGCCATTCGATGAGACATCACACTGAAGTTCCAAAGTCACATAGACAAGAGTATTCCCATCGGCAAGACTGTCATCATTCGATGAGACATCATACCGAAGTTCCCAAGTCATATCGATGTGAACACTATCGGAAAGACTTACCGCTATCACTGAGAGTTCTTATCGAAGTCTCCAAGTCAACCTAAGATCAAATAGTCACTAGGAGTTATACTAACGAAACTCCACAGCATCAGTGAGACCAACACCTGTCACCAAGAGTTCTTACCGAACCCTTATTGGTTACTCTGATGACTCCAAGTGCATCACTATCGGAAGACTTTCCATCTCCACAAGACTTCATGCCGAAACATATGAGTTACTCCAATGACCACAAGTGTATAACTATCGGGGAGACTTTCCTTGTCAGTATGAGACATACCGATCATCCAAGTCTCTCCCCAAAAAATTCCTTCACCACAAGTCTCCCCGATCACCTTTAAGAATGGCCTGTCAGCCAGAGATCTCCCCGAGCGGTGAGAGATAGAAACTGTTACAGCGATCAACATGTCACAATGATAGGCTCCATTCGGCAAGACATCAACAAGGTCTCGACAACCTAAATATTTCATAAGGTTTCACAGCTGCTAGTCGGCCAGACACAATGAAGGTCATACTGACTTTGCTCTTCCAAAGGTTTCAGCCTGTTAGATTGAGACACATATTTCCAATAGTGTTGATATGAAATAATGTGAATTATGCTTATATATGATTTGATTGTGGATAGATATATGTTTTGCATGTGATGGATTTTTATGTTCCTATTTATGTTTATAATGATGTGGAATGATTAATGAAATGCAAAAAATGATTGCGATGTTATTTATGAGATGGTATGGTTGATTAATGGATGATATAATGCAATGTAAATGTAATGGTCGGTGTTTTATATGATATATACTGATGATGCAAATGAGATGGTTAAGATGCTTAGAATAACAAATTTTATCCTAAACATGTTAAATGAGAATGTAATGTATGTGATGCATTTAATGTGATGTACTATATGCAATGATATGATAATGATGTGAAAAGTCGTATGATGATGCTTAATGAACGCAATGTGTGAGATGATCTTATGGTGTTATGTGAGTATGTATGCAATGGATTATCTATAATGCTTATGTACCTATCATGTATGATTATACAATAAGTAGTAATGCTTATGCTAATGTTTATGCAAATGTTTATGCAAATGAATGTTTATGCCATAATTCATGCGATGAATGCAATGTGATTCAAAAAATGAATGTAATGCAATGAGAAAGGGATATGCTAATTTATGAAAAATTCTTATAACACTTATTTTATATGATGATGAAAATGTAATGCATATGTTCCTATATGATATGTTTATGTAATATGCTGATGATTTGTGGATGCAGGATCGATGATGAGGATGATGGTGATGATGATCAACTATCATAGTACCTTGTTAGCGCGAAAAACAAGAAGGAATGAAAGAGAAGAAGTCATTTCAACAAGACACAAGATGACAAAATATGCAAATTATGATGATTACTTGCCGAGGAATTGGGATTTTCAAAAGACCAATTTTCTTATGTTTGATAGTGCACATGGTATGATGCATCAAGGTATAGAGAACCAAGATGGAGTTGTACCCAATGTGATGGACTTTGACTTGACTACCAGATAGGAGTATTCTTGTTCACACCTAACATACATAAACCTTGCTAGGATGTATTTTAGACATTTCAAACACCTCGGGCCAAAACATGGAAAGGTATAACCTTTCAATGCAATAGTCAACAAGTTGTCCAAAACACCCTCCATACATAACTTAACAAAGCAAGTATTTGCCAAATTATATTACAAGAATGCCCAACAAGCACAATAGACAAAAGGTAATGATCATTGCCCATTCCTATTTCTATAAATCCTTAGTTCGGATATCATCGAGAAGTCCTTGGAATGAGTGCACTAAGATAAGTCAAAAGATAAAGACAAAGTAAACAAACAAGCCTGATGTTCTTCAATACCACTAACCAAAAGGAAATGTGTTTTTAAGGATAAGAATCGAAACTATTGCCAAAAGATAATGCCCATTGTAGGAAGGATGCATCGTAGGACATGTTAGTGGATGGTGGCACATCATTTCATCTATCCTATGTGTTCTTTCAAGTGATTATTGATATGGAACCAAATGGATGATGGGTTATCGACACAAAAAGTTGACCAACTTGTTTATATACTAACTTAGACCTAAGACTTGACATTTTAAGTTTTTACTTTTTTCCTACTACACTTGTTTCTAATTGTGTTACCAAAGATTGAGGATAATGATCATTTATTTTGGATGATATTATTGTGGATGCAAGCGAGATGAGATGGATGGATTTTTTTCAAATATTTGGATGTTTTTGGGGTTTTATAATGTTTTGAGGCTATTTTTTGGTATTTTTCAAGATTTTACGAATGTTTTGATTTTTAAGGTTTTTTGATGTTTTGGGGTTTTCCAAGATTTTGACCAAGAGACTAACCTAAAGACCTATCATAGGGGCCTCGGGGGTTGATCAACACATTATCCTTGCCTACATTATACACACAGAGACCATGTAGTTCGACTGACAACTTGATCGATTTACAGATGATGATATATATGATGAGATGTCAGTTTATTATGATGGAATCCTAAAGGACTAACCTAAGTGTCCTGGGGGATGATCAAAGATCAACCTTGCTACATTCAAGCTCAGAGACAACGTAGTTTGACAAGACGACTTGACCGTTTTTGAATTTTCACTAACTTTTTGACCTATTTTGGGATTTTGATATGTTTTGGATGTTTTTGGATTTTCTGATGTTTTGATGTTTTTTGATTTTTTGATTTTTTGATGTTTTGGATTTTTTTATTTTGAGGACCTTAAGAACATACACAAATCTGATCCAATGAGAACATGCCCCTAGCATGATGCAATAGACTACTCCGATAAAGGCAGGACAAGCTGACCTTGAGGATGGGCCGAGTAGTACTAGGAGGGATCATGATACGAAAACATGACCAAGCTATGATGCAGATGCAGGTGGATGAGTGATGGATGAAGATCTGAATGTGATGGATGATGGAACGTGATGGATGGATGGTGCAGAACAAGCTGTAGAGATCCTAGTGGATGGAAAGTGCTTATCTACACAAGGTGCCTATTTTCCAGGTTTTCACCCAAGTACTTAGCCAAAGTGCCACCGAGATGGTTTTCACTAGAGGACGATTTTTCTCTTTACTATTTTTGATCCTTTTTCTAATTTTTTGGATTTTCTACTTTTTTTTATTTTTTTGGTTGTCACCAAGACACCTATTTGCCAAGTTTTTGTCAGGGTAACCATTTTTTCAGGACTTTTTCTGATTTCTTGGATTTTTTCGGTTCTATACCTTGAAAGATTTAGGTATAAAACTTTTTGAGATGGGAGCTATTCATAGGCTCCTACAGAGGTTCCCCTTCGAGTGTTGATAGCTGATATGCCCCTAATCCATACGTTGCTCATCCAGTAGCTCTAGCTCATTTAATCTTGATACTTGATACTCTTCATCCATTATGAGGTTTTGCAGTGATATCTTGAGGGATGGGAGTTCGATTTCAATGGGGAGTACTGCTTCTAATTAGTAAACTAGGGAGAAGGGAGTGGCACCGGTGGGTGTACGAATACTAGTTCGATAGGCCCAAAGGGTGGGATTAAACTACAGATGCTAGTCACGACCTGCATCATTGACTATTTTCTTGAGGATTTTCAGAATAGTCTTGTTTGTAGCTTTTGCTTGGCCATTGCCTTGGGGATAGTACGGGGTGAAAGCAATGTTGGATTTTGAATTTCTCGCATAAGTTGCAGACATCCTGATTTTTGAATGGTGTCTCATTATCTAAGATAATGGCTTGTGGGACATCATAATGGATAATTAGATAGTTTAGGATGAACTTTGAAATATGCTTCCCAATTATGTACGTCATGGGTATGGCTTCCACCCACTTAGTAAAGTACTCTGTAGCGGTTATGATGAACATATGGCTATTAGATGAGGTCAGAGTTATCTTTCCAATCAGATTGAGGCCCCATTGTGAAAAGGGCCATGGTGTGACAGTAGGATGAAGCTCTTGAGCTAGAGCATGGATGAGGTCCCCATGCTATTGAAATTGTAGACATTTTCTGACATAATCATGTGCTTCTTTTTCCATAGTGGGCCAATAATACCCCATCCTCAACAATTTCTTAGCTATGGTCATCCCACTCGAGTGTGAGCCACAAATACCATTATGTACTTTAGTTAGAGTGGTTAATGCCTCCTTAACATTTAAACAGCGTAGTAGGGTACCTTTAATGCTCCTACGATATATGGTATCTCCTAGGATGACAAATCTAGATGCCTTTTTTACAAAGGTTCATATTAGGTTTGAAGATAAGTCAACAAGTATGACTCCTATTTGAAGGTATGTATAAATGTCATGGTACCAAGGATCACTAGGACCAATGATTTCACACACGAATTCTGATTTTGGTACCTCAAATGGAGGAACGAGAAGCTGCTCTATTAGGAATTCATATTTTGGAACGTTGTGGGGGATATCCAGTAAGGACCCAATTGTTGCCATGGCGTTTGCTTCTCTCTTGTTGGTTCTAGTAATCTTCTCAAATGTAATTTTGATGAAGGATTCTTTTAGAGTCTCCACCAATTTCTTGTATGGAGTGAGCTTGTCGTGCTTGGTCTAGTATTCATCATTCACTTGATTTGTTATCAATTGGGAGTCTCTGTATACTTTGAGAGTTATAATATTCCATTGTACTGCTATTCTGAGACATATTGTTAAGGCCTCGTATTCTACAATGTTATTGGTGCAGGGAAATGCTAGTTTGTAGGACCTTGGTATGCAATCCCCTTGTGGGGTGATAAAGAATATGCCAGCTCCTGATCCATGATGTGTGTATGAGCCATCAAAGTATAGTTTCCATTGGTCGGCTATATTGAGATTGAAAATAGATTCATCTAGAAACTTTGAAACAAGGGGATTCTCCGAATAGATTGGTGCTTCTGCAAGCTGATCTACGATGACTTGACCTTTGATTGCTTTTCACTCCACATATTCAATGTCTTATTCTGATAGTATCATCACCCATTTTTCCATTCTTCCTATAAGCATTTCCGTTGAGAATAAGTACTTGAGGGGGTCAATTTTGATAATGATTTTTATCTTATGTGCCAACATGTAATGTCTGAATTTATGTGATGCAAACACTACTGCTAGGCATGCTTTCTCTATGAATGAATAATTTAGCTCATGCTCAACCATTGTTCTGCTGATGTAGTAGATAGCCCTTTCTATTTCATTTTTGTCATGCTAAGCTATGAGAGCTCCAAGGGCTGCTGTTGTTGCTGATATGTAGAGGATCAATGGTTTTCTTGGGATTGGTGGCATTAAGACTGGTGGTTTCAATAGATATTTTTTTTTTTGAATGCCTCTTCACACTTGGTATCCCATTTGTACACTACTCCCTTGTGGAGTAGGTAAGAATATGGGTTATGTTTGTCCACTAATTGTGCTATGAATTTGTGAATGGATTGGAGCCTGCCTTGGAGACCTCTCAATTGCTTTAATGTTTTTGGTGCCTCCATTATGAGGATTGCTTTTACCTTTGCTAGATCTACCTCAATGCCCCTCATTAACACTATATATCCTAGCAGTTTACCTGATTGTATGCCGAAGATGCACTTCTTTGGGTTTAGTCTGACCTTGTACTCCTCGAGCCTATCAAAAATGGCACTTAGGGTTGCTATGTGATCTTTTCTCTTTCTGGGCTTGGCTAGGATATCATCAACATAATCTTTGACCATCTTATGGATCATATCATGGAATATCAATTTCATGGCCCTTTGGTATGTTGCTCCTATGTTCTTTAAGCCGAATGGCATCATATTCTAGTAATAGGTCCCCCATGGACAAGTGAAAGTTGTCTTATGTTGGTCCCCTTTAGCTATCATGATCTAATTGTATCTTGAGAATCCATCCATTAGTGATAGCATTTCATGTCTAGCTATCATATCTACTATCATGTCGATGTTTGGAAGTGGGAAAGGGTATGTGCAGGATCATTATGGAAAAAACAAGCCCTTAAGTGGCAAAAAAATAAAAAAAAATCAGAGTTAGGCAACTTGACGTAAAAATTTGAATAAGTTATCTACATTATTTCAAAAATATGTAAGAATAGAATCTATAGAAAATTGAATTTAGTTTCTAAACTACTAGGTTCTTTTAGAAAAAAAGAAATCTATTTGGTGAAAATTTGAAATTTCAATGCAGTGTAGTAGTACTTAAATTTCAGGGAAAAAATAAGAAGTAGGTGTCTGTCTAACCACCCTAACCACAATAAAATGATTATATTTTTTTATAAGATTTTAGATATAAGTAGAGGACTCATGTTCCAATGTGATGCATATTTTTTTCTAATTTATTTCCAAGTAAATAATTAATTATGAATTTTTTATTACAAATTTTAAAAAATATAAAAAACTCGTATGTCTAACCACCTTAACTTGGTCAAAACTTGTGAAATTCAAATTTTTTTTTAAATCCTATAGTATACGAATCATAGGATGTGACACATGTTTTGGATTCAAAAAATATGATTTCATTTGAAAGCTATAGATGTTTTTCAATCAGTCTATCAATCAAGACTTTAGTCATAATTTGAATAGAAAATGAATAATAATTATTTATTAAATTCAAAGTAAAGAATAATTTATATTGGTGGAAATCTAAGAATCTCCTTTAAAAACCCTTTTCATTTCATCAATTTTGGGTAAAAAAAAGTGTCAGCCACATACCCATCATATTGCCACTTTTTGGCCCACCATGATCCTGCACATACCCGAAATCATCTTTCGGACATACTTTATTCAAGTCTTTGAAGTCTATGCAGATTCTAATGCCTCCATCAGGTTTTGAAATAGGTACCAATTTTGACACCCATTCTAGATAATCTATCGGTCGGATGAATCCTGCATCTAATAGCTTTTTTAGCTCCATTTTGACCAATAAGGCGATATGAGGGTGCATTTTTTGAAGCTTTCGTTTAACAGGCTTTGCTTCTGGATATACTGCTAAGTGGTGGACCATGATTTATGGATGAAGGCCTGGCATGTCAGCATAACTCCATGCAAAGTTTATTTGTCTTTCCTTTAGGAATGCTACTAGGAGCTCTTGTTCGTCTGGTAGTAATGACTCCTCATAGAATGTGATATGCGGGGTTTCCTCTATTCCCAGATTGATCGGATTGCACCTTTCTACCAGGAATGCTGATTTTTCTTGATGAATAGCTCTAGAAGGAAGATTGAATCCCCCATCCTCAGGTGCCTCAGGGAGGTTTTCATCGTTGGATGCGTCCTTTATTTTTAATTTTTTCTGGTCAGAGAGTGCCACAATGTGGTTTTCACTCAAGGACTTAGATATGATTCTTAATTTTTCACTTTTGCAATTGAGGGATTCAATCGTTTCCCCATAATAAGCATGTGTATCTAGCTCAATTATGAACCCTGCTTTGTGATCCCCACACAAAATGTTATCCCACAGTCCCATGAATTTTGAGAGTGCCTCATCATTTTCAAATGTATTGAGAATTGGTGCTCCTTGTTGGTTGTAATCAATGAGTTGGGGATATACTACGTGGATCTCATGATTTTGGTGGTCTGATTCAAAAGATAGGGTGCTAATCATGCAAAGAGTGGTATCCCTAAAAAGCCTAGGTAGATTGGATGTGGGATCCTCATCATTGCTAATACTACAAACATCAGTTATATCAAATGTAAAGTTATCTATGACTGTACCTGTGGATACTGGTAATCGTAGCTCTGCTGCGGTTGGTTGAGGAGGATTATTAACGGTTCTAACTACAGGACTTTGACCATGTATGGTTATACTTGGATGGGAACATCCAAGGCCAAGATCTATTATTGGTCGTGTATCTGGAATGATAGGTGTTATAAGCCCATTTCCGTTTTGTCCAAGTCTTTGATTTTTGTCATAGCCCATTGCGAGGATCATTTGTAGACCCTTGCTTCTATCATCCATTGGTAAATCAGCTACTGGTCTCTCATCTTGATATAGCACATGTGATGGATCTTCCTCAATAACCTCTTGGCCAAGATCTCCCCACCTTGTGAATTTAGGATAGTCTTTAGGAGACATTTGAGATGTGGAGGCTTCATTTTCCTGTGGACATCCCCATGATCTAGGAGATTGTGGTAACTCTCCATTCACAAAAGCATTGTTAGGGAGCTTGTAGTTTCCACAACTATTATCTTGGATGATAAGCTTAATGTCAGAGATGGTGGGGATGTTAGGATTGGTGAGTGTCTCTGTCGTAGAAGTGGATGCGAGAGTGGCGGGATTAATGTATGGTGTGGATGGACCCTCATCACTTTTCAGTACTTGGGGGATTTTATAGTACTTTGCTTCAAGGTTTTTGCAATAGGAGAAGGGTTCAGGATCTCCGTGGATGGTAACTTCTTTTCCTTCATGTGTGAATTTCACACATTGATGAAAATTTAACGCTACTGCCTTCATTGCAAGAATCCATGGACGTTTCAAAAGGATGTTATACAGCAAGTCGAGGTCCAAGACTTGACAAGTGGTCTCTATAATAGTCGGCCCTACTTGAATAGGGAGTTTGATCGTGCCTTGGGACACTCTTTCTTGATCATCATATGCTCTTATTGTGATACCCTTTCGTTTATTGATAGAATCCTCTAAGATTTTCAATTGTTTGATGAGGTTGAGAGAACATATATTCAAATCCACACCTCCATCCACCAAGACCCTTTTGACTTTTCTCTTATGTACTATGGCTTCTAAGTGAAGCACATAGCTGTGAGATGGTTGGGTGGGGAAATCTTGGTTAGAGAATGTGAGGAGATTTGGGGTAATGATATTTCCTACCATAGCTTGGAATTGCTCTGTATCAAGATCTATGGGGACAGTGGATGAAGCCAATGCTTCCTCAAGGATTTTCCTATGGGCAGATGAGATTTTTCACAACTCCATGATGGAGATTTGTGTTGGCGTTCTTTTGAGTTGATCTAGGACATTGTAGCCATTAGTGATAGATCTAGATGCAGGGACTCTGTTTGGCTGGGATGATCCTACAATGGTGACTTTTTCGCCTCTTATGGTGACTCCACAATCGACATGTGCACCTTTGATGGTGATGACTATGCAATATTCATCTAGGGATGCAACGATAATTTCATACACATGGTTCACATTTGCGTGGGTTCCTTTCTCCTTATCATTGTTGTTATTATTCGCTTTATTGCCATGGCTGGGCATCAGATTCGTGTATATCTTAAGATCTTGGTTTCCTATTGGTTGTTCCACGTTTATAATTCATTGATCGATGAGATCTTGAACTATGTTTTTTAATCTCATGCAACTGTTTGTGGTATGGCCTTTAATTTTAAGGAATTCACAGAGTTGATTTTCATTATACCAAGGAGGTTTCACATTCGGTTAATGGTAATTTTCAAAGGTAGGGGCCTTGATGAGTTTTTCATTTATCAGCTTCTTCATGATGACTTCTAATGGTTCCCCCAAAGTAGTGTATTTTTGTTTGGGATAATTCTTGTTTCGTTGAGGTGGTCCTCTTTGATCATTGAGATTGTTGATTTTCATATTGTGGTTTGGTTGTTGTGTTGTTTGATGGTTGTTTTGGTGTTGGATTTGGATTTTTGGTGCAGGTGTGTTTTGGTGAGGAGCACTAATGACAACTTTGGCGTCAATGACACTATCATTGGTAACATTTTTGTTCCTTGCCCACGTGCAAGGTTTATCATTGTAATTGGAGGGTGGGTGGTTGTTTTATTGTTTGGGGTATGAAGTTAATCTCGTTGGTTGTGTCATAAGGGCTCATTCGATGCTAAGTGCCTTGGAGATCAATTGGTCATATGTGGTGATCCCTTGTACCTTGAGATAAAATGCCAAGAGGTCGTCAAGGTTGGATATGATGGTGCAAACTTGTTGTTCCTTAGGCATGGTCCACTTGCTTTGATTGGCCATGGATCACCATCATTGTAGGAATGAAGTGAATGATTCATTCTTACCTTGCTTTAGAGCTGAGAGTTCTTCTAGACTGACATCCATTGCCATATTGCATGCATAATTTTTAATGAATGCATCTATAATTTCTTGGAATGTTCTAATGCCTATAGGTAGGTGAGAAAATAATTCCATTGCGTGGCCAACCAAACTTCTAGGGAATAGCCGCATCAGATAAGTATCATCGTATGCAACTTCTATGCAATGAACCTGGAATTCCCTGATGTGATCTTCAGGGTTTCCCATCCCTCGATACTTGTCAAACTTGGGGATCTCAAATCCCTTAGGGAATGGTTTCATCACAAGGCTCCTGTCAAATGGATAGGGACACAAGTTTCTTGGTGTTTTTGTGGTTTGCCTTGATTGAAGATCGAGCACTTGTTGCAAGAGCAACTTGATTTGTGTTGTTACGTCATTTTATGGATCAGGGGGTGGGATGAAGGTGTTCTGAGGTGTTTCGATTGTAGGTTGTATGGTTGGGTTGGTTGGTGTGTTAGTTGATGGTATTTGCACATTTTGTCGAGCCAGGTATGCTTGCACTTGCTACTATATGAACAACTCTTGTTGATCTTGTTGTTGCTACACTAGGATTGCATGTTGTGCTTGTTGTTGTTGTGCTAGGATTTCCTATTGTTGTGCTTGTTGTTGGGCTGCCAATTGGGTTGCTTCTTGTTGCTCCTGATATTGTTGTATTGCTTGTTGATATGCTTGCATTTGTGTTGCTTGTTTTTGTGCAAGAAGTTGTGCTTGTGCTTGATATTGGGAATTTTCTTGAGCTTGAGCTTGAGCTTATGCTTGTGCTACTTCTTGTTGCAATAGAATTTGGGCTTGAGCATCCTTTTATGCTTGTAATGTGGCTTGGGCTGCTTGAGCAACTTGAGCTGCTTGTTGTTGTTGTTGCAATAATGCTTGGGCTTGTGCCGCTTGTTGTGCCTGCAATGCAGCTTGGGCTACTTGGGCAGCTTGAGCGGCTTGCTGAACAACTAGTTGTGCAGATTTTTGCTTTTGCACTAGCTGGAATTCCCTTTAAAAAGTAGCTTGCTGAATTGCTCTCAATGCTATGTGGTTTTGGTTTGATATACTAGAAGTTGGTGGTAGTGGGGGTGGTGGTGGGTTTAGAATGGCGTTTATGGTGGTAGTGAGCAGTGATGTTGTGTTGGTGATTTGAGTGGTGGATGGTGCTATCGTGTTGGTGTTTTGAGTGGTGGATGGTGCTGTTGATGTGGTTAGTCCTTGAGAGACTATACTTTGAGATGTTAGGGGGGTGTTTGATGATTTCACAATTGTTTGTGTAGTTGTCATCTGTTGTTGCGATGTCGATGACAAATTCTGCATGATGTTTTGATTGATATTCGGGATATTGATTTGATTTTGATTGATATTTGGTAAAGGGGGAAGCCCTAAGTCAAGGAGTGGTGTGGATGATGATGGAAATGGCAGAAGTGGTGGAAATGTGAGGGGTGTGGTATCAAAAATTCCCCTTGGTCCGAACATGTCACCTTCCTCTTGCGAATTTGTGAGGAGAGAAGTTTGAGGTGTTGCGCGGAAGAATGATGATGATGGATCATGATGGAAAGTAAGAGGGACATTCTTATGTAATGGGATTTCAGGTATGTTTTTTTCCAGGATGGTATTTGCATCCAAGTCTTGATAATTAACAAGGGGGTGTGTTTGAATAGCATTAAAAAATGCATTTCCCTTATTAACATTAGGTTGGGTTGGAGAAAAATATGTGATTTGCGGAATGTTTTGAGTGATGTTTTCGGATAGGGGTGCAGATGAGATGGGAATGGTGGATGAGATTGGGGGAAAAGATGTCTCCACTATAGTACTCACGTCGAAATCAAAGGGTAATTTGGCCCCTTGTTTTGCTAGTTCAAGCATGTATAGTGAAGGGTTAAGCCTCATCATGATGTTGATGATCTTATGGTTTTCTGGATTTTGGAGCATTTCGGTTATTTCTTTGTGTGACATCCCGAAGGTAGGATCTTCTCCTTGAGTTTCTTCTTGCGAATTTTGTGATGATGAGATAGTCAAAGGATTGCTTGATTCGACAGGATTCATTTCAATGTTTGTTTGGCTTAGGTCACTTGAAGCGGGTGTTTCTTTGTTGGCTTCCATGTTCTTCTTGTATTGAGATCTAGTTTGAACCATAAAACAAGGATCAATTTTCAAGAATATGGGAGATGAATCTCTTAATTCTTTGGATTGATCTTTACTTTATGCCTAAAAGAGAAAATTTTAGGATATCTTGAGGATCAAAAAGGGATATGATGATGATGCAAGGGATGGATGATGCAGATGTTTTGATCTTTTGATAAATCTTGAGGGGAATGCTAGAATTTTAGGTCTTTTCGATATGTTTTTGGTTTTTGATTTTTGATTTTGGGATTATCCTTGACTTGATTGATTTTGGTTTGCTTTGATTTTAACAAATAGATCCTAAGATGTTGGATGGTTATCTTAAGGAGTAGATTTTCTCAAAGGATGATAATTTGAATATGTGTAGGGATAAGGATGCATCTGCCCACACCTATTCAAACAAGATGATAATTTAACCAAGCATATGAAGAAGGATGCATCTACATATACCTAGCTAAACAAGATGGTTTTGTAACTTTGACTAAGCATATGCAAAAGGATGCATCTACACATACCTAGCCAAAGATTATTTGATAAAGATTTCAAGGATTTTGTCTCAAAGATTTGATGATTTTGATTTTTGCCAAAAAGCCTAGCATGGAGGATAATTTCAAGATTTCTTAAAAGGTGATGATGATTTTTGATGTTTGATGTTTTGAAAGATGGATGAAAAAATATTTTGATTTCTTTTGATCCCAAGATGAACCTAAAAAAGACACTTTGTTTACCTAGACATAGGTATTGAAGAACATACAATTCTTCTAAGGACCTCTCTAACCAAGAAGCGGTTCAAATTGAGCATACATTTCAGGATTGTTCAAAGGGATGAGCCTATAGAACCTTGTGAACTTTTTGCTTATCTTGATGTATTGCTTTTGATTACACTTTATTTTGTATTTCTCGATGATCCTTTGAGTGTGATTTCTAAATTTTGAACTTTGACTCAAAGACTTTAGTTTTGGGATTTTGACCTTCTTGGAAATCATGAGGTTTCAACACATGTGAGAGTCAATTTTGTTCTCTTTGCTTAATGACTTTATTTTACCACAAACACTTTCTTTGATTAGGTTTCCAAATTAGATGTCCAATGTCTTAATTTCTTCGAATCCTGCAAAGTATTTTGTGTGGAACTTTGATGAAGTCAAGGAAAAGGTTACCTATTGTTTAACTTTAGTAGACAAATTGAGATGTAATCCAAGCATTTAGAAACCTCTAAGGATAGAATCCCAAGGGCAAGCAATAACACATGAATCGAGTCAATTGTATTTGTCTCCTAAAGGATTTGAAATCTTGATGATGATGTTTAAGTGTTTGTTTCCAAGATGTTTTTGATCAAGCAAAGAATTTTGTAACCAAGATTAAGTACAACCCTATGGATATGGAAGACAATATTTGTTGAATCCCCACTTGGACAAGTCCAGCTACACTTATCTTTAGTGAATGGTTAGATGCTTGACCCCACTAGCTCCCCTCCATGACACTCACTTATATGGGGCAACGAAGCATCAACACCCATGAAACTCCCATCGCATGCTTTCCATTTCTACTAAAGACTGTAAAAGTGTGGGGTGGCTTCAGAATGACCGTTCTTGCACCAAAAAATAGATCAAGGATTTTAATTAAGACTTTCCGTTCGTGGAGATTGACCCATACGGCGAGAGTTCCTTTTCAAATCCATCTCATCAGAGCCAATCGTGTGATATTGGTGTTTACTCCAATACCCACATTTATATCCTGGCTGGAAATACTCTTGGTTTTAGAGTGTTACTAGTTGAGTCATTCCCTTGGTTGAGTACTTTTTCCCCAAGGAAGGCCCTCTAAGATAAACAAAAGTGAATAAACATATTCATAGTTCAATCAACCCTTGTTTAGAAACAAAGGGAGAGCACATGCAATAAGCTCATTCACACTCTCACAATATTTTGTTCAATTTTAAACCCAAAAATGAAGTGTAGAGGTGATTGCTTTATCTTAACCTAAAATCACAAAAAAGGCCTTTTGATTCTCAAGATCGCTATAAAGCACAAGAGAAGTGCATACGTCCTTTTCCAATGAAGTTAGTTCAAGTAAGCCATCACAAAAAAAAATATCACATGTTCATTTTTTTAAAAACCCTCAAAGCAATTATGAATTCATTTTAAAATACCAAAGGACAAATGAGAGTTGCTTTGTTCAATTGTTAACCAAAAAAAAAACTCTAGTAAGTTGTATTCCTAATGTTCATTTTGAACCTTTGCACAAATTGAAAAGGGTTCTTTTTAAAGCCCAAATGAAATTAGTGTCCTAAGCAAAAAAGGAATAACAGTTTCCTAAGAGTGTTGAGCAAACACTAAAGTGGTTAAAAACACTTTGATTTTGTGAACTATCATCATCATGCTTCTCCTTCTTTCATTTTCGATTGATCTAACCTACAAGAACAAAAACCAGTCAAATTCTACAAAACACAGAGGTTAAAAAGCAGAAAATAGAAGATAAATTGATCATATGACAAAATGCACATGCTTAAATTAAATCTCAACTTTTTACTCCTTTCCAACAACGCAACCCATGACTGCATCACAGTTTGATTTCTAAGTGGTTTTGTACAATGCCACTTACCATTCAGTGGCGCTCTGTGCCCAGACCAGTGAGCTCAAATGCATTGCACTTTTGCTTAGCATCGCTGTTTAAAATTTAAATTCAAAAATTTTAGGCAGGATGGCTAAAGCGTCAGAGTTTGATTTGTCAACAGTGCTATACAATGACGTTGGAGAGCCAACAATGCTAAAACAACAACGTTGATCTCCCAACATTGGAATTTTCCCGTGCACAAATAGAAACGTGCAATTTTTTAGAAAAATGTGGTTGAAATGAGATTTTTCCCTCCTAGCACCAAAATGTGAGAACCCCAGTCCTAGTACCTCCAAAACAATAAGAAAAAACACATTAGATTAGAGATTGCAAGCAGGAACAAGGATTCCCCATGAAATGCATTCACCAAGCTCAAATTAGGAAAAAAGCAATGAAGAACACAATAAAAACACAAAATAAAAATTGAATCCTAATTAGATTAGCAAATTCATGATCCCATGGGGGAATTGGTGCCAATTTGATGTGATAATTGGCCCTTTCCCAATCCGTATGATGCAAGCTTGATGTGCTGATGACAATTGATCCACTTTGATGATGTTGAAGAATGCCCCAAGCTAAAAACTTGCATAACCTAGTTATGATTCAATGGTGATGGATGGAATTTGATAGATATTTTAGCATGGTAACTTTGCATAATTTGTGTATGCTCAAATGAAGTATGAACCTCTTTATTTATAGATGAGATTGAAGGATGAATGTCCAAATTTGAGCAATGTGGGACTAACATTCATCCAATGGCAAGATGCTACTTGTCAATCCATGAGTGGATGAAGGATGTGCAAGTTTTGATGATTGTGCCAATAAATGCCTATTTTTGAATTTCAAATTTGTTGAAATGACATGCAAGAGGGAAGAAAAAATGCAATAAATGCCACTTGGCTCAAGACAAAGGACATGTAAGATGAAGTTAATGCCTTGTTGGATGTACATGACAACTTGGATTTTGAATTCAAACTAGGAGGAATATTCCAAAAGATCCCTTGTGAGGAAAATAGAGATAAATGAATTAAATCTATTTTCATGTGCAACTTGCAAAATCTAGAGGATGGGACATGATAAGAGATTAAATTAATCAAGGTTCAATTAATTTAATAGGAGATTAGATGATGTGACTTAATTGACTTAGATTTTAGGATTTATTTAAATCAAATATGAGAGGAATGTGATAAGAGATTAATTAAATAAAGGTTTTGATTTATTTAATTAAAATAGATGATGTTAGATCAAATTAAATAAGGTTTTAATTTATTTAATTCACTAGATAGACTTTAGGGATTTAATTAAATAAAATTGATTATTTGATTAAATAGGGATAATTAGATTAGGATGATTAAGTTAATTATCGAGAAGAGGTGACTTAACTAGATAAAATGATTTATTTAATTAAGAGAGGAATATTGAGGAAAATAGAGATAAATAGAGATAATAGAGATGAATGAACTAAATCTATTTTCATGTGCAACTTGCAAAATCTAGAGGATGGGACATGATAAGAGATTAAATTAATCAAGGTTCAATTAATTTAATATGAGATTAGATGATGTGACTTATTTGACTTAGATTTTAGGATTTATTTAAATCAAATATGAGAGGAATGTGATAAGAGATTAATTAAATAAATATTTTGATTTATTTAATTAAAAGAGATGATGTTAGATCAAATTAAATAAGGTTTTAATTTATTTAATTCACTAGATAGACTTTAGGGATTTAATTAAATAAAATTGATTATTTAATTAAATAGGGATAATTAGATCAGGATGATTAATTTAATTATTGAGAAGAGGTGACTTAACTAGATAAAATGATCTATTTAATTAAGAGAGAAATATTGATGAATTTAATCAAATAAAGGGGATTTGATTAAACCGTTAGACCGAAGGATGATTTAGGATGAAATGATGTTAGTAGTCGGGATCATATGCATAATGCCAATCGGTACATTTTACTTGTCTATAGGTATGTTGCTCCTGTATTCTTCAACCTGAATGGCATCACATTCCAACAGTAAGTCCTCCATGGAAAAGTGAAGGCCATTTTGTGTTGGTCTTCTTTAGCAATCATTATCTGGTTGTATCCCAAGAAACTATCTATCAAGGAAAGCATTTCTTGTCCTGTCATCATGTCTACAATCATGTCAATGTTGGGCAATGGGAAATCATCTTTTGGAGATGCTTTGTTTAAGTCCCTAAAATTTGTGCAAATTTTGATGCCCTCATCAGGTTTTGAGATAGAAACTAGGTTTGACACCCATTCTGGATAATCTATCGATCGAATGAATTTTGCATCTAATAGCTTCTTTAGTTCCATTTTGACCATCATAGCGATCTGAGGGTGCATTTTCCTGAGCTTTTGTCTAACGGGCTTTGCTTCAGAGTATATTGCTAGGTGATGAACTACAATTTTTGGATTGAGCCCTAGCATGTCTACATAGCTCCATGCGAAGTTTACTGTCTCTCTCTTAAGAAGGTTGCGAGGAGTTGTTCTTTTGACAGTAATGATTCCACATAGAATGTGATGTGCAGGGTCTCCTCTATTCCTAGATTAACTGGATTGCACTTTTTTGCTAGGACTGCTGATTTTTCTTGATGAAGAGCTCTGAAAGGAAGATTGAATCCCCATCCTTAGGTGCCTCGAAGAGGTTTTTACCATTGGATGTGTCCTTTCTTTTTACTTTTTTTGTGTCAAAGAGTTCCACTATGTGGTTTTCACTCAAGGAGTTAGATATTATTTTTAGTTTCTCACTTTTGTGATTGAGGGATTCAATTGTTTCCCCATAATAGGCCTATGTATCTAGCTCAATGATGAATCTTGCTTTGTGATCCCCACAAAAAATATTATCCCATTTTCTTGTGAATTCTGAGAGCACCTCATCATTTTTGAATGTGTCAAGAACTAGTGGTCCTCATTGATCATGATCGATGAGTTGGGGGTAAACTAGGTAGATTTCATAATTTTGATGGTTTGACTCAAAGGATAAGGTGCTAATCATGAGAAGGGTGGTATCCTCAAAGAGCCTAGGTAGGTTGATTATGGGATCCTCATCATCACTACTACTACAGACGTCAATTATGTCAAATGTGAAGTTGTCTATGAATTGACCTATAGATACGGGTAAGCAAAGTTTGGCTGCAAATTGTTGAGGAGGATTATTGAACTTTCTAACTGGAGGACTTTCACCATGAGTGGCTATACTCAGAGGGGTACATCCAAGGCCAATATTTCTCATTCGCATCTCTAGAATGATAGGTATTATAATCCCATTGTCATTTTTCCCAAGTCTCTAGTTTCTATCATAACCCATTGCGAGCATCATTTGCAAACCTTTGCTTTTGTCATCCATTGGTAGCTAGTCTACTATCTTGGTATAGGAGATGAGATAGGTCCTCTATGATTTCTTGGCTGAGATCTCCCCAACTTCTAAAGTTGGGATAGTCTTCAGGAGATGTTTGAGATGTGGAGGCTTCATTTGATTGCAGACATCCTTGTGATCTGGGAGATTGTGGTAACTCTCCTACCACAAAAGCATTTTTGGGAATCATGTAGTTTCCACAACCATTATCCTAGATGATGAGTTTGCTATCAAAGATGGTGGGGATGGCGGGAGTGGTGGGTGTCTCTATTGCAGAAGTGGAAGTGAGAGTGGTTGGATCAATGTACGGTGTTGATGGGCCTTCATCATTTTTAGGAACTTGAGGGATTTTGTAGTATTTTGCCTCAAGGTTCTTGCAATAGGAGAATGGTTTAGGATCTCCATGGATGGTGACCTCTTGTCCTTCATATGTGAATTTGGCACATTGATGGAAATTTGATGTGAGTGCTTGCATTGCATGAATCCATGGACGTCCTAGGAGAATGTTATATGGCAAGTTGAGGTCTAGGACACGACAAGTGGTTTCCATGATAGCTCACCCTATGTGAATAGGGATTCTAATTGTGCCTTGGGACACTCTTTCCTAATCATCATATGCTCTAATTGTGATACCTTTTCCTTTGTTGATGGAATCCTTTGAGATTTTTAATTGCTTAATGAGCTTGAGGGAACAAATATTCAAGCCTTCACCTCCATCCACCAAGACTCACTTGACTTTACTTTTCTGCACTAGGATCTCTCAATGGAGTGAACGGTTATGAGATGGTTAAGCGGGAAAGTCATGATCATAGAACATAAGGAGGTATGGAATGATGATGTTTCTGACCATAGGCTGGAATTGTTTCACATCAAGAATATCTGCAGGGATGGTGGATGAAGCCAATGCTTCCTCAAGGATTTTCTTGTGCATGGATGAGATTTTTAATAACTCCATGATGGAGATTTGTGCTAGCATTCTTTTTAGTTGATCAATGACATTGTAACCATTGGGAACAAATCTTGAATTGGGCATGAAAGTTCTATTTGGTTGAGATGATCCTATGATAGTAACTTTTTCACCTCTTGTGGTGGCTCCATAATTGGCTTGAGCTCCTTTGATAGTGATTACTATGTAGTATTCATTTAGGGAGGCGACGACCATTTCATACACATGGTTTACATTTTTGAAGGTGCCTTTCCCCTTATCAATGTTATTGTTCCCTTTATTGTTATGGTTAGGCATCAGATTCGTGTATATTTTGAGGTTTTGGTTTCCTGTTGGTTGTTCCACATTTATAATTCTTTGATCAATGAGATCTTAGACTATGTTCTTTAACCTCATGCAACTATTTGTGGTGTGCCCTTTGATTTTGTGGAAGTCGCAAAGCTGATTTTCATTGTACCAAGGAGGTTTAACATCTGGTTCTTGGTAGTTCTCATAGGTGGAAATTTTTATGAGGTTTTCGCTGAGTAATTTCTTCATGATGACCTCGAGTGGTTCCCCAAGAGCAGTTTATTTCCATTTGGTGAAGTTCTTCTTTCACTGGGGTGGTCCTCTTTGGTCATTGATGTTATTGATCACTTGGTTGCTTGGTTTTTGTGTTGTTGTGTTCGCATGATGGTTTTTTTTATTATGGTTTTGGATTTTTGGTGTGGGTGTGTTTTGTCGAGGGGCACTAATAACAAATTTGGCATCGATGACACCATCATTGGTAATATTTTTGTTTCTTGCCCATGTGCAAGGTTTGTCATTGTAATTGGTGGGTGGGAAATTATTCTATTGTTTAGGATAGGAAGTTGATCCTCTCGGTTCTATCATAAGGGCTCGTTCAATGCTGAGTGCCTTGGAAATCAACTGGTCATACATGGTGATCCCTTGCATCTTGAGATGGAATGCCAAGAGGGTTTCAAGGTTGGATATGATAGTGCACACTTTTTGTTCCTTAGGAATGACCCATTTGCTCCGATTGGCCTTGGATCGCCATCATTGTAGGAATGAAGAAAATGATTCATTCTTACCTTGTTTTAGAGCTGAGAGTTCTTCAATATTGAAATCCATGGTGATATTGCATGCATAGTTTTTGATGAATGCGTCTATGATTTCTTGGAATGTCTTGATGCTTGTAGGTAGGTGAGAGAACCATTCCATGGCATGGCCAACCAAACTCCTAGGAAATAGCTACATTAGATAGGTATCATCATACGTGACTTCAATGCAATGAACCTGAAATTCCCTGATGTGATCTTCAGGGTTTCTCGTCCCACAGTACTTGTCAAACTTAGGGATCTCAAATACCTTTGGGAATGGTTTCATCACAAGGCTCTAATCGAGTGGATAAGGACATAAGTTACTAGATGTTCTTGTGGTTCGCCCTGATTGAAGGTCGAGCACTTGTTGCTAGAGCAACCTGATTTGTGTTGTCACATCATTTTGTGGATCAGACGGTGGGATGAAAGTGTTCTGAGGTGGTTCACTGGTGGGTGTGATGGGTGGATTGGTTGATGGTTGATTGGTGGTATTTGCACATTCTGTTGAGCCATGTATGCTTGCACTTGCTGTTGTATAAACAATGCTTGTTGTTGGTCTTGTTGTTGTGCCAGAATTACCTGTTGCTAAGCCTGTTGTTGTGCTTGTTGTTGTACCAACAATGCTACTTGTTGTACCAAAAATGCTTGTTATTGTACCAAAAATTATTTTTGTTGTACCAACAACGCTTGTTGTTGGGTTGCTTCTTTCTGCTCTTGGTATTATTTTATCGCTTGTTGATATGCTTGTAATTGTGTTGCTTGTTTTTGTGCAAGATATTGTGCTTGTTCCTATGCTTGTTGTGCTTGATATTGGGTGTGCACCTGAGCTTGAGCTTGAGCTTTTACTTGTGATTGTGCTTGTGCTTGTGCCACTTGAGCAGCTTGCTGAACAACTAGTTGTGTGGCTTGTTGAGCAGCTAGTTGCATAACTTTTTGTTTTTGTACTTGTAGGAATGTCTTTTGATAAGTAGCTTGCTGAGTTGTTTGCAGTACAATGCTATATTGATTTGATTTATTGGAGGTTGGTGATGGTGGAGGTGGTGGAGGTGGTGGTGGATTCAGAATAATGCTTGTGGTGGTGATGAGATGTGTTGTTATGTTTGGATTTTGAGTGGTGGATGGTGAGATCGATGGGGTTGGTCCTTGAGAGACCATGCTTTGAGACGTTAGGGGGGTTGATGATGTTGTGATTTCTTGTGTAGTTGCCATCTGTTGTTGTGATGTCAATGACAAGTTTTGAGATTTTGGCATGATGCTTTCATTGATGTTTGGGATGTTGGTTTGATTTTGATTGATATTTGGTAAAGGTGGAAGTCCTAAGCCAAGCAGTGGTGTGGATGATGGTGGTAATGGTGGGAGTGGTGAAAATGTAAGAGATGTGATCTCTTGAGGAAATGGCATAGTGTCAAAAATGCCCCCTGGTTTGAATATGTCACCCTCTCCTCATGAAGTTATGGGGAGAGAGGTTTGGGGTGTCACGTGAAAGGATGATGATGATGAATCATTAGGATTTTGGAAAGTGAGAGGGGTATACTTGTGTAATAGATTTTGGGGTATGTTTTGTTCTAAAATGGTGTTTGCATCCAAGTCTTGATTATTGACAAGGGGGTGTGTTTGAATGGC
The DNA here is from genome assembly GCA_007258455.2 of Sequoia sempervirens. Classification (NCBI taxonomy): domain Eukaryota; kingdom Viridiplantae; phylum Streptophyta; class Pinopsida; order Cupressales; family Cupressaceae; genus Sequoia; species Sequoia sempervirens. The sequence goes on from VDFB02086081.1 coordinate 238,286,808, forward strand.
ATTAAGAAATGTACTTCCCTTTTTAACATTAGGTTGAGTCAGGGTGATAGATGTTGTGATTTTTTGGGATGTTCTGAGTGATGCTTTGGGATGGGGGTGTAGATGAGATGGGGAGTATGGCTGAAATTGGAGGCATAACCTCTAAAGATGGTTCCACTATAGAGCTCACGTCAAAATCAGAAGCGAGTTTAGCCCCTTGTTTTGCTAGTTCAAGCATGTATAGTGAAGGATTGAGTCTCATCATGATATTGATAATCTTATGGTTCTCTGGATTTTGAATCATTTCAATGATTTCCTCGTGTGACATTCCAAAGGTTCTTCTTTGTTTTCCTCTTATGAATTTTGTGATGATGAAAGAAAGTTAGTCAAAGGATTTCTTGATTCAACGGGATTCATTTCGGAGTTTGTTTGGCTTAGGTCATTTGAAGTGGGTGTTTCTTTGTTGGCTTCCATGTTTTTCTTGTGTTGAGATCTAGTCTGCACCATAAAATAGGGATCAATTTTGAAGAATATAGGAGATGAATCTCTAATTCTCTGGATTGATCTAACTTTAGGTACAAAAGATAAAATTTAGGACAATTCCATGATCAAAGGATGATAATGATAAGGATGTAAGATGGATGTTCGATGGACGATTGGAACTCTTGAGAAAATCTTTGAAGGGTACGTTAAACTTTAAGGACTTGATTTAGGATTGATTTGTCTTAGATTCGGATTTTGGTGGACTCACAAACTCTAAGAGGTTGGATGTTGTTTTAGAGTTAAATCATTCACAAGATGATAATTTGTCTAGGTGTGAGAAGAAGGATTCATCTAAACACTCCTATCCAAACAAGATGATATTGATAATGAACTCCTAAAATCCCAAGATGTTGGATGTTATCAAGGGATGAATTCATTCACAAATTTTGATAATTTGACCAAATATGTGGCAAAGGATACATCTACACACATTCAATCAAACAAGGTGATTTTGGATTGATTTCAAATGATTTTCCAAAGTTTAATGTGAAGGATTTTTCCAAGACTTTCGTAGAGTTGATGATGAGGTGTTTTTGGTTTTGATGTTCAAAGATAGATGAAGGTTTTATTTTGATCCTAGGATGTACCTAAAATGACACTTGTTTACTAGACGTCAGTATTGAAGAACATATGATACTTCTAAGGACCTGTATAACTAAGAACTGGTTCAAACTAAGCATACATTTCTAGATTGTTCAAAGGAATGAGTCTATAGAACCTTGTGAATTTTTTTCTTATTTTGATATGTTTCTTTTGATTGCACTTCCTAATGTATTTCTTGATGGCTTTTTGAGTGTGACTCCTGAATTTTAAACTTTGACTCAAGGACCTTTGTTTTAGGATTTTGACTTTCTTGGAAATCATGAGGAATTAGCACATGTGTGAGAGCCAATTTTGTTGCCTTTGCTTAGTGATTTTTTTTTACCACAAACACTTCTTAGGTTTACAAACTAGATGTCCAATGTCTCAATTTCTTTGAATCCCACAAAGCATGTTATGTGGAAATTTGATGAATTCAAGGCAAGGGTTACCTATTGTTTAACTTTAGTAGGCAAATCAAGATGTAGATTCAAGTGTTTAGAAACCTCTAAGGATGTAGACCCGAAGGGAAAGAAATAACATATGAATTGGGTCAATTGTAATTTCCTCCTAAAGGGTTTGAAATTTTTATGACGTTAAGTGTTTGTTTCCAAAATGTTTTCGAACAAGCAAAGGATTTTGTAACCAAGAATAAGCACAACCCTATGGATATGCAAGACAATATTTGTTGAGTACCCACTTGGACAAGTCTAGCTATGCTTACCTTTAGCGAATGGTTAGATGCTTGACCCCACTAGCTCCCCTCCATGACACTCACTTATATGGGGCAGCCAAGCATCAACACCCATGAAACTCCCATGGAATGCTTTCCATTTCTACTAAAAACTATAAAAGTGTGGGGCAGCTTCAAAACAACTGTTCTTGCACCAATAAATAGATCAAGGATTTTGGAAATTTCTAAACAAGGGTTTTTAGTTCAGAATTTCCATTCATAGGAGTTGACCCAACATGGAAAGAGACCATTGTTGTCCTTCTCGTCAGAGCCAACCACATGATATTGGCATTTATTTCAATGCCCACATTTATATCCCAGCTAGAAATACTCTCGGGTTCAGAGTGTTACCGATTGAGTCATTCCCTTGGGTGAGTACTTTTTCCCCAAGGTAGGCCCTCTAAGATAAACAATAGTGAGTAAAGATATTCATAGTTTGATTAAACTTCATTTAGAAATAAAGGGAGAACACATGCAATAGATTTACTCACACTCGCACAATTTGTTCAATTTTAAACTCAAATTGAAGTGTGTATGGGCAATTATTTATGAAACTTAATGTCACCAAAATCCTTTTGATTATCAAGATCGTCATGAGGTGTGAGAGAAGTGCATACATCTTTTGATGATCTTACTTTGTGTACGTAATTGCAAAACAATGCAAACACTTGTTTATTTTAAATCCTCAAAGAAAAAGTGAATTCGTTTTAAAGCACCAAAGTAAGTGTGACAACTTTCCTTGTTCAATTTTTTAATCCCAAAACAAACTCTAGTAAATTTGAGTCCTAATGCTCTTTTTAAGCCTTTTTGTAAAAAATTTAGAAGGTTTTTTTTAAAGCCCAAAATAAAATTAACAAGTTCTAAGCATAAGGAGATAACAAATTTTAAAGAGGAATAGTGAATCCTCTAAGAGTGTTAAACAAACACTAGAGTGTTTAAAAACACTTGTTTTTGTGAAATGACACCATCATGCTTCTTCTCCTTATTGTCTTTTGATCAATCCAACCTACAAGAAAATCAGTTAGATTCTACAAAAATAGAGGTCAAAAGGGTAGAAAACAGACAAAAGAACCATAATTTAAAAAAGAGCATGTGCTATAAATAAAATTTCACTTCATACTCCCCTCTAGCGGTGCAATTCACAAAGGTGTCGCAGTTTGATTTCACCAGCAGTGTTGTATAGTGCCACTTGCCAGTCAGCGTCGCTTTGCAACCAGGCCAGTGAGCATGAATGCATTTCCCTTTTGGCCAATGGTGCAGTTTAGGTTTTTGAAAGATTCCCGCGGGTCAAACAGGTTTAGTGGCGTAGTTTGAAATTCAAAATTTTGGGTAAGAAGATAGAGGCATCACAATTTGGAGTTTTAGCAGTTCCATATAGCTACGCTAGAGAACCAATGGTGCTAAACAACGATGTTGAGCTTCCTGTGATGGAGTTTTCCTATAGACAAAGAAACACACATAAATTTTGATTAAAAGATTATTAGAAAATGAGAGGCCCTCCCTCTAGTGCCAAATGTGTGAACCTAAATCCCAAACCTACAAGAACAAAAAAAACAATCAATAGATTAAGGTCAATGCAAGCTAGAACATAAATTCCTCAAGAAATTCATTTAAATTGGAAGAGAGAAAGGAAAAGAAATGGAAAACACAACCAAACCCAAATCCTATTCTAAAGTAAAGTAAATTCTCAATCTCTTGAGGGAATTGGTGCCAATTTGATGTGAAAATTGGCCCTTTCCCAACTCCAATGATACAATGATGAGTTGATGATGAGAGTTGATCCACTTTGATGAAGAGTGATGAATGCTTCCAAGATAAAAATCTGCATAACCTAGCTACAAATTCAAAAATATGGATGAAGATTGCTAAATATTTGAGCATAGTAAGTTTACTCAAATTGTGGATGCCAAATACAATAGAGGAGCTCTCTATTTATAGATTGACAAGTTGAAAGAATACCAAAAATAGAGGAATGTGGGACTATCTTTCATTCAATGGCAAGGTGCCACTTGTCAACATGTGAATGGTTGAGGAATGTGCAAGTTTTCGAGAATGTCTCAATAAATGTATATTTTTGAATTTTGAAATTGTTGAAATGACATGTAAGAGGGAAAGAAGGTGTATTGAATGCCACTCGGCTCAAGGAAAAAGGGCTTTGTAGGTGGAGTAAATGCCTTGTTGGAAGGACAAAGTCCACTTGGATTTTGAATTCAAATTTGAGGAATATTCCTTAAAAAATGCCTTGGTGAAGAAAATAGAGATTTAATAAATCAAATAACTATATTTTCATGTGCAAGTGGCAAAAGATGGAGGATGGGACATGAGAAGAGATTAAATTAATCAAGGTTAATTTAATGAAGGTATTAAATGATGTGACCTATTTGACTTAAATTTATGGATTGATTTAAATCAAATATGAGAAGAATATGATAAAGGATTAATTAAATGAATCTTGATTTATTTAATTAAAAGAGATGATGTTAGATTAAATTAAATAAGGTTTTAATTTATTTAATTTAATAGATAGACTTTAGAGATTTAATCAAATAAAATTAATTATTTAATTAAATAAGGATAATTAGATCAAACTAGTTAATTTAATTATCAAGAAGGGATGACTTAATCAAATAACGAATTTATTTTATTTAAGAGAGGAATATTAATGAATTTAATCAAATAAAGACATTTGATTAAATTGTTAGACCGAAGGATGATTCGGGATGAAGCGATGTTAGTGGCCAAGATCAAATGTCCAATGTCAATTAGTACCTTTTACGCATCCACAACTTGTACCTAGTTGAGAGTGTAAACAACAGTACTCACAACTTCTCTCCAATACATATGAGGAACATTTGCTTCTAGCATCAGAGTTCTAGCAGCTTGTCCTATTCTTCCTTTCCACAACTCCATTTTACCAAGGGGTCCATGGGGAAGATAATTGTCTCTTTATCCCAAGATCTTCACAAAAAGAATTAAACTCACCAGAAGTGAATTCACCACCTCTATCTAATCTCAAACATTTAATCTTTAGGCCTATCTCTATCTCAACCATAGCCTTAAAGATCTTGAATTTCTCTAGAGCTTCAAATTTTTCTCTCAAGAAAGTAACCCACATAATTCTAGAATAATCATCAATAAGTAACATGGAATACCTATATCCTTGTAAACTTCTGACTCTAGAAGGACCACATAAATTAGTATGCACAAGCTCCAACACTTCATTTGAACAATGCCATTTTTTCTAAAATGAAATTCTAGTTTGCTTCCCTAATTGACATTCCTTGCATATGGTATTAGTAGGTTTTATCAACTTAGGAAGATCTCTCACAGCTTGAGTAGAGCTTATCTTGATAATATTGTCAAAGTTTACATGACACATTCTCCTATGCCACAACCAACTTTGATCAACTTGAGCAATCAAATAAATTTTACTAGTAGCATTCAGGTGAAAGATATTATCTTTTGTTTTTGAACCAGATGCAATCACATTTCTATAACTTCACAATATTCTAAACTTTCCATTATTGAATTGAAGATTGTATCCCTTGTCAACCATTTGTCTGATGCTTAAAAGATTATGCTTCAAACCTTCCACATATAAGACATCATCAGTATTATGCTTACCATCAAGACAAATGGATCCTCTGCAACATATTACACTAGCTTTGTCATCACCAAATATTACAACACCACCATCATACTTTTCCAAGCTCACAAATTTATCACCTGTCATGTGATGAGAAGATCCATTTTCAATCACCCATTCATCTTTTTCTTCAACTCGAGCAGCTAGGGATTTCTCCACATTTGTGCAACTAGTAGATTTAGTAAGGTAAGATAATTTTCTTTGATCGCAATAAATACACATTCGTCCTCACTTATGTTCCATTGATCAGATTCATCATCTATCACACCTTCATCAGCAACATAATAACACTTTCTTTGAAATCTAGGCTTGTTAGGTCTTGGCTTGGGAACTCTTTTTGAATGCCTTGATGCAAAATGACCAATCTTATTGTAAGAAAAACATTTAATAGGCAATTTCCCTTTATACTTACCTTCTCCTTTGGCTTCCCTCTTGATAGTAAGTCTTCAAGCTCGTCTAGTTTTCTCTCTTCTTCTTCAATTTCTCTCATTTCCTCCTCATACTTGAACATTTTTCTAAAATAACTTTCTCCCAAATCATATCTCTACTTATCTTTTCCAGAAATAGTAGCTTTGAATGTAGATTCTGTCTTAGGAAGAGAATCACCAAACTCACTTAACTCAAAAGTAGTAAGCTTACCAATCAACATGTCTCTGGTTACATTTGTCACAGTCCAAATCTCCTCAATATTAGTAGCTTTGGCTCTGTATGCAGTAGGCAAGGATCTAAACACTTTAGCAACAATCTCTAATTCTTCCAATGTTCCACTAGCACATCTGATACTACACACAAGTTCATTCACTCTCTACATAAAAGAAGTAATGTTCTCATCTTCATCCATTCTCAACATTTCATATTTCTGTTTTATACTTTACAACTTAGCAATCCTCACATAAGAATTACCTTCATACAAAGTTTCCAACTTTTTTCAGATCTCATAAGAAGTCCTTAGCTCCATTACATTTGTCATCTCAGAATTAGTCAGAGCACTCAACAATGCTTCCTTAGCCCTGATATTTTACTTGACATCCTTAATCTCAGTAGCAATAGAAGGACCATTTTATGGGATGACATACCTATTCCTTGTAATGTTCTAGTAGGGTTCACCAATGCATCTTAGATGACACTCCATTCGAGTCTTCCATAGATAATAATTTGTTCCATCAAATCTCAAACTATCCTTCTTATATGTCGCCATCCCAGATCACCTCAAGCTATTAAAATTCTTCCAAGGAACTTTCTATGATACCAATTGTTGGCAACACAAGGTTTGACAATTGAGAGGGGGTGAATCAGTTGTCCCAAAAATTATAATTATTTGAATTATTCTTAGATCTGATTAATAAACATGAAAGCATAAAACATAACCACATCAAAAACACACATAACAATAAGATTTTGTACGTGGAAACCCTATTAGGGGAAAAACCATGGTGGAGGTTAGTCCACAAGATTATACCTTATTAAAAGTATAAAAGAATAATAATGGGGAATGCACATCCATTCAAGCACATTGCCTAGAGCTCACTGCTCAAATACAACAAGGCTTACTTCCCAAAGGAAGACACACTGTCTTACAAAAACATTTAGATTACATCCACAAGAATTTGAACTAAGAAAATAGCATTTGCTAATGCTTGATTACAATTTTGGTTAAGCACATAAACTCTGCTCATTGTTCTTCACACTTTACTTCTTCCTTCAAATGACTAGAACATTATTCGCACATAGGACTTCGCACATTTTGCACACCACACACACACCTACCTTCAAATGAAATAAACAATCACATATATATATCCACAACTAGGAATAAGATCAACTACATGTCAACTTCAACAAAATATAAAATGTGTACAAAATGTCAGCTCAAATCAATAACAATTATCAATGTGAATCAACCAATGTCAGCCACAACATAGTAAGGACCCAAAACAATATCCTTGAACATGAAACACCTTAAACAATTATGCCTCGAAGATCCACAACACACTACAATCACCCTGTCGGCCATGAACACGTAAAAGAAAATCACCAATCACAAGCACAATGATCAATGCAGACATGCAACATAGATAGAGCATGATCTAGAAACATTCATGAGCATCATGAATCATGATCGAAGCATCCACAACATCTCAAATTACTAGAATCATAATATCTTTTTTTAGGAGCACCAACTGAAGCAACAAAAAAATTGTCAGAACATAGATACTCATAACTTGATCAAATATTAATGTGGATCTCTGAAACTTAATGTGGATAAACTAGATACACTCAACAAAAAAACCCTTTAATCCAAAACCTCTGATCATCAATATACTGAGCTAGCCATCAAAATGAACTTCGCTGCAACACTAAAAACTTGCAACTTATTTTATTACAATTTTCTCAATATCCTCAACATATACAACCTTCAAGACATTAATGCCAATAGTGTTAACATCAATGACAACCACATATCATAAACATCCAACATTCACCCCCCAACCTTAGTAGATTGGTGTGTTCCAACAGAGAGAGAGAGGTGAGATAGAGATAGAGGAGGAAGAGAGAGAAGAAAGAAGGTGGGTATATTGAGAGAGGGAGATAGAAAGAAGTATATAGGGAAGGAGAGATAGATAGGGACAATTAGAGAGAGAGAATGGTGAGATAGAGAGTAGATAGGAAAGGAGAGAGTGAGAGTAATATGGAGAGAGAGAGGAGGAATTTTGGTAGATTGAGAGAGAGGGAGAGAGAGGGAATGAGGGAGGGAGATGTAGAGATTGAGAGAAAGAGATAGAGATAAGTATATATAGGTAAGGAGAGATAGGGAAGGGGGGAAGGAGGGAGAAGTAGAGAGATAGACATAGAAAGAGAGGGAGAGGAAGGGAGGGAGAGAGGTGATATAGAGAGAGAGAGGATGGAGATAAGTGTGATTGAGAGAATGAGAGGGAGAGAGATGGGAGGGAGGAAGGTGGAAAGATTGAGAGAGAGGGTGGAGGGAGAGAGAAAGGAAGAAAGGGATAGGTTAGATAGGGAGTAGAGAGGGAAGGTGGGGGGATAGAGAGAGAGATGGAGAGAGAGAGAGAGAGAGAGAGAGAGAGAGAGAGAGAGAGAGAGAGAGAGAGAGAGAGAGAGAGAGAGAGAGAGAGAGAGAGAGAGAGGTATAGAGGGAAGGGAGAGAGGAGGAAGGTGGGGATCAGAGAGAAGGAGAGAGAAGCAGGCAGAGGAGAGGAGGAGAGAGAGAGAGAGAGAGAGAGAGAGAGAGAGAGAGAGAGAGAGAGAGAGAGAGAGAGAGAGAGAGAGAGAGAGAGAGAGAGAGAGGAGAGAGAGAGAGAGAGAGAGAGAGAGAGGAGATGAAAGATGGGGGAGGAGAGGTGAGAGAGACAACACAAAGGAAAGGAGGAAGGTTGGTAGATTGAGAGAGAGGGAATGAGGGAGGTAGAGGAGAGATGAAGAGAAAAGATAGAGAAGTATATAGGAAGGAGAGATAGAGAGGGAGAAGAGGGAGGAGAAGTAGAGAGAGAGGGTGTGGAGGGAGAGAGGTGAGATAGAGAGATGAGGAGATAAGATAGAGAGAAGTAGAGAGGGATTGAGGATAGATGAGAGAAGTGAGATAAGAGAATGAGAGAGAGGTGGGAAGGAGGAAGGTGGAGAGATTGAGAGAGAGGGAGGGAGGAAGAGAGGGATAGGTTAGATAGAGAGAAGTAGAGAGGGAAGGTGGTTGGGATGAAGGAAGAGAGAGAGAGAGAGAGAGAGAGGAGAGAGAGAGAGAGTAGAGAGAGAGAGAGAGAGAGCAGAGAGAGAGAGGAGGAGAGAGAGATGGGGGGGAGATAGAGAGAGGGGCGAGATAGATAAAAATAGAGAGGGAAGGAAGGTGTAATAACCTCCATAGGTTTAACCCAAATAAAATCACAAATTACACATCATCACATGCATAGAAAGACATGTGTCTAATTCACAAGAAAATAATAAATTATTAGATTAAATTAATAATTTGGAGTAAATATGCCAATTTACATGGCATAACATATGAGAACATTTCCCTTACAAGAGAACTTATGGTTGATAGAAAGATGATACAACAACTAAAACTTGAGCCTTCCTAATGGGTTCCTTTCATCCTTAAAACTCCTTCAAGCGTCTCAAGGGAAAGAACATTGTGGGAGCACTTTTCCACCCTACCATGAAGTGAGAAACTTCCCTATAATTCTTCAATCCATCGAAGAATACTTGACCAAGCATGAGAAAAACTAGAAATGTAATACTAAATAGGAGGAAAACTATCAATGCAATACTGAATAGGAGTAATGGAATGTGTAACAAGTCATATCAACATTTGATCATATCATGATTTATCAAACACAATAATTGTACCAAAAATGTCATCATACTTGACGATGGTGCACATACTTAGTTAGTCATGAAGACTACATGTTAGTTTACCATCAATGTTGCTTAGTCCATCACTTCTTAAAAGAAAAAAGAAAATATTTGCAAGCACAATTATGATAACGTGATAACTAGTCTATAAGAAAGCAAGAAAACCTTTCAATATCCTTTTCATAAGTGCATGTCAAGAAATGTAGTGGATCTAACATATGAACATGCAAGTATAAACATGGAAGCAAAATATGCAATACTTAATAAAGAAGGTATAGCTCATGTATGTATGTATGTATATACATATATATGGGTATATATATGAGTATACATTCTTAAGCAAGAAACATCACCTTATAAAATTCTTACTCTACTATCATGAGAAGTCATGTTCGATGGATTCAAGAGAAAAATTTCCTTTTCTTATGTGAAATAACATGATAAAAAATCTTATGGAAGGGATTCTATCTTGAGAATGAATCTACTTAGACATCTCTTCAACAAGCCATGCAAACAACAATATTTATATGTATGAAGGTTCATAATACACAAATATTATATAAGCATTATTCCCGATTTGACCTTCAATGACTTATCAAATTATAGAAAGAGTTTAAGGTTTATTAACCTAGTGACTTGTCAATTTTATAACTTTTCCATCTTATCAAACACCAAACTGAGACGTTACAAATAATCCTATCTTGATATAGTAAAGGAGATTTCTTATATGGTCCACATCTTATATTAACATGTCATATCATCATTAAAAACAATATCTATTTGGTAGGATAATCTTTTATAATCACCATTAATACTGATTATCAAAATGGATAATGCTTGGCTACATTACAAATGATCTGTACCAAGCTATACTTTTCAATATAATTTATTTATATTAATGGACTTGTATCCACCTCATAATGTTATTTAATTATTATTACCTCCATCAATAACTATTGAGGATGATTCACTGTATGCTAAAAGGTTATCATCTTGGTTATTTCGAGTAGGATAATTAAACAATTCATCCTTAGTTTTCTATTGTATTCTCCACAAAAATAATCTTATCTCAATAAAAAGTCACAATATCATAATTTCACCACAACCCATTATACCACCTTTCACTTCTAGATTAATTTCGACATCATTATATAGTTAAGGTCTCTTGTAAATGTATATATATATATATATAAGATTCTCCTCATATATTTGTTATAAATATATCTATACAAGGATACATAATTAGATTTTGCTTAATTATTCTTAAACCAAGAATATTTAGGAGTGAAATATCAACATATACTATTTTAAGTATCTTTGAATCTATGCAAAGTTGGAGAAATTGGCTTGGTAGATGAAGGCAACGGGTTATTTTTCCAAATTCAAAGCATTTAATTAATGTTTTAGAAGAGGAGAAATAAAAGGAATTATTTTCTTATCACCACTGTGAGAAGTTTTCTATTGTGCCTGCTATGCTTGTGACCAATGACATAGTATAGGTTAACTACACCTGATCCATACAAATTTGAGGCATATTTAACCCACTAAGCATCGATCCCAATAAGATCATTCACTATAAACAAAGACAAATAAGTCATTAAAACTAACATTCTACATCATGAAATCTAGAAAAACTTCTAATCTAAGACATTAAAACTTATCCTATTGGGGGAGTGGTGTCGCATTGATGTGGAATGGTGACCCTTTCCCAATCCCTTCAATAATGAGTTTGTTTCAATTAGTTTTATTGAAGAAAAATGATGAAACCATTGATACATGTGTATGAAAACATGATTTAAAGCTAAATGAACATGACACAATCTATTTTAACATAATTTATGCTAAGATGATTGATGTAGGTGTATGCAAATCTACTCTAAATACATGCAAGTTTTAAAAGATTAAAATCCTAATTAACAAATAAGTTAAATGTGTGCATCTGTGTTATCATGGAAGCCATTAATACAAGCTAAGCTAACATGCAAGTAAATAAATATAAAATGATGTTAAATGTGAGTGCAAGTACAAATGTTTTTAACAACATAAGTTTGTTGTTAAAAGATGGATCCATTTGTCTCCAAATAGTGACCTATTTATAGGAGGACAAATGAGAAATGAAGGGTTAAGATTGAAAAAGCTAATCAATTATAAAAAATGAAAGAAGATGGAGGAATGGATCATGGATTCTCATCAAGGGTTGAAAATGCAAGTTCATATTTAATCAAGGGCTCACATTCATCCAAAAAAACACACTTTCAAAAATTTCACAAGAAGTCTTGTGAGTTTGTTATAAGGAAGAATATTCCTTTTTTAAATGAGTGAGAAAATAAAATATTCTTTGGGATATTCTCATTGGTGAGGGAAATAGATATTTTAGAAAATTAAAAAAAAGTTTTAATGTGCCAAAGGGGAAGGAATATTCCTTTTGGAAGAATGTGCAAAGGACAAATATCCCCTTGGAATATTCCTTTGTAAGTGGGGAGGATTAGATTGATTAGTAATTTGATAATTAAATAAAAATTTTAATTATGCAAATTAGGGGAATTAAGATGTTCATTAAATAATTAATTTATTTAATGGAAAGGGGAAGATATATGATATTTAATTAAATAACTTAAGGTTATTTAATTAAATAGGACTTAGGGATTTAAATTAAATAACTTGATGTGTTTAATTTAATAAGATAAAATATTAGCATGAAAGGGGGTGAATTAACCTAATTAGGTCAATTAGATTAATATATGAAGATGATGCAATTAATTAAATAGCTAGGCTAATTTAATCAATTAAGTGAAAAGAGGATGGGTTTTAGGACAAAATGATGTTAGTTAGCCAATGTGATCTATCAAGACATTTTTGAGTGTCTACATTTTTCCCCTCTTTGAAGCAATGTACTTATTGCATTGGTTCAAAGACTGATGCTAATGATGATGTTGATGATGATGTAGAAATAGATATCAATGATCTCTTTGATATGTTGAAGCCAAGATAAAGTTGATCTGATTGATTGATTGATAACATTGTTGATGATTCACAACAATTCAAGGATTGTGTTGAATAACACGAGGATTGTTAGGGAAAGATACATCCCAATGATGATTGATTTGATAATTTGATCAAGATTTGCTAGCAAGGCTAGGAAAAAAGTCCTTTAGATGATTTAATATTGATATAATCTTAAGATGGTTAGTTTTCCCTTGAAGAGATCGATCAAAGAATAAAGTGTTCCCATTAGGTTCATGATAGGTGAAAATTAGACTTATGCTTGAGATGATTGAGATTTCAGGTTTCTTTTGAATAAAAGAGCTACAAATTTTTATATTGTTGAGTTGAAGATGATATCAATGCCCCATTGTGCCCCAATAGAAGAGGGATTGTTGGCATGCTACCTCAAATATTGATTTAGACATATTTTAGGATGTATAAACAGACATCAGCTATAGGTAGCCTCATGTATATTTTGATATATCACACATATTCAATACTTGGATAGAAATGTTAGTAAAGATAGAAGAATAAGATGAATGGATTGACCATTGGTTTTGAGATTGATTCAAAAATTCCAACAAGTCCATGATCCACCAAGACTTTATTAGAGATGGTAATGAGAGATGCATGATGGTGATGATGATTTTCTCATATCTTGGGATTGGTATTTTCTTTCATTCCTTATTTTTGATATAACACATAGACACGATGCATCAAGGTATTGATAACTAGGATGGCATTGTATCTAGTGTAATGCACTTTGACTCTATAAAATGTAGGATAGTTCTTGTTCACACCTTGATATACAAAAACCTCATTGGAATGTAAGTTAGAAGCTTTAGAATATATCGGACCAAAGCATACACAATAGTCAACAATGTACTTCAAACAACTTTCCTACACACAACTAAGCAAGTATGTGCCAAGATTATTTTACAAGAATACACACAAACACAACGAATAGAATATAATGATTCAAGCCCAAGGATAACTTTAAGAAACCCCCCCTCGGTGAATATGTAAAATCCTAGTGAATCTTTCCTTTTATCTGAAAAAAATTATTAATATTCCTTGCGAATCTATGCACATTATTAAAAAAATTATAAAATCTTGGCGAATCTTAATGAAAAATTGGTAAAAATAATAATCATAGTGGTGAATCCTAGTGAATAGCACTAAAAATATTAATTACAATGGTGAATCTCTCCTTTAAAAATTTGCATAGTTAGTTAGCACAGTTCCCCCATATTTTTTTTTTGTAATATTAAGTAGGGGCCCAGGGGCGGCAGCCACCAACAGGGTCAAAGGGCAGCACCCCTTGTGAGGTTCAAGGGGGCAGAGTCCACTTGTGGGGGTCGAGGGGTAAATGCCCCCTCACCACCAAGCATAAATTAACTATCAAAAATGAATTGGAGCACACACAAATTAATTATTTTTTACAAATATCACTTTAAAAGTAAGACTAAATGAAAATTTAAATTGCTACCATTGATTAGCATTTTAATCGAATGGTTGGAGGTTGATTTCATGACCTAATACACATGTTCCTTTTAAAAGGCTTGTTGAGGCCTAAAATTTGTTCTGGTCCACATGATTACATTTAATTGTGTGGCCCAAAACAAATTTTGGACCTCAACAAGCCTTTTAAAAGGAACATACGTATTAGGTCATGGAATCAACCTGTAGGTATTTGATTAAAATGATAATTGATGATTTGATGTCAATAAATAAAAGCCCTATTCAAGGATAAAATATCCTTAAATTAAATGGTAATTTATTATTGTGGCAATATTGCCCCAAAATGAATGGTAGTAATATAATATTACTAGCAAATATAATTAATTTTTGTAATTATAGTATAAACTACTAGAAAATATGTTCCAATGACACATCATTTAAAAAATAATGCATAGGCAGATTAATTGAGATGAAATTAATCTTTTGTAAAAACCTGGTGATTCAATGTCCTTTTTAGCTTGTATTATTTTCCATTTCTGGAGGTCTCAATTTCAATTATTCACCAATTGGTGAAGATTTTCCACTAAATTTTTCCCTATCGATGCCCCATTTTGTTCTCTCTAAATCATTTTGATAGACATAATCAAGAGGTCCTCAAAATTGGTCATTAAGATAAATCATAAGAAAAGATCAAAGATAAACTGTAGACACTGAAAAATGTCCTAATCATTATCATACACTTGAAACAGGTTTATTTACCACTCATTCTCTCAATCCATCCTTTCATCACAATTAAATTAACCTAGCTTAATTCAATTACTGCATCATTTTCATCCATTAACCCACCAAACAACGTGCCAATTCATCCCTTTTCATGCTAACATTCTTCATCTCATTAAATCAAATACATCGTACCTAATTTATTTTCCTTATTTCACCAATAACCCTGCCATTTTAATTAAATATCATTTCTGATCTTCTTCCCTTATTCATTTAAACTTCATTAATTTAATTAGAATAAGCACTTTAATTCTTCTAATCCCCTAATTGCATGAATTAAATATTGTTTAATTAGCAATTAATATAACTTTCCTCTAAACAAAGGGAATATTCCCATAGAATATTCTTTATCCCCCTTTTTTGCACAATTAAAACTTTTTTTTAATTTGCAAAATGCCTTTTTCCTCACCCATGAGAATATTCCAAAAGAATATTCTTATTCCTTCATCATTTGAAAAAGGGATATTTTCACTTCGCTTCTTAAGAAATTT
>VDFB02086081.1:238302469-238352574 GCA_007258455.2 Sequoia sempervirens
TATGTCCTTCAATGTTCTTAAGAAGATCCATGATCTGTTTATAAAGGAAGTAACTTCATAGATGCATCAAGTTCAATTATGCATCTTTTAAACAATGAGGAAGCATTTCAAGTTGTTGTCAAGACCCTCTCACCATAACCCCATTGGACAGTCACACATCACATAGGAAGGTGAGTTGTTAGGTCACCCACATATGTGACAGGTGGTTGTCCAATAAAGATAAAATGAGGATACTATGTGTATTTATTACACATAAAAAAAGAAGAGAAATGGTTGAATCAAGGTCATGATACAAGTACAAGGACAACACCTTTGCAAGAGCTAGCTACAAGAGGCAAAGGGAATTGATATTATTCATTCATGGGTGTACTAGTGAAAGTGAATGCAATAGGTAAAGGTCATTGTCATTGATAAGGACAACCAACAATGCATGCTACAGTGGTCTCATGAAGGACAACAACAAAAAAATCTAAAGTTGCACAAGGCTCTATTCAAGGCCTTCACAATCAAACATTAGGTGAGCAAGTTGCTAGATAACATTCAATGCATGACATTTTAAGGAAAGGCATAAAAGGAAAAGACATTCAAGAAACATCAACTCTAGTTGACACAGATAATATTCCTATTGAAAACATGTCATTACAAGAGGTTTATGATAGCAATAAAACCCTCATATCATGTGATCGAGATATAATTGCTATGCTCATAACCTTTCATGTAGGGGTTTTGGTCATCATGATTGATCCAACATGGATCATGATTGCATACAAGAAACAAAAAGTTACAAATGACAATTAAGCAGTTATGATTTAGGAGAGGTCTCATTTTGGAAGCCAAGGCCATAGAACAAGTGTATATGAACAACAACTATGAGGTTTGTCTATTTTGTATATATTTTGTACATAGTTGGGGTTGTTTTTTCCAAACAGTCTCTTTTTGGTTGTCTATACATATTGGTCTGCTCTACCTGAGATTCTGAATTCTTGCTTCATTCCAGTGGAATGAACGTCCCCAATTGGAACCACTAATGGAACTTCAGTATTTTGCTCCTTGTTTTTCACTCATGCCTTGCCTTATGTCTCTGGTCTTTCATGGTGTTTGAGTTTTCTAAGGGTTGGGGTTTTAGCTTTGTCTTCATGTAAAACCCTAATATTTATTTCACACTTTGGCTGGGTTCTATTTCATTGTTACTTTTGATGGGGTTTTAAAACAATGCATGTCATTGTTTACCATTGGCCTAGTGATGTCCCATCATCCTTTTTAATGAATGTTTTATTTTGTAGAAGGGATTGAATTCGCGCTACCGTTGATCAAATTGCCTTTGGATATCAACAATTGCCTGCCATCGCATGATCGAAAGCTACAAGATTTTTACCAATTGCGATATCGCAGGCAGGCGCCATGTGTCCTTCTGGGAGATGAAATTGTGCAACCATTGATCAAATACCATTTGATCTCATCCTTTCCCCACCATCCCATGATGGCCCCATCATCGATCACGATATCACAAGTGGTCGCCACGTGTCTCATGTGATGAAGCCAAAAGAATAAAGGAAATACCATGGAACATTAATCCAGCCTTAAATGCATTAAAAGGTGGGTTACTAAAGTGATCTTAAGATGCACGTGTTCAAATTGACAGATGTGTTATAATCTTGATGGAAAAGTTGCTTGAGGGTTAATGATAGGTTCGATGACTATGTTGAAGAATCGACAGCTCAAATTTAAATTTGCATCAAATATGGTTGTAGCCATTCGTGAAGCACATGAGTGAGCTTTAATGGTGGATGAGACATTTACTGGCACAGTTTGATCGAAATAAAATAAATTCTCCTACTTTATGTGTGTCACAAAGCACTTAGGTATTTTGCGAAGCAGTTTCAGAGCTGAGAGCAAGGTTGTGAACCCTGACAGCCAAAATTCAGGATTTCTATGAAAAGAGCCATGAGTTAATTTATGTGTTTCTCGGTCACTCTGTGCTTGGATTAAGGAAAAGATTTGTTGTACTTACCATAGGTATTTTTGATAAATGTTTTAGGGCTGTAGTTTATTTAAATTGTGAGAAATTGCAATATTTTGTTCTATAATTTCATATCTTTGGTTAGCCCTAGCTATTTGAAGTGTGAAGTTATAAGAAGCCATAGTTTGTCTGAGATGGCACCACCCAAGCAACATTCTGGCTAGATTGATTATTTGAAAAGAAACCTGTATGATGATTTCCTAGATCAATTGCCCTTGTCAACAAATGATAGAAAGAAGGGATAGGTTCTGATGTGAGGGAAAATCCTGGGGGAGGGGTTAGTATATAATTGTTCCAACATAGCCAATGCTAGGGTTCCTCTCACAGGTTTGGAAATGTTTAGATTGTGGTATGGACAAAAGAATTTTCCTCACCCTTTTTCAAATAGATGGATTTATGATATGGGGAAGCTGGTGGTACCAAATGTTTTCCCTAATGTAGACCTACTTAGGGAAGTAGTTGCAAGATATGACCTTGTCACACGAGTAATTAGGGATAATGATGGAAAGGTTTTGTTAAGCATTAACAAAGATGATATTCATCATTGATATGGGGCATACAAAGTTGAAGTCTCTTTTCAGAGCTAAATTGCTTCCACCTCATCTGACTAGGGTAGGAGGTTTAAGATTTCATATCAGCCCTGGTGACTAGGAACCATTCAGATTAAATTGTTTTTCAAATCATTTCCTGACCACTTTTTATTCATTGTGTCATATTTTGGGTTTCAATCCTGGTGCGGTGATGCCCATTGCATACATGTTCATGGGGGTGCAAATACAACACCCTAACTTCTCTGTCACATATGACTTTGCTTCTTTCTTGGCTGAGAGGATAGATGAAGGGCTGTCAAAGCTACAGAAAAATGATACCGACACTCAATTCTTTTGGTATTATATGCTGATGCATATGTTTTTATTCAAGAATGTTGACTTCTTCTCTAAGAAGATGAAATTAAGGCAATCAGTTGATGGAGAAAGATTGCCAATACAGATATGGGCTACAGATTTATCTTGTAATAGGGAAAGCACTAGTTATGTGCAATTTGATAATTGTTTTGCTTCCAGATTGAGGGCTAGATTGATGGTGAATGTACCTAGGATTCCTAAGGAATTACATGATTTCCTCAAGAAAAAGGAGAGGAAGCTAGAATTAAAAGTCAGCCATAATTGGGGTGACATTATCCCATACCCAGTTAGCACTGTTGTGAGGGTATATGGTTTTCAAGGAGCCCCTCACATACTGCCATACAATGTGCCACCAAGAGTGGGGTTTGCAGAAGTTATGTGGAAGATAGGTTGCATCCATAAGGACAACCTCACAGGGAGGGGTAAAGGAACATTTTTCCCTGATTATATAGTGGTATCTAATTTTTCCTTTTCAAAAGGAGGCTAGGTGCACTTTGAGAATTTTTTTGAGGATTATCATTTGAGATGTTGTCCAAAGCGGCAACATGATCTTGAGGGTTTCTTTGCCCTTTTTAGACAAAGAATAAAGGCTGACAAGTTTGTGCATGAGTTCAACTTTCCTAAGGACCTGATCAAAAATGAGTTCGACCTACATAAGGAGGATTTGAACAAGGAGAAATGGATAGCTTATGATAAGCTATTACATATTGTGCACAACATGGATCTAAAATATGATCAACTGTTGGAGTTCAGTCCCCACCATAAGAAAATTTATTTTCTAATGGAGAACTTCAAAGAGATTATGGGCACTTTGAGAACCAAAAAAGTAAACTTAGAGTTGAGTCTGGGTGTACAAGAACAAGGTGCCAGACCATTTGAAACAAGGCTAGCATACAAGCCTACAGAAAAGTGGCCCATTTATAGGAGAAAAAAGGATAGTAGCAGTGATGAGGAAGAAGTGGACATAAAGGGGAAGCAAATTATGAAGTTTCCTTCATAACCAAGTCCAAAATTCCAAGTGCCTGGGGCAATTAAGATCATTGACTTAGAGTCATCACCAGAAGATAGTCCCCCATCACCACCATCTGAGCCAAGCCCTAAAACACAAAGAAATGATCAACCATAGCAGAGTTTGATGGATGAAATTATTGTTACTGATCAAGACATGTAGGTTGGTATGCCTTCCCCTCCTAGGCCAGCTGAATTGGTTTTATCTGATCTAGATATGAAAGGAAAAAGTGTACAAGATGCAAGAATGGAAGCATGTAAGGAGTTTCTAGATGACTTGATGCATTTGTAAAGACTTTTGTATTCTTGCAATTGGTATGGAGGATGAAGTTTGAAGAATATCAAAATAAATTTAAGGAGAGAAGAGAACTAAAACCTAACAAGTCAGACCAAGATAATGATGAAGAAGTGAAAGCTGAATTAATGGAAGAATTTAAGAACATCACTCCTAAAGAAGGAAAAAAAATGGTTAGTTAGGCTAGTGTATTGATTCTGCTTGAATGGGTCATTGTAGATGCAATGGCCTTTAATACTATTATGAAGTCCAAGCATCCCTTGCAAGAATCTGAAGAAGAAGTCAAGGCAGCACTTTAAGATTCTGCTTTTAGTGAAGAGTATGAAATCTTGGCAATTTGGGCATTGGCCCCACAAGGGAGAAAGCCAAATATTACAAACATTAATCCAAATTTTAGAGGGGGATTAATAACAAAGAGAGCTTCAGAGACCTCATCCACCGAGGCCACTAGTTTAACTGTGAATGTGACCAAATTGGCCCAAAAGATTGTTGAAAGGGAGGAGGTTGAAAAGAAAAGCCTAATGGAGAAGTATAACCTTTTGATTGAAGAATACAACAAGATGCAACAGAAGAATGTTGAGTTGCAAACTGAGGTGGAAAGGTTCAGGTATAGACATATTGGAGAGACATCAAGTTCTCTAGGGACCAGTACATTACCTTCCACAGCAGGTTTAGTGCCTCTTACTTCTCCAATTTTTTCCACACCAGGGTCTCCCAGTCAGAATCCTGCCTTCACCCCTTCTTTAGAGGAAATTGATTAAGAAACAAAGTGCTCTGTTGATCCTACAAAGAAGCAGCTCTTGCAAAAAATTGATGAGTTATAGGCATCTTTGAGGGTAAGTGAGGAGGGATCTCTTTCAAACAAAAAAGAGATTGTTACTACTGTTTTAAGGAAATTGAATGAAAAAGTTGATAATAAATTGCTATCTATACATTATTTCTATTCTTTGCTATTAGATGTAATAAATAATATTGATAGGGATCATGAGGAAGTGATACCATTGATTGAAAATTGGATCCCTAAGGCCAGTGATCTGGATGTCATGTATAAGGCCTCAAGGTTTAATACAAACAATAGGCCCCAATCATTAAAGCCTACTCATATGTTATTAAAATCATTGCAAGGTTTTCAGACCTTACTAGATGACTTGAGTAGGAAGATTAGGGAGTTGGTGAAGAATTTCAATGATTGGGGTAACACATTGTTACCTGATATAATTGATGAGCAGGGGAAAATTAGGCCATTCTAGCAGTGGCAAGCTCAGGCAGGTGAGGTCATCAATGATCAAATTAAAATAATTTGTGATAACTCAAATTATGACTTGTTGGTGAGCTGTATAGATAAAATCATTAGTACTAGCTCATTTTTAGAATCTTTTGAAAGAGATGCAAATCAGGTAGTAGTAAAATACACACCTTATAATGCCAAGGTGAATGAGGTAATTAATTTTGACTGGCTAAATGATCAAGAATATTAGAGGTGGGTAAATAAATATTTGACTGAGGAATAAAAGAATGAATTACTAACAGGTGGTAAATTAGATGTTGCGGTTACAACGGCCTCCAGTTTTTCTTTGATGGTGGTCTCGGCGTGGGTTTCTTGCGGTTTTATGTTGTTGCCTCAATTTTCCTCAGCTGACATGATGAATAGGAATATTCTCTAGGGTGATGGTTGTTGTAGTAATTTTTGGAATATCACCAGATGCTTCATTTGGCTGGTGACATGTGTACTTTCTGGCCTGAGGCTTGTTTGCTCCTTCATTTTCTATAAGAAGGATTTCAAGGCCAGAAGTACAGGTTAGCAAGTTAGATAATTTTTAGTTGAGTCTAGGTGAAGTTGCAGAGAAAATTGTAAAGTTCAATGGTTTTAGAGAGAAATACAATTTAGGTTCTGAGCTATTCTGTAATCAGTTTTGAATTCATGGGGATTTAATTTTGTATAACAGTACTAACATTTGAGTTGAAAGATAAATTCAAACTTATGTCTCTCAATTGTACATGCATATCCAAATTTTGAATAAGATGACTAAGGGTTGTTTCATTCATCTCACTGTTGTGGTGTGTATAATCCTTATTTTAGCTTTAATTCAAGGAATTAATTAAAATGCTTGAATGGGATTATAGGTGGATATGTTCTGTATAAGGATTTGATAAGTAGTATTGGGTGAGAATGCATATTAATGAAATTTTAATGCAATATTGTCAGGGATCTTATAAGTTATATGTTATGTATTAAATTTGTCATAAACCTTTAGACGCTTATGAATTTGACTCCTGCAAAGGATATATGGCATTGATCTAAGTTGTATTTATTTTTGTAGTTCAATAATTGTTTTTCTTTGCTAGAGCTTACTACAAATTGCAAATTAATGACTATATTTTACTATGGATTGTGTTGTAGTTATCTCATGTTCCACATAGTTGATATTATTAGTGAACAAACAATTTTATTCGATATTATCCTATTGTGTTGAGCTATTCAATGGAATTGTTTGTTATGTGTTAATGTTGTTTATGATATTGGTACAGAGGTTGTAAACACATTAAGGGATCACCCTCCCAGGTCTTGCAGAGCCCAAAGTGTAGGAGGCTTTTTAAAGTCCTCGTCAGTTGGTCCAGGTCCTTCCAGCTTCCCTTGATTGGAATTGGCAATCACATAGGTAGATTAGAAGACCAACCTAGTTACATTGTAAAAAAAAACCAACACCCTCTACCTTTAACCATAAACCCTAAACCATTAACCCTTAAACTCTAAACCATTAAACCCTCTACCCTCTATCTCTCTCCCACTCTAAACTCTAAACCTTTCCTTGTATTCTTTTATAATTTTCATTATTCTTATTTATTTTACACTTACATTTACAAATACACATACATATGCATTTACTTTTTTCATTTATTTCTCATGTAGTTTAATAGTTTGATCAATTTCATATTATGTGTTGAAGACTTTAGAATTTCAATTACATTAATTTATGGATATGTTGTATCTATAACACTACAAAACCATATGCTCTTTGCATTTACACTTGCATTTAGGAATACATTTATATACATAGATATAGATTTCTTTATTGATATGTTGCATTTATTTTTCTAGGAGGCATCCAATACATTTTACATTTACATTTAAAATACATATTCATTCATACATACATACATACATACATATACATACATACATATATATATATATATGTATGTATGTATATATATATATATATATATATATATATATATATATATATATATATATATATATATATATATATATATATATATATGTATGCATGTGTGTGTGTGTGTGTATCATTTATATTCAATGTTCAGAAACAACCCATTAGGTCTGCACATGGAGAAAATTTCATAAAATCAGATCTCCCATACATGTTTTGTTGAAACCTAGGTTTGAACCTCTTATTTCACATCCTTTTCTTCACAAAACTCTTGATGTAGTGTCCCTCCGTCTGTGATATCGTCGTATTGTTTTCAATTGTGGGAGATAGGGTATCATTTGATTTTAATTTTTTTTATTGTTATTTCTTTGATTAAATAAATATTACTAATAATTTATTTAGTTTAAATAAATTAAGGTGAAAATATTTATTAAAATAAATATATTTTATTATAACTAAAAGAAAGATTAAATTATTAAATATTTATTAAATATTTAATAGTTGATCTAATTGGTTCATATATTAAATAGTCAATTATAAAATAATGAATAGGGGTAGTGGCTGGCATACAATTGTAACTGATGGAAGTGCAATGGGCTGCTGAAGGGAGTGTAAAAGACACCATCAAAGAAATTATAATTAGTGATAGAAGTCGAACGGTTCCCCAATGGGAGTGGAAAAGACACCATGAAACAAATTATAAACAAGAATTATTCTGGAGGGAAACGGAGGGAATCGGGCGGACTATGTAAACTTGGCGATCATCACCACTATGAAGTTTGTAACTCATGGGAATTCAATTAAGTATCCAAATTCTTGTGCCTTTTGATTTTGTTGAGGGGATCAGCGTCTCCACAACGGGGGGAAACTTTCACAGGGTTCTTCCCTTTCGCATCGTCAATATTAATTGCATGAATCCTAAATCTGTGAAAATGATGATTATGTTTCACATCTCTGTAAACAATTTCTCGGGTAATAATCTTGGCGAAGAAGGTGGATGCAGCATGGGCATTAGCATATCTCTGGAGAATTTGATTATCATTTGATAAGGTGGTTATCTGCAATTTCTTCTTGCACAGTGAGGGCTCGGGACACCTATGTTGGAGCATCGCTTCTATCGTAGTCCATCCCCACCATCGACGCCATAAGATAAGTATGATCTTTTCTATGATTATATGTTACGCCTTAAAAACAAAAGTTTTGAATCGTTGTTATGTCTGGTTATGCAATGAAAAAGGAATTAGATGCAATTGCTTGCATATAACTTCCCTGCAAACTAAATCTTTATCCGCAACATCCACGATAATGGTTGAGAAGGATATTTCCTTGGGTTATTGGTTTCTCTTGTAAATTCGTTTCCTTGGCTGTCACGATTTCCTCAATTTCATAGTTGTTGCACTTGAAAATAAATATTGTCAAATGTACGAGAGTGGTGAAGATTAATTTCCAAACTTCAAACTTGAGCACTTCTCTGGAAACTCGCCAGCAAACAGAAATGTGTTTAAAAAGAAAAAGTTGTACATTAATTCTCCTTCTCTTAAGTCACGTATTTGCACCTCACCTTTCTCCTTCCCTACCGTCTTGTGGATAATGTGTGAGATTTGATAATAATGCAAGTAGATGGCGATATTTCCAAATTCCAATATTCACTTTCTAATATACTTGGCAACCTGTCACTGTTACGTCATTTAGAGTGGAGGCATTGTATAGAATTAAATAGTCTCCCTGAAACCTTTGGCAACCCATCTCAGCTGCAACTTTTCGACTTGCAAAGGTGTAGTAAATTAAATAATCTCTCTGGTTTCATTGTTAACCTGTCAGTGGCGCACTTGATCTTGGTAGGGTGTATAGATTTAAATGATCCCTCTCTTAATCATTTGAATTAATATTAGAGCTTTGATCTGAATTTAGCCGTATGAATTTTGGATAGTACATAGCTCGATTTGAGATCTTTGTGGCATCCCTTGTCGACTATTCAAATGTATTCCATGTGGTTCTAGCGTTCCTCGCATGTTCACCAAGATGACTGTAACCGTAGTGAGAGATATAAATGCCTTATAATGTATTCAGTATATATATTTGCACCCCCTTATAGTTTTTCCCTCCCATCGCTTTACTTAAGTCTGTGTTGTTTGGATTTGATGCCTTGAGAGAAGCTCGCACACTTCCAACTATGATTTATATTTGCTCTGTCTCGATAGGAGAATTGTGGGATTATTTCATGAACACACTTTGTGCTCAGGTGGATGATTGTATATGCCATTTGTTTGTGTCATTATGATTTGATTTTGATAGTCGATGGTTTTGACTCATAGTTTTTGATCCATACTTGAATGGTTGTTATGTATCCCTATGTATTATAGTGGGTATAGTGTATATAATATTTGTTTATGCATTTGTAAGAATTTGATGGAAAGCATTAGCTATATATATTGGCGTATGAACTTCAACTGTAGTCCACATATTATGTAACTAAGTGGTGTTTTAGTGTGAAGTTTAGGTTAGGCTGTGTGTTTAGTAATTCATGCCATTTGATAATCATTCTAGTTGATGTGTATTCGGTGCCAATTATATCGGCAGTGATACTTTAGTTGTGTGTACTTTGTGGGTATCCAGTGTTTTGTGTCACCTCTATTTGATGAAGGGATATTAGCTGTGGCATTCAAATTTATAAATATTCTTGTAAGTATAACCCCGGTGGAATATTTATAATGTTAATTTGTTATGTTGAGCTAAGCTTCCGTCAATGTTAAAATACGTGTATATATTTAGAGGTAGGGGTAAGATGTATAAGGATTATTTGTGTCTATGGCTGGTTTTGAAGATAAGTGAATTAAGGAATAGGGAAGCAATTTTGGAGTTAATAATTGTTAAGATATATACTTATGAATGTATGGGACTAATAAAGTAAATAAGACTATATTTAGGTTGAAAATGGTTACTTAAATAAAGATAAACAAAGTTAAGTTTCCTTGACACTGAAAATTGAAAGAGGGTTATTTCCATTATTAAATGATTAGCAAATTGTCTAAAATGATTAAGAAATTTAGGATATTATTATTACCACAATTATTATGGATTATTCTTTGTTAATTTGTAGGTGAATATTGTTATTTTATAACCTTTAGAGTGGAATGGTAAGATTAGTGTGTAAGCTAAATAACTAGGAAATTGTATTAAAATTGTCTCAAATATTATTAATCGAGGGAAATAATCTTTTAATTTAATTATGAGATTAATGATAAGGAATATTATGAAATGTTAAAATATGCCTTGAGATAATTACGATATGTGATTTTAGAGTTCCTTTGTTTATTTTAAATTAATTCTTATTGAACGAATGGATAACTTGTATTTGAATGGTCATTGTTCATTTAAGGGTAATTTGGTGTATCCTATTTGTGGTGTCCTCTTTGGAATTGCTTGGCTTTGGAAGTGATTTCATTCTGTTGGGTTCATGTTGATTTATGTGTGATTTGAAAAATCCTTTCATTGTGACTTTTCTTGAGTTGACGTGAGTTGGTGATCTTCTTTAAGTTAAGTTGTGTTGCTATTCGTTCAACCTTATGTGGTGAATTCTTGGTTTGTTTTGAGTTGTGGGCGTCTTATTAATTGATTTTGTGGTGGAGTATTTTGGATACTAATGCGATGCTTGGTTGTGATAAGTTTATGCTTCTTATTGAATGCAGTCTTCCCACTTTTATTGTTTTGGTGAAACATCAAATTATATTGTTGTCATGTTTGTTGATTTTATCAAAGGTCATTTGTTTACCAACTATACGGGTATCTTGTGAGGAGAAAATTGAGGTCTCAAGTGGAATACCTAATTGGTGGCTTTTGGTTTTATTAAGTGATTTTGTTGAATTAAAGGTTGATTTTCTTTTGTGTTTCCCTATTTGAGGTGACACCATTGTTGATTTGTGGATGGGTCTTGATGAATCTTCTTTTTTATGGCTTTTCTGAGTTAATCTCATATTGGAGGGAAATTTTATCCTTGTGTTGGAATTATTGGGAAAAACTCTTGTTGCTTCATTTCACCCTCGTTGTGGATTGTCGTTCTTTGGCTTCCAGAGGCTTGAGATGAATTGTTAGTTGATGTTCTCTTTTAATGTGCTCTTGACATGGCAAGATATTGGTATCATTATTTTGAAAGGGTTGTACGAAACTTTGTGAGACTCTGATTTTTGTACTTGTTAGCGAGATGGGTAATGCCTCGCACGCTTTTATGTTGTGATTCTTTGTTCAAATTATGATGGTACAACCCTTGGTTGTTTTCTTTGGTTTGATGTTGTTGGGTCTCTAGGGAGAGTGGCTCCTCGTGGGGGCCGACGCCCGTTTAAGGGGAAGGGCACAGGATAACCCACGAGTGAGTTAGTAATCAAGTGAAAACCTAATAATTAACTTAGGAGGGTTGGGTAGTAATATCATTATAAGATTTAAAAATGGATGCCTCGTCTTCATTAGTGCTTCCGTAGACGAATGGAAGGCTCAGAAGGTTATGGTTGGCAAGGTCGTGACCTCGTCTTCATGAGAGGTTTACAGCTCCGCATGAGTCACCCTATGGACTGGCGCCTCCAGTTGGGAGGAAGGGCATAGGACAGCCATAGATGGGACTGGCGCCTCCAGTTGGGAGGAAGAGCACAAGACAGCCCATGTAGGACTATGAGATGACACTCTCCCCTAGTTGCCCATGTGTTTTACTTTATTGTGTTCCTCTGGAAGTATGTTATGAGAGTTGGTTTAGATTATGGTTGAATGGACTTATATTGATTTATGGAGCATTGCCATGATGCATTTTTGGTGTACTTTGTGGTCTTGTATGATCTCTTTGATATTTGACTTATGACCTTGTACTCTTATGGTACTGTGACATGATCTTATTGTATTGTTTAATTGCAATTTGGAATTGTATTATGTTTATTAATTCAGTTTGATTTGGAAATGTTTCATGATCATCTTTTGGTTACTTGTTTATTGGTCATTACTTTAATTTATGTGATGAGGTTTATGACTTTAAGTTATTATGTTGACTCTTGGATGTTGTTGGTTATGTCATTTCAATCCTTGAGTTTTATGATACTTTTGTATGACGTTGAGTCTTGTGGTTCCCCGTTTGGATGTTCTTGGTTGAGGTCTCTTTCTTGTCAGCTCCTTAGCACGGGGGGTGGGTCTTTGGAATCACATGGTCGGGAGGAACATGCTAATCACCCCATTGGGTCCCCAATCGAGGATCGAGAGGTGCGGATTGGTGTTGTTGCAGCGACTCCAGAGTTGTATTTGTCTTGGAGCCAGTTATGATACTTTGTATTCATCTGTTTATTTGTATCATGTTATCTTGTGTATGGTTTCCATTTATGGTTGGAAACACTTTTGTATCATTGTACCTCTAGAACATTATATTGTAATGTAACGTTAAACCTTGTGTGGATATTGGCCATGGCAATTGTTATTCAATGTGTTAAGTTAATCATGCATATGTTGTATTTATGTACATAGATGGTTTTTTTTATCAATGAATTTTCATGTATGTGTTACATTTGTTAATGTTTACTTGGTTATGGACAATATCTTTAGATTTTATTCTTTATTGTCATTGTGTGGATCTAAGTCGCGTAATGACTCCTTGTGTACCCCAAGGGATGTATGTGTTTGTGAATCTACTTAAATGAAATTCATGTCATGAATTAATGTGTATTACATGTATGTTATGTTAACTTTAAAAATAAAATAAAAAAATTTGCAGTGATTATTGTTTAATTGTCCTTTGGGGTTCGGACGACGGGGCGTTACACTTTAGGAAAACAGCTATACCTTCTTTATTTCCCATCCTATGCCCTATTCATGCATCCTATAATTACAACAGTATCCATGGGGCATCTTACACAAGCTACATTAATCACAAAAAGTGTAAGATCCCCTTTATATCATGTTTGGACTACAAAACCCTCAAAAATAGGGTAACCGGGTTGTATGCAAAGAAATGAAGCTTTCTAACTCAAATCAACGCCTTAAGCCCTCAAATCAGATTCAAATCAAAGATAACACATATATTCACAACCTGGAATTGATTTCACATCAAAATATGGCTGCATGTGATCGTACAGTGTTGCATAACAGGAAAGATACATAAATTTTAAAGAAAAACATAGATTTTCGAATGTCAAGAGCTTGTATTTTAAATCCTCAACCATAAACAACCATTATAATGATCACTTTATGAATTTTAAAGGCCTTTACATGTCAACCACTGAAGAACCACCTCTACAATTGAATTTTTAATCTTTTATGATCACTCGAAAAATAAAACACAATAATTTCAAGGTTGTTAACATCACTATTGAAATGTTTTAATTTTTTGACCTTTCAAACATTAAAAAGTACATCATTAAATTAGTTATGTAATGGCATAAAATTTTAAAAAATCATGAATTAATTATGCAACCACATAAGTCAAATATAATTCTATCAAGAAATTAATATCAAATAGATAATATAATTGCATAACTTATACATTTAAATGTCATTGATCTTCTTTTTCATCCAACTCTTTGTCTGTATCATTCGATCCAGA
This sequence comes from Sequoia sempervirens, assembly GCA_007258455.2. NCBI lineage: Eukaryota > Viridiplantae > Streptophyta > Pinopsida > Cupressales > Cupressaceae > Sequoia > Sequoia sempervirens. Next base: position 238,316,445 of record VDFB02086081.1, read on the forward strand.
ATCGACATTGTAAGGATTGGTCATATCATCATCATCATCATCGATATCAATTTCAATAATTTCATCATCCACACGGATATCATCTTCATGAATATTAACTCCTACATCATCATGATCTAGTTCCTTCTCTTTGACATCTTCATCAGGGACATCATCCACTAACTGTTGGTCCTAATCATCATCTACATCATCTTCTAGTTCTTTGGTATCTTTTTCTTCCACCACATTATACTTTACTGGCCTTCCTCTTGGATCATGTCTAACAACAAATGACCAACCTAGTTTACCTAGAACTTCTGAGTAAAATACCTGCTCACATTGGCTTGGAAGAATGTAGGGCTCATCATCAACTAAGCTGTTGGTCCTAATCATCATCTACATCATCTTCTAGTTCTTAGTATCTTCTTCTTCCACCACATTATACTTTACTGGCCTTCCTCTTGGATCATGTCTAACAACAAATGACCAACCTAATTTACCTGGAACCTCTGAGTAAAATACTTGCTCACATTGGCTTGTATTAACCATGGTAAATCCATTATCATGTTCAATAACAGTTCTCTCGGGATCATTTTCATTCAATCCTAGCCTGTACCATAGATGAAAAAACATAATTAATTTAAAGGACTTAAATTCACACTCAAGTATATCTAAAAATCCCATAGTATCAATTTTTTGAGACTTGGATGTATAGATTATAGATGAAACATTAGTCACCTAAGGAAGTGCGGTTATATCAGAATCACAAGTTTTCTTCATATCATCCAACATTTTGATTCAAAATTTACAACCATAGAAAACATAGTGTTGTGGTGTTTCACCCGCAATATGTCAAACATGTAAAAATTATTGCAATATCGTCAGTTGATAAACATCTTTATTCTTGGCTGAATGTATGCAAAGAAAACAATCTCAACATATATATACATCAATATAATTGAAAATAATTAAATAATATGGGTGATTAATATATTTATACGTACCTATTTATCTCTTAAACCATATGCTAAATCAATTTCCCTTTGTGTAACATTGGGATCTCCATTACGATGAGCTTCTTTAACCAATGAAGGCACACCTTCCCATGTTAATGCACGACCAGATTTTTGACATATCGTTCAATCCATACCGTCATCCAATCGAGATTGTTGGCGACGGAAAAATATAGTACATCCCACTCTCGACCAACTGTATCAAAAAAAATTTGAAATTCACAAATGACATATAATTAGTTAAATACCATAGTATACGACCTTAATTTATAATTGATGTATATTGAAGATTAAAAATTAAATAAGTACAATATACATAAAAGCCATATGTAAAATGTATTCCAATTAATCTCCATGACCATCTTATAATTACCTCTCACTTTCCTCAATCTACCTTTCCCCATCAAGTACTCCCCTCTGAATTTCTTAATGGAGTTGGGATCCCAAATGTGATCTACATGGATCTTTGCTACACACTTAGGAAGATATTCACTAATGTACACCATGGTCTGGTATACCATATATCCCTCCACCATAGAACCCTCAGGATGTGCTCTTTATGTAACCAAAGCCTTCAAAAATTTCAAGTGCCTCTCAACCATCCACATTGACCTTGTGTGTATAGGTCCACATAATTCAATCTCCTCAACCTGGTGTATGAGGTAGTGTTCTTGTGCATTGAAAAATGTCGGTAGAAACTTTCATTTCACACATTAGACGAGGAATTTTTCTCTTCCAATAATTTATATCTTCTTTATGGATTTCTTTAGAGGACAACCATTTACAAGTGATTTAAGGCACAAATATATTAACGAGATTTAACAAAAATATACAGTATATTACATAACAAGTAAAACAAATGGAAATTATAAGTTGTATACAACGAATTGAAGAAATCTGCTACTTACCTCATGTATTTTCCAAGATCATATAACTTGACATTGTTGTCAAAGTTGTCTGGGAGAGATAGAGGTAGAACGTACTGCAACAATTATAAAATGATCTTTTCATTATTTTTCCAAAAGTAGTAAACACAATACACTCAAAAGTACATGCATTATACAAGTGTATATAATATACCAGAATAATTACCTTAATGAAGGTATGCCAATCATGCGTTTTCATCCCTGACCCAAATTCACCTTTCTTTGTTATTATATTGTTTATGTTCGCAGCAAATCCTGTGGGAAATCAATTTTTTGTATGACTTCTTTTATAGCATTGCTTTGCTGCTCTGTTAATAACCAAGGAAGGGCACTTATATTAATTTGGTCTCCATCGCTATTTAATTGAATGACATTTTTCATTGCATGATTGGCTTCCTGAATGTCACTACAAATTTTGACAATTTTTTCTTTGTCATGTCTTCCATCCAATATTTTTCATAACGTTTCTGTTATATTCTTTCCGGTATGCATTGTATCAAACAAATGCACAATTTGTAGCTACTCATAGTAGGAAAACCTACTAAATTGTCTGGGATAACTTTTCAGTCCCTATGGAAGCCAACCATTAATGCCTTCGACCTTCATGAAGCATATAAGTTAAAAAATTAACAACGACAATCATTTTCAATTACAACATGAGTAAACACAAAACAATATAAAAATATAAATTCAAAACATATCATATATGATAGATAAACAATTTGATCTTATGTATAACCTTGACGATTAATTCTATTATATTCCAACCCATTGGTGAGTGTCATTCTTTGTGGTTTGATGTAGTCTCCTCTTTCCCATTGAAAAGATGTTTTTCAGTAGTTCGATACTTATGATTTCTATGGAGGAAGTGCCTATATTCATCAAACACCTGCTTTCCTAAACTTGTTGAACGACGAGATTTCATCTTTGGACCACAAATTGGACATGCAAATTTTCCCTTTGTTTGAAGACCTACAAGATCATATATAATTGGATTAAATATGTCAATTTTTATAATTATATATAATTAATAGATTATTTTAAAAACATGCATGGTATCTACTTCATCAAATTAAATATTGTTAAAGTGCAGTTGAATGTTATAACATACCACAAGAATGTGTTAGCCCTGGGGCATCATGAATTGTCCATACAAGTATTGCATGGAATTGAAATTGTCTTTTTCCTATTGGTCCAAAGAGGTCATACATAGTGACACCATTCCATAACTTTAGTAACTCGTTGATAAGAAGCTCAATATATACATTCATATATTTAACGGTACTTACCTAGTTGAATGAACATAAACATTACATAGTTATTATAAGCATTTTACTGCAATATATATAAATTAATATACATGACTTTTGAATGAAGAAAATATGTAATTATGCAACAAATAAGAAAAATGAGATGCTACTACGTTAAAGAAAATTGATGTAAACAAATACTTGGAACAATCATTGACAACATTATGTGCTCCCTCTTTATTGACATCCATGGAGGAATGTTATTGTTGATAACAAAAATAGGCCACACCGAGTAAATAGATCTCAGCTCTCCAAATGGATTGACATCATCTACTCCCAATGAAAGCCTGAGATTACAAGGTTCTTCTTTAAAGTGTGGCATTTTTTCCTCCATGTCCCTAAATGCAAAACCATTCGTAGGCATTTGAATAATGCCATCTCCACTTCTATTTCATGCATGGTAATCCATAAATTGCGCTAAGCTTTCGCACCTAAATAATCATTGCATATGTGGAATAATGGGAATATAACGAAGAACCTTGTGAGGCACCTTTTTTGTTAGTTGATCTATTTGATATCTACTGATATGACATTCCAGGAATTTTGTTGCAAATTCTTGTTGTTTATGATATATAATATGATCATTGGGACATGCATCTATTACTTGATACTCCATTCGATATCTTTCATAATGGCAGATAAATCTCGGTATGAGCAAGGTAAAATATTTGATGGTGGTAACAAAAATTCACCAATCAATCTACAACAAAAAATAATTTGTTAATATAAAGAATATTAATGGTACATATTTCATCCTTTATTTACTAGTGATGAACTAACAACAATTAAAATAGATGAAAAAGGATGACATATATGACATACCTTAACATCCGTGAGATTGCTATGTTTGATAAACCATTCATAACCTTCAAGTTCAACAAGAACAGTACAACAGAGAGAAGAGTTGTTTGGGAGCCTTCATAAAGGGGCTTGTATGCCTTCTCAAGTACAGGTAAATCATGAACATCATGAAAGTCATTTTGATCATCATGATCAACTCTGCCACTAAATATGTCATGGATCAATGTATTTATACCATCATCTTCAACTATGTTTTTTGGCACATGATCACCTTCTTCCATAGGATCATTAACTCCATCTTTGATATTCACAGCTCCATGTTCATCCACTTGCAAAACCACATTATCCGGGCTGTGATAATCCATATCATCTGCCCTAGGGCACCCCACCTTTATAATAATGATAGAGACAAATAAACCATGATCATGATCAAGTGATTATATATATATATAATGTTAAAATGATATAAAAATTTACAAATTCAATCAATATAAACACATATAATGAACAACTTACCAATGAACGATAATCATGCCCCTCTTCAACGTGACCATGTTACCTACAATGTTTCTCAGTTGTTGTGATTAAAAGTCATCTTGTCTTTAAGCCCTTGCAATTATTGCAAGGACAATAACATTTCTCATCACCCTTTCTTGTCAATCTAGCTCACAATCTATCAAGTGTCTCTTCATTTTTTTCTGGACTAATATTATCTGACATGATTTTTCCTTACCAAGCTTGACTATTTTACACCAAAAAAATTTGGCATGCAACCACCCCTACAAAAGAGAAGATAATCTAAAGTTAATAACCCCAGACAACACTTTAAAATGGTAATTCTAAAACTTATTAAATTTTTATTTTACTATGATTTCCAACCATTAAGACTCCTAAAATCAAAATATTGAACTTGATCACAAACTTCCTACAATGATGGAGGTAGTGAGCTAGTAAGAACAAGTCAGAATCATCATTGTTAATGTCAATACTGATTTATCCTTTTAGTTAAAGATGCAATGTGTCACTTCTTATGACGAGCTTATCCCTAGGGCCCTCAAAATTAAGAGAGCCCCAATCGCACAAGCAAGCACACACTAGTAGAATTTGGAAAATAAATGACTAGGTGACAAAATTTTAGTCACAACAACTAAAAATGACTAAATTCTACTCATTTTTTGCAACTCATCTATAAATGAGTAATTAAATTACTAGTTTGGTTGTTGATTAAAAATTATTTAGTCACACAAATAAAAATGACTAAATAGTTAGTCATTTATTTAGTCACAATCCATTTGAATAAATCATTTAAGGAATCAAGAATATAGCCCGCCAAAATACTCTAAAATTTAAATAAACATACCTTGAAACTTTTGTCAAAATCTTATTTTTAGGCATAGCCCACCAGAATGGAGTTTTCATTTTAATAAACATACTCTAAAACCTTCGTCAAAACATTATTTTCAAGCATAGACTGCCAAAATGGAGAAGTGTTTCTATAAAGAATGATAGAGAATGGTGAGGAGATGTGCATGAAATGAGGCATAGGATTCATTGATGCTTATCTCATTCCTGCTCTGCTCAACAAATCTTACATTGTTCTCGCTACTATTTGTAATATAGGTATTTACTTGACATATATTTGCATAATCTCAAATTCCTTTAGAGGCTTTTGAAGTATCAATGTGTCCTATATAGGGTTTAGAATGATTTATTTTAATTAAAAAAATAAATAAATGATATATTTCCCTATAATTAGATAATGTGGAGATCTCCTAAATCTGCCCCAGCACACTATCCACTTTGGCACTATATTCATTATTCTAGCTACTAGGGTTTTGCATGTGACATCTTTAATATCTTCATGATCGTGGATTTTAAATAGATCTTAGTCTTTGCTTTAATCATTTTCATGGTAACCTTTGAGTTCCATAATCCACCTTCAATCTCTTCTAAGAACAGTGTTTTAAGCTAGACTGCATAGTATGTATATAAAGCAAGTCCTTCATACCTTCCATTGTTCCAAACCACCACTCACTACCTTGCTTAAAATGTTGCCTCCATAAGCACAATAGCATGTTTTAAAATCATGGTTTCCAGTGATTGACCATTAAGGTCACCACTTTCATCATGAAGATACAATGAGATTTTTGTCTTCAAACTCAAGGCATTATGCAAGATAACATTGTGAATTGTTTGTTGTGTATGATTTGATTTTCTTGCACATTTACTGCTTTGCTAACTTCCTTTAAGACTGGGTATTGCACCATCAACTGCAATCTCAAACATCTCGCTCACTATCACTTGAAGATTCTTTTCATGAGCATCCTTCTATAAAATCAAACTATGCCCTATAGACTACCTACTTACTACAAGGGACTCATTGTTTCATGGTATTGTAATTCTTAAGATCCTTCAACCTTATTGACACTATTTCACAGTCCACAAGGTATTATTTACTATTCTCCCATCTTTGATGAGTCTCAAAACACTGCTCAAACATGCAATCCACTACCTCCATTATACATTAATGACTAAGAAGAAACATTGAACCTATGATTACCACTATTACTTCATTTGGACAGTCATTCCCTAATTGCATTTTCCTTGTCAAACACTACCAAAAGTATTTGAAAAACCCTTAAGGTCAGCAAGGGGGTAAGAAAACTCACTGTTAAAATTTCCACTTTACTATGCAAGGTTTGAGCTTTATTATCTTGTCACTGCTCAGCCTCTTTTTGACTATCACAACTCAAGTGACTGTCATTCTTCTTATCGTAGATTGCATTTACAAATGTCACTAAGCTACATAGTGTGCTTGTTATTGGCTACAATGTTTAGATTGCAAGATTTTTTTATTACCTACAATGTCTCAATCTTTCTGGTATTGCAATCTCACTAATCTGCTATAGTTATTGTTTATGTTTCTATGAAGGCCTATAGTTTGTACCCTAATCATGCTCTTACCAATGCTTCTGTTGGTATTAAAAAAACCTTAAATCTAGGGTCAGAAAATTAGTTAGTCTTGAAAAAGTTGTGGTATGATCTTGGATTGTATCCTAGACTGTGTGGGAAGCTTGTGTTTGATCATAAGGTATGTAAACCTGATCAGGGAAATGTATCCTATATATCATGGGTCTTTCTTTAATACTTTCCATATTGGTTATTAGCATATCACATTATTATAGTTTGTGGTAACCCAAGATTGCATTCAAGTATGTAACAAACTTGGTTTGTATTTTAAGCTATACACTTTTAAGTAACATTCATAAGGTTTAGAAAATCTTGATCACTCTCTAGAATAGCCCATTAAACATGGGTTGTGCTTGAATGCACACTATATAATTGATATAACACAACCACTTTGCATATCAACTAGAGTTATAGGCTCTCTATTGCAGCAAGAGGTAATCACTCTTTGATCATGCTATAATTACATCCTAACCTATTAAACTTGAGACAACCTAAATGCACCCAATGATGATTGACACCTACATTATACAACCTGAATTAACTACATTATATGAGTGCCTCCATTTCTATCACAACATAGCCACATTAAACTTGGGTCACACATGAATGCATCCTATATTTGTTATAGCACAACTGTGCCAAATGACCAATAGAGTTATGGATCAATACTTACAGTCACAATAATTTGTTCCTTGGTTGTGATCTTATGGTGATTCCACACAACAAAATTCTGGACATGAAATTCTCAAAACCCTAAACCTCTAAAAATGAAATATGATGAGATGTTGCTTTAAAATATGATTTTCAAACCTGGAACTACAAATTTGACTTCACAACTGAATTCTGCAAATAAACAATGACTACCCTCAACTTGGTGACATCTTGAATTTTTTTTGATTTTTCCCAAGAAAATCGTCATTAGTTCCCCACAAACTGTCTCAAGTAGAGCAAAACACTGTCGCAATAAATCAGGCGCGAACTCACTTTTCTTTATGTCGGCCACAATCAGGCGCGAACTCAATTTTCTATTTTTCATGTTTGTCAAAATTTTGATGAAACTGATAGTCGACATTTCGACAAAACCTAGGTTCGTCGAAATTTCAACGAACGTTGAAGATAAAATTTCAAAAAATTGAAAATTACACATCAAATTTTACAAGCACCCGACGATACATCAAATTATAAATATGTCATCGGAAATTTTTGTCAGATTTTGCAATCAAATGAGTTAGTGACTCTATCTACTTTGGTTGTAGGAACAGTCACATAATGGAATTCTAGTGACTGCAGGAACAGTCGATGCCAGATTTCTAACTAGTTACTAAACAACAAGTAATACTGAACTAGTACTAAACTTAAAGGAAATATTACTCACCAAGTGGGTCCCCTTGGATAAGTATCCTCTAAAACTAATGAGAAATCAAATGCTCAAACTCAGAACTTTATTTTATTCATTGTAAATCATGAGTACAGAAGAGTAATGTATCTATATTGAAAGCTTGAGAGTGCTAGTACAATATAAAATCATGCAACCTCTTGAGGAAGGAACATTGGATATTTATTTATACTATCAACTAAACAAGGTAGTCAACTCCATGACTAGGAGGATGCCATTTAGGGAAAATAGAGAAAGTGGAGTGGCCACAGTTATGCATGCATGGAATCTGGTCAGACATGCAGGTCCAACCCAGATCTAGCACAACAGTAATGCTCACATTTGCTCAACCAACATTAAAGTACACTACAAGGTGGTTACATTTAGATTGCATGAGGAATTTTCTGCTATCAACCTCCTTTGACCTTTGAGTGATTCCTTTGTTGGACGTTACGGTGCATGCCCCACTAGCAGTGTCTTCCTCAACATAACATCTTTAAATTAAATCTACATGGAAATGTTAGTACACACAATAACTGCATATCTATAACCACCTTAAAGAACATTGATTAACCACATGCAAAATCAATATAGATAATCCACATAATATGCCAATGTCATTAAAACTTGCAAAAATAGGATTAAGCCTAATGTCAATAGTTTGAGGGAAACATTATGAAAATATCAGCTTTTAACATCAAAGTTCATGACAACTACTAGCAAATAAACTATAGATTCTACCCAAAGTTGGACCAAAAACAAGGTTCATCACTAACCATGTCTTCATACAACCTAGGGAACCTTTTCTCAAATAATAGCTCATGCAAGGGAGCAAAGAATTGGTCACATATGTGCTCATATTTGGATGAATATTTGTGCTCCCATAGGTCCTAGCAATAAACATGGACAAAACAATATGGGATGCTCTATGTCCAATTCAACTCCAATGAATTTATTAGCTACACAAATAATATATCACAAGTAAGAGGTTGTATAGAATTTTGGCTTTGTGCCCATTGGAGGAGACTCAACTCTCGTTATTTCATTACACAACGTGAGTGAAAAAATAGCTACCTAGTTTAAAATTGGCCGTTCTTTAAGAAACATATGTAGCAATGAGACTTAGGATTCTTGAAAATGAGAAGCATCCTTCTCCACATACAACCTGCTAACTAGGGCCACTATGTTTTTCATTGAACCCTTGAGGTTAATGGAAGGGTACCATTTAGTGTTCCTAGAAGTTAATTGTCTAACTCATCCTCTTGAGGTTTAGGCTATGTTTTAGGGTTGAAAACTAGGAACTTTTTTTGTAACATCCACTTCTAGGACCCATGGGTGATGTGGCAAGGGCCTTGAACCACCACATAGGTCTTATAGAGAGAGTGGTGTAAAAGCCACACCTAAGTCCTATAGAGAGAGGGGCTAGAGCTAGACTCCAAGAACCAAAAAACCATAAAATAGTCCTCTCATGCATGAACATGTGTCCCCAAATACTAGATCAATCCCACACCTATGGAATATGAAGGGCCACTCCGCATAGAAAAGTAATAAAGTATCTCATGTGGGTCAAGTAGACCAAATAATCCATGCATGAACCAATAAACAACCTCCATGATGCCTCAACATGTGTGCAATGGTTCTATGTCATCTCTATCATGCCTCAACATATGTGACAATGCAAAATCAAGTCCCATGTTTGGTGATGAGAAGGTCGATCTATGTCAAAAAGTGATGAATGAACATGTGTGAGCCAATGGAGACCAAGTGCTCCATGAACTAATCTCGTATAATTTGTAGTAGAAAATTATACATAATATGTCAATGTCTTAAGAAAATAGGTATCACAATATATCACCATGGATCTTGTAATGATTCTATCATTCATAAAAAATAGTAAATCACATTCACTGTATACATCAACATTTAGAACAAAATATAGCAACTGGAAGCACAAACATGAGAGGGAATGAACTGATACTAAAAACTTCAAGAATTCATTGAGATAAAAACATAGGACTTTCAACACTTTTGTATTAAATTATATATAGCTATCAAATACACCTTCTAAATAATAGATTTTGAGTGTAACAAAATAGTCTAGAACCTCTTGTCTTTGAATTTACATAGTTTATATAGATAATTACAAACTTTGAGCCATTATTAGCCAATCAAACAAACTTTATTCTCTAATTAAAATCAAATAGAAATATTTAAAACTATTGCAAAGATTCTAGTTTGTTTGTTGGAACTGCTATAAGATATTTGGACCATTGCTCAAAAATTGGTGGACAATTGTACGAAATAAGGCTTGCTGCTTATCTTCCAGAAGGTAGGCAAATCTTCATTTCTTATTTAATAATGTTGGCCCTTTGAGAAGCACTTGGGAAATTATACACTATAATTTCACTAGTTGAAAACTCTAGGTCATTATATTGAGCATATGAAAATGGAGGCAAGTAGTGCACTAATAATTTGAACGCAATTAAGATATCAAAGTCATCTTTCAACTTATCTACTATAGACTGCCCCTTTAGTGATTTGTTGAGATCTTCAAATTTGGAGTCTTCACTTCTACATTTGGCTAGTAATTCCAAATATTGATTTTGAGGAATCAAATGTTGACGATCATCCCAAAATTATGGAAAATATTTCTTAAACATATTAGTGAATTGAGCCTTGAAACCTACCACTTTCTTTAGAAGTTCATCTGCCTTATTTTGCACATAGTCCATTATCTAATGCTTTCCAATAAGTCTCTGGGCATCCAATATAATAGCTGACTTATCATTTATCCCAAATGCTTGCAAACTTTCCTTGGAAGTAGCATTCATAGTATTGATAATTTGATTTTTTTTCATAGTGTGATCTATTTCAGCCACCTAGCTAGGTAGCTACTAGATGCTTGGTGAGGTGTGGGATCCACACAAAAGGAGTAGTCGGTAGAAGAGAAGGTTAGTTGTATTTGAGTTAGATTCAAGATGGACTCTAGCCTTTCATCATGTTCAATATGTTCCTCGCTTGAGAATGAATGTGCTATCAATTTCATCCTTGGAGGATCAAGGCTATACAGTTGAGTTCACAGGAAAATTAGTACAGTTATGGCTAGAGGCAGCTATGTATGTTGAGGACTCCATCATACTGGGGATCAATGAGCGATGATTGTACCGAGTATGGGGTCAACCTTTTCATCGAGAGGGACATAGAGCTAGTTATGAAGTATTTTTTAGGTGGTAGGAGGACTGCCTTAGTAGACCCACTTGGTGGGAATGGACCCAGTTGGAAGAGATGGGTTACTCAAATGACTTCAGTAGAGCTTTAGTAGGTAGCCATAGCACATATGAGGTCAAGTTTCCAAATTTAGAGGAAGTAGGTTGCTCTAGTTCAAAGGGAGTAGTAGCAATTGTAGACATAGATCATGGAGGAGGTAGCTCTAGCCAAAGTAACTCTCTACTAAGAGGGACTGTTAGTTTTCTATGTAGTGAGGTATGTAGTGAGGTCATTACTTTCACATTGGGTGTGTCTAGCAATGTGAAAATTACATTTATGTATCTCATCCATGGCCAATGGGTTTCTTCATTCAATAGGTATGGAATCTCTACAAATATAATTTCAAGGCATATCATTGTACCACCACTAGGCATGTTATTATATACTCGAGTGTCTGGTATGATTATCCCATTGATTTACTTATCTCATGCAAATAGAAACACTAATATTTGAGTATCATTGCACAAATTTAAGGATTTATATACATCCCTATATGTTCAACTAGAAAGAAAATATCTTAAAAGCTCAATATCCTTGATCTAATCTCTAGTTAAAATCATGATAAAATTTGACTTTCAATATTGACTCTAAAATATGGGGACATAGAGACTAGTTAATTCTCAAAGAACCTTTGAAGCTTATTGCAGTGCCAAAATGTCCTAGAAAAATATACATTTTTGAAATATAGGAGAAGAAGATATATAGACTAGTTAACTCTCAAAGGCTCTTTGAGGCAAACATAATCATGTATAGCACAAAATGCAGAGGGTTGGGACTTAAGGTTATGCAATAGAATTTACAGTTGATAGTTAAATTATATAACAATTTTTTTAGTGATATTTACTAACGTTTATTAGAATTGTTGCATGTTTTACATCATTGGAATGACATATTAGCTTGTAATTTTTTTGAAATTTTACTATGGTATGTGCACTTTGATATGATGTAATATGATTATGGTTTCATTTCATATGTTGCAATATTAGATATATAATAGAAAAATAAATTATTGCATGAAATAAATAATAACTTTTCATTTAAATTTAATTTTTTGCAAAACATGGGTCTTCTAGAAGATCAAGATGATCCTCATGATATAGATCCAGAATATGTTGGTTCTAGTATATATCACATGGAAAAGGATGATGATGACGTAGATACAAAAGACACCGAGGCTGATGATGATGATGATGAGGTAGTTACTGGTAGTAGCTAGTGAGATTCATGATCATATAGATTGCATCATGGATCATTGTTGATATATTGTTATCATGCCTCTTTTCATGGATACTATCATATGTATCATTTTCATGGCCTACAGTACCATATTATTGAGTTGTATCATTTTGAAATGTATCATCTTGACTTATATCATTTTGACTTATATCATTTGGACATATATCATCTTGACTTGTATCATTTTGAGCTATATAATTTATCATTTTTACTTATATCATTTGTACATGTATTATTTTGACTTATGTCAACTATTAGACATGTATCATTTTGACATGTTATTGATCTATTGGAATATTTTACTTTCACTTGTTTTAGTTAAATATGATGATGATGATCTTATCAGTATTGACTTGTCAATTTATATATATTAAAAGTGGTTGATGATTTTTGGATGGATATTTATTACATATGATGAATTTAATTTATTGATCAGGATTGATGTTGTCAAATTTAATTAAATTATAGATATTTGACTCACTTGTTTTAATTATATATGATGATCATGTTATAATAATTATCTTGTTATTTTATATATATTGGATATGGTTGTAGATTTTATTTTCATGGATATTTAATAACTATAATGATGTTAGTTTGTATGGATATCCATTTACCTAAAAATTCTTTATAAATGTTATCCTATAAAATATTTCAAATCCTCTAGAGGTCTTCAGGTGGATGGAGCATAGATTAATGAGTTAGAGAGAATTATGTCAAACAGGTTTGTGAGCTTGTCTCGTAAAGAGGATAGAATAAGATGGAGTTGCTAAAAAACTGGGGAGTATTAGGTTAAGCTAGGCTATAAGGTGAAAGATGGGGTGGTTAGAAAGAAATATTGGCCCACTCACCTTTTTTGGAACAAATCCTGCCTCCCTGAGGCTAGAGTTTTCACATGGTTGGCTTTGCAAAGGAAGATTCTTATAGATGATAGGTTGAAATTGGTAGGGGTTCAAGATCATAGTAGATGCCCTTCTTGTAAAGACAATGAAGAATCAATTGATCATCTCCTTCTTTCTTGCTCCTATAAAGATTTTTTTTGGAAATTCTTTATGAGTAAATTAAATTGGAACTCCCCTCTTCTAGCAAATTTAAGGAGTTATTTCAAATGCAATATGATTTACTCTATAATCATATGAGTTATTTAAGAGGCATGATATATTTAACTAATGAAATTGAAATAAAATATATTAAATTAATAAATGAAAGTAACACAAGAAGCATTTTTAGAAGAAAAAAAGGAAGCAACAATGGAAGCCAAACTAGAAACAATCTTGGAAGAAAAATTTGGCGTCATCTAGGAAGCAAAAACAAAAGCAATTCAGGTAGCAAACAAAGAAGTAATAATGAAAGCAATTTTAGAAGCAACAAAAGATACAATAACAGAAGCCACATTAGAAGAAACCAAAGATGAAAAAATGGAAGCAAAGCTATTTGCAACAAGCGATGTTATGTTGGAAGAAAAATTGGAAGTAAAACTAGAAGAAAAATTAGAAGAAAAATTGGAAGCAAAAATGGAAGCAAAAATGGAAGGAAAATTGGAAGCAAAACTAGAAGAAAACCTGGAAGCAAAAAAAAAGCAAAATTGGAAGCAAACTTGGAAGCAAGACAAGAAGTAAAACCAAAAGAAAAATCAGAAGCCAATTTGGAAGTAACAAAGGACATCATAATGGAAGAAAAACTAGAAGCAACAAAGGATGTTATAATGGAAGCAAAACTTGGCATCAATTAGGAAGCCAAAAAATAAGCTATCTTTTATGCTATACTAGAAGCAAAACAAGAAGCACAACTAGAAGCAAAACTAGAAGCAAAAATGGGAGTAGACATGGAAGAAAAAATAGAAGCCAAATTGGGTGCTAATTTAGGCACTATTTTTGACATTAAATTTGTCATTCTTCTTGGTGCTATTCCCAGTGCTATTCTAGACACTATTGCTTGCACTACTTTTCTGATGAAAAATCCAATGTTAAATCCGGTGCAAAAAATGGCGCTGAAGAGAACATGCAATTTGGCACTGAGTTTTGCATCGGTAGAAGTGTCCAATTCATGAACTCAAATACACTAAATTCTAGTGCTATTTTAGGCACTAATTACATTTTTTTGTAGTGAGGCTTTTTCCAATATTTCTCTGTGTGCGGTGGATAACCTTAAGAGTTCTAATATTGATATCTATGTAGGGGTTTTTTAAGTTGATCTAGAATATTGTACTTTCTAGGATTAGATGTGGGTAAAGTAGGTTGTGTCCTAGATTGAGATGAGATTCCTTGAATGGTTATTTTTCCACGTGTGGTGACTCCACATTCTGTACTAGCTCCTTTGATGGTAACGACAGTGATAATGCTATCGCAAGAGGAAATTACATTGGAATAGGTATGCTACATGTTGGTGTAATCCTTAGCTTTGCCGTTGTTATATGATTTGTTATGATTTAGCATAGGGTTCTTATATATCTTAAGATCTTGATTCCTATTTGGTACCTCAATAGATATGGTATCATTTTCTATGAGATCTTGGATGATATTCTTAAGTTTCACACAGTTTTCTATTTTATGTCCTTTGATTATGTGAAAGTCATAGAGATCATGCTTGTTGTACCAGGATGGCTTCTATTGTGGTTCTTGGTAGTTTTCAAAGTTGGGAAGTGTTACTAGATTTGACTCTACCAACTTCTTCATGATTGTTTCGATGGGTTTTGATAACTATGTGTACTTGCATTTGGGATAGTTGTTCTTGTTTGCATTTTTCCTTTGTTGCATGTCAATGTTATTAACCTGATTGTTTTGAGGAGGTGTTGTTTGTTGCACAATCAGCTAGATGTTACCAACTTGATTGTTATTAGGTCTAGGATCACTTATGACTACCTTAACATCTACCACACTGTCATTTGTTATGTTTTTGTTCTTAGCCCATACATAAGGTTTCTCATTCAAACTAGTTGAAGGATGGTTGTCTTTGTAAGCTTCAATATTTCCTTGTGAGATTAGGGTTCTTTTGATGTTAAGGGCTCTAGGGAAAAGTTCATCATATGATGTAATGCACTACATTTTCAAGTGGAATGGTAGATTTGGATCTAGATTGGCTATGATGATTCCCACTTGTTGTTCGTCAGGAAGATGCCACTTGCTTTTACTAGCTCTTTGTCTCCATCATTGTAAGAAATTAGTGAAAGTTTCTACTTGATTTTTTCTAAGAGAGTATAATTCTTCTAGATTGACATCCATGTCAAGATTGAAGGAGTAGTGATTGATGAATTTATTAGTGATTTCTTGAAAAAAATTGATACCGGGAGGCAAAACCAATCCATAGCATGACTCGTTAAAATTCGAGGGAAGAGGCGCATTAGATATGAATCGTTGTAAGCCACTTCCATGCACATGACATTAAATTATTTGATATGGTACACAAGACTTCCTCTCACTTTATATTTGTCAGATTTGGGGATTTCAAAACTAGGAGGGAATGGTATCATTGCTATATTTCAGTCAAATGGATAAGGACACAAGTTTTTTGTATGGGGTTTCTTTATCTTTCCCATGAGAAATTCCTACATTTCTTGTGAGATTATTTTCAATTTTGTGATGTTACATCATCTTGTGGGTTGAGTGGAGGAACATATGGTGGTGTGAGATTTTGTGAAGATGATGGGGGTATTGATGTATATGTTCCTAATGCATTTGGATTGGTGATGTTCAAATGAGGATAATAGAAACCTTGTTGCTGTTTTGGGGAATATTTTTGAGCTAATATGGCTTGTTGATCTTCTTGTTGTTGTTGCACCACTAGGGCTTGCTATTGGGCCTGTTGTTGTTGGTGTGCTAATAAGGCTACTTGTTGTGCTTGATATTGTTGTGCTGTTAAGGCTAATTGTTGTTGCTATCATTGTTTTTGTGCTAAGGCTGCTTGTTGTGCTTGATGTTGTTGTGCTAAGGCTGCTTGCTATGCTTGATGTTCTTGTGCTAAAGCAACTTCTTCTTGTTGTTGTTGTTGTTGGATGACTTGTTGATAGACTTGTTGTGCTTGTTGTAAAGCCAATCCATGCACTTGCAATGTGGGATTTCTAATGAGAGGTGGAGGGTTCCCTTGGTTCAACATTCCTTGTAACATTATAGAATGAGGTGGAAGAATTATGTATGTTTGAGGTCCTGATTGATTTGGCACAGTAAAGGGAACTGTGGGAAAAGATGAGGATTATGTCATTAAATTTTGCAATGGAAATGACCCACTAGTACCTTGAGTCTACTGATTAAAGAGATTTCCTTGTCCCATTTTTTGAGGAATACCTTGTGCTAAGGATGTAAAATGGATTTGTGATCAAGGTACTTCCTGGGTTGAGCGAACTTGTAATCAAGGGATTGTTTTGAGGTGGATCAATGGTGGATGATGTGTTTTGTGAAACCAATGGTATAGATGAACACATTGGAGGATTGGGTAAGGATGTCCCTATTTGCTTCAAGGATTGACTTTTTGGTATGGTATTGATATGCCCTTACATGTTGTTTTGAGATACAAGATCCACACTACTTTGTGTAATAGTAGGAACACTTATGGCTACTCATGGATGTAGATGAAGAAGGATGCCCTTGATATGTTGAAGTCGTGGTGCAATAATGAAGTTCAAGTGGTGTGTGTAGTTTTTTTTGAGCTTTTGGAATAGGAGGAGCACCAAAAGTAGGTTTCTAAGTAGTTGTTGGAGGTGGAGGATTAGTGTCATACTAGCAAGTGTACTACTTTTGAATGGTGAGGTGTGACCAAAATATTTAGCAAGGCTGGTTGCAAGATTAGGAATGTAGGTTTGATTTATCCCTAGCAATGGAGTTGTGAATCCTTGTGTTAAATTTTGTGCTAAAAATGTTAGGGAGATAGGAGCTATATTTTCAAAGGCTTGATGTTCCATAATTTCTTCCCTAGTAAGCTCAAATGTATTGTTTGTGATGTCTTCAATCTCATATGGTCCTGAAGGATATGACGGTTGTTGAGATGGGGTAACATGACTTCTAGGATCAAATTCTAAAGGATTTGGATCACTTGAGGTAAATGTAACTTTGGTTTTCTCCATGATTCTCTTGTGTTTTGATCTTGTATTTACCATAAATATCATGTCACCTAAGGGAGAGTTGTACTAAGTTTTGTAATTTTTCAACTCTCTAGTTGACTCAAATCTAGGTAAAAGGGACACTCTAGGTCTTTTGGGAGAAATTATGATAATGTGGGATGAAAAGATGAGTAATGTAGGAAGTGATATTTGCAAGCATTTTTGGGACAACACTTTTGAATTTATTTTGATGCTTTGATGTTGGGATAAACGATGCTAATGAACTTAGAAATATTTAGGGTAGACTCATGACCTTCAAGATGAACTAGTTCAAGGATGATAACTAGCTTAACTAAGTGCATGGAAAATGATACATTTCACATACAAAGTAGCTAAGTTAGTAGTTGGTTTGATTGATTTTTAAGTCACAAAGTGTTGGTGTACTCAAAATTTTGCGAAGTTGGATGAAGTGAAGGATGAAATTTGATGAACGGGTGAGTGATATATTGACCCAATGTTGAATTAGAATGAACCTTTTTTTTCCAAGACCAAGGTGGTGAGAATGATGCTAGACCTCTAAAATGTTCAAATCATAAAGAATCAAAGTTGATTTAAATGAGAGGACAAATGGGAATGTTCAAACCTATTTGGATTCTCATAGCTCGAGCATAAAATTTTCTCATCAAGATGTAACAATTGTGGTAAAATATTGAAGCCCACTTTTGACCAAACCTTATTCTATGATTCCTATGTCTGAAATGATGGGCTAGAGATTTTTCCTACAGATTTTGATTGTTCGATGAATCATTTATAGGAGTTTGGTATCATGTAAAAATATCAGGGTTTTAACTCCAAAAGAATGCATATAATTTGGGATTGTACCTTGAAGTGTGTCTATAAAATTTTGCTACCAACCTATCTCTATTTCTGTGAAGTGCTAAAAGGTGTTTCTTGAGAGCTTTTGGAGTGAGATGTCTAAATCTAAAATGATGACCTGTAGACCTTTCCTTAGGGATCCTAATTTTATATGAGATCACATGAAAATAGTTTAAGTTTATGGAAGAAAGGAAGATATTTATTGCCACACAGGTGGTGGTAATATGGGCCTTTCAGCCTCAATATCAGCTTGTTCCTCTTATTCATCTAAAATGGTTGCTACATTTCTCCAATGTTTATTTGTTTCCTTTGTTTCAAAAGTGAAGCTTCTCAAACTGCTAATGAGATCAATTTGTTCACTATTAATGAGTTCAAAGTTTGGTTGAATTATAGCACCTGGAAGTTCAAGTTGTTCAACAGGAGTGATCGGTCTCTAAATAGTCATGTGGCATTCATTTGTCAATTTATTCTTGCTTAGGTGAACTAATTTTACCATAAAAAATTGACTTGATTATGTTTCCAAACTAGATATTTATGTCAAAAACATCATATCTTTCACAATGTCCATTTCATGAAAATTATGAGATTAAAGCCATAATTACCTATGTTGCCTTTGGGAAAATATGGGTTTGATATTAATGTCAAGATATTTAGAAATCACTAAGGATAAATCCTTAGGACAAGTAGTAATATCAAGGCTAACTCAAGAAGTCCGTATTTGAGCCAAAGTGTTTGAAATTTTGAGAATGATAGTGAATGTTTGTTTTTGTATCATTTTGAAACCAAGAAAAGTGTTAAACTGAGTCACAATCATTTACAATCCTAGGATAGAAATGGCCATATTTGTTCAGTCCTCACTCAAATTTCTCCAAACACTAGACAATGCAAACAGTTAGAGATTTGGTGACACTGGCTCTCCTCCATGCCACACACTTCTCAGGACCACCAAATCTCAAAATCCTTAAAATTCAGAGATTAAAAGGAATTTTTATGTTTATACAATTGAATAGAACAAATTTGGGGTGGCTTCAGAACAACCGTTCTTGCACCAACAATTTTTTTAGGATTTTGGCTTGCTAAACAAAGGATTTTAATAAGGGCTTCCATTCAAGGTGGCCATACACACGACAAGATTAGCTCAAGATTATGGAGAATCAAGAGGCCTCCCATTCCTTTCCCTATGGAAGGATTTTTACGTATTACAAAGATAATATGGGTGACACTTGTTGGTATGACACATCTACGCTTGTTAATGACTTTCGTCACAACACATTTTTATATAGTGATTGGAAGAGCTTTGCTTTAGCCTATTACCACTTGGGTCATTCCCTTAAGGTGAGTAATTTTTTCCACCAAGGAAAGCTCTCTAAAGATAAAAAATAGTGAGACATCACATATGTAGTTTGATCATCTTTGCTTGCATGAACAAAGAGAGAACACACACTATGCCTTTTTCTCACACTCACAAGAGGGTTCAATTTTAATCCAAATTGAAAGATGTAGGTGATTTTGCAAAGTGTTAAGGAATGTTTTTGTTTCTCAAGATCACCAAATGACATGAGAGAATTGCATACACATCCACTAACAACATTGAAAACCTCAAAACATAGCAAACTATTGTAAAGTTTAACCCTTCAAAGCAGTGATGAGTTTGTTTTAAGCACCAATTGAAAAATGAAGTTTCCTTGTTCAATTTTAAGCACAAAATAAAATGATGATGTGAAGGTTCAATTTTATCCAACTTTGAGCATTCATTTTAAACCCAATTAAAATTTAGTGTGCTTCCTAAAGTAGAAAGTAGAAAGCATAAAATTGGGTTATAATTGCTCTAAAGTGTCAAACGCTTGTTACAATTATAAATTTTTAAGATAGAAAAGCTTTCTTTAAAACCTACAAAACCTTGTTATTCTAACAACCAGAACCCAGTTAGACATGCATCAGTGATCAGATAAATCCAAGAACTTAAATCACATGTTGAAAAAACAAGCATAAAATTTCTTACCCTAGCTGGGCATTACTGAACATGATAGCATCACAATTTGAATTATGGGCATCACTCTGTGGAAAATGGGCATCGCTCTATAGTAGGAACAGTGAGCATGATAGCATCACAATTTTTCGCGATGTTGCTACTTGCGTTGGCGTCATGGTTTGAAATTTTTTGATGTAGCTCTAGTGAAATTTGTGCATTGTCGTTTGCACTTTTTGATACCTACAGATTAAATGTGTCAATAGATTTAAATCAATGTTGGTGCATTATTTCAACATTGGGATTTTAAATTGTGATGGTGTGACTATATGGCGATGCTCTTCAAATAGTGTCACTATTTGTATTTTGAGTGTCACTGCAACCTATAAAATAGCAAACAAATGAAATTTGAGCCAAAAAAATGTTAAGTTAATGATTTTCCCTCCTATTGCTATAATATGAGACAAGGAAATGTCGGTAAGGGTCGATTACACTTGATTTATGATGAATTGAAGCAAAAATTTACCAAACATACCTACATCTACAAATAAGATCATTCAAATTGGAAATCTAAACTAAGCATTTTACTGAAATTGAAAGCTACAAACTAAGAAAATAGTTGAACTCCTAATCTAACCCATCTGAAACTTATCCTATTTTGGAATTGGTGTCATGTTGATGTGAAATGATGACCCATGATCAGTGAGCTTGTTTCAGTCAATTCTATGGAAGAGAATCGATGAAACCATTGTGATTGATGTATGAAAACCTAGTTTATGTTAAAAATGAAAACAATGCAAGCTAAGCTACCATGAATTTATGCTAGAAATACATTGATTATGATATTGCTAAGCTAATCTAAGCTAAAGATATGCTAAAAGATGAAAACCCTAATTTATAAACAAGCTAAGATGGATGCATGGAAGCCATTAATGGATGTTATAAGCTATTATGAAATTAGAAGCTAACTAAAATAGGCTAAAAGTCAGTAAATATGAGTGTGAGTGCATATGAGATTCAAAAAAATAAGTTTGCGATTGAAAGATGGATCCATTTGTTTCCAAATAGTGACCTATGTATAGGAGAGAAAATGAGGAATGAAGAGTGGAGATTAAAAAAGATTAATCAATGGTCCAAGATGAAGGAGATGAGAGGCATGGATCATGGATTCTCATCAACGGATGAGAATGCATGATGAGATTTTAATCAAGGGTTCACATTGCTTCAAACAAACACATTTTGACCTATTCACACAGGTCAAAGGTGACTTGTTCAAAAGGTTGGAGGTTAAAAATTTCTTAAGAAGCGAAGTGAAAATATCCCTTTTTCAAATGATGAAGGAATAAGAATATTCTTTTGGAATATTCTCATGGGTGAGGAAAAAGGCATTTTGCAAATTAAAAAAATGTTTTAATTGTGCAAAAAAGGGGGATAAAGAATATTCTATGGGAATATTCCCTTTTTTTAGAGGAAAGTTAGATTAATTGCTAATTAAACAATATTTAATTCATGCAATTAGGGGATTAGAAGAATTAAAGTGCTTATTCATTAAATTAAATGATTTAATGAATAGGGGAGAGATGAAATGATATTTAATTAAATAACTTAGGGTTATTTAATTAAATAAGATGAATTAGGAAAATAAATTAAACATTTTGATGTATTTGATTTAATGAGATGAAATGTTAGCATGAAAAGGGATGAATTAACCTGATTAATTTAATTAGGTTAATGGATGAAAATGATGCAATTAATTAAATTAGCTAGGTTAATTTAATTAATGAAGTGAAAAGAGGATGGATTAAAGAGGAAATGGTGTTAATAAACCTGTTTCAAGTGTATGATAATGATTAGGACATTTTTCAGTGTCTACAGTTTATCTTTGATCTTTTCTTATGATTTATCTTAATGACCAATTTTGAGGACCTCTTGATTATGTCTATCAAAATGATTTAGAGAGAACAAAATGGGGCATCGATAGGGAAAAATTTAGTGGAAAATCTTCACCAATTGGTGAATAATTGAAATTGAGACCTCCAGAAATGGAAAATAATACAAGCTAAAAAGGACATTGAATCACCAGGTTTTTACAAAAGATTAATTTCATCTCAATTAATCTGCCTATGCATTATTTTTTAAATGATGTGTCATTGGAACATATTTTCTAGTAGTTTATACTATAATTACAAAAATTAATTATATTTTCCAGTAATATTATATTACTACCATTCATTTTGGGGCAATATTGCCACAATAATAAATTACCATTTAATTTAAGGATATTTTATCCTTGAATAGGGCTTTTATTTATTGACATCAAATCATCAATTATCATTTTAATCAGATACCTACAGGTTGATTCCATGACCTAATACGTATGTTCCTTTTAAAAGGCTTGTTGAGGCCCAAAATTTGTTTTGGGCCACACAATTAAATGTAATCATGTGGACCAAAACAAATTTTAGGCCTCAACAAGCCTTTTAAAAGGAACATGTGTATTAGGTCATGAAATCAACCTCCAACCATTCGATAAAAATGCTAATCAATGGTAGCAATTTAACTTTTCATTTAGTCTTACTTTTAAAGTGATATTTGTAAAAAATAATTAATTTGTGTGTGCTCCAATTCATTTTTGATAGTTAATTTATGCTTGGTGGTGAGGGGGCATTTACCCCTCGACTGCCACAAGCAGACTCTACCCCCTTGAACCTCACAAGGGGTGCTACCCTTTGACCCTGTTGGTGGGTGCCGCCCCTGGGCCCCTACTTCAATATTACAAAAAAAAAAAATGGGGGAACTGCGCTGACTAACTATGCAAGTTTTTAAAGGAGAGATTCACCATTGTAATTAATATTTTTAGTGCTATTCACTAGGATTCGCCACTATGATTATTATTTTTACCAATTTTTCATTAAGATTCGCCAAGATTTTATAATTTTTTTAATAATGTGCATAGATTCGCAAGGAATATTAATAATTTTTTTCAGATAAAAGGAAAGATTCACTAGGATTTTACATATTCACCTAGGGGGGGTTTCTTAAAGTTATCCTTGGGCTTGAATCATTATATTCTATTTGTTGTGTTTGTGTGTATTCTTGTAAAATAATCTTGGCACATACTTGCTTAGTTGTGTGTAGGAAAGTTGTTTGAAGTACATTGTTGACTAATGTGTATGCTTTGGTCCGATATATTCTAAAGCTTCTAACTTACATTCCAATGAGGTTTTTGTATATCAAGGTGTGAACAAGAACTATCCTACATTTTATAGAGTCAAAGTGCATTACACTAGATACAATGCCATCCTAGTTATCAATACCTTGATGCATCGTGTCTATGTGTTATATCAAAAATAAGGAATGAAAGAAAATACCAATCCCAAGATATGAGAAAATCATCATCACCATCATGCATCTCTCATTACCATCTCTAATAAAGTCTCGGTGGATCATGGACTTGTTGGAATTTTTGAATCAATCTCAAAACCAATGGTCAATCCATTCATCTTATTCTTCTATCTTTACTAACATTTCTATCCAAGTATTGAATATGTGTGATATATCAAAATATACATGAGGCTACCTATAGCTGATGTCTGTTTATACATCCTAAAATATGTCTAAATCAATATTTGAGGTAGCATGCCAACAATCCCTCTTCTATTGGGGCACAATGGGGCATTGATATCATCTTCAACTCAACAATCTAAAAAGTTGTAGCTCTTTTATTCAAAAGAAACCTGAAATCTCAAGCATCTCAAGCATAAGTCTAATTTTCACCTATCATGAACCTAATTGGAACACTTTATTCTTTGATTGATCTCTTCAAGGGGAAAACTAACCATCTTAATATTATATCAATATTAAATCATCTAAAGGACTTTTTTCCTAGCCTTGCTAGCAAATCTTGATCAAATTATCAAATCAATCATCATTGGGATGTATCTTTCCCTAACAATCCTCGTGTTATTCAACATAATCCTTGAATTGTTGTGAATCATCAACAATGTTATCAATCAATCAATCAGATCAACTTTATCTTGGCTTCAACATATCAAAGAGATCATTGATATCTATTTCTACATCATCATCAACATCATCATTAGCATCAGTCTTTGAACCAATGCAATAAGTACATTGCTTCAAAGAGGGGAAAAATGTAGACACTCAAAAATGTCTTGATAGATCACATTGGCTAACTAACATCATTTTGTCCTAAAACCCATCCTCTTTTCACTTAATTGATTAAATTAGCCTAGCTATTTAATTAATTGCATCATCTTCATATATTAATCTAATTGACCTAATTAGGTTAATTCACCCCCTTTCATGCTAATATTTTATCTTATTAAATTAAACACATCAAGTTATTTAATTTAAATCCCTAAGTCCTATTTAATTAAATAACCTTAAGTTATTTAATTAAATATCATATATCTTCCCCTTTCCATTAAATAAATTAATTATTTAATGAACATCTTAATTCCCCTAATTTGCATAATTAAAATTTTTATTTAATTATCAAATTACTAATCAATCTAATCCTCCCCACTTACAAAGGAATATTCCAAGGGGATATTTGTCCTTTGCACATTCTTCCAAAAGGAATATTCCTTCCCCTTTGGCACATTAAAACTTTTTTTTAATTTTCTAAAATATCTATTTCCCTCACCAATGAGAATATCCCAAAGAATATTTTATTTTCTCACTCATTTAAAAAAGGAATATTCTTCCTTATAACAAACTCACAAGACTTCTTGTGAAATTTTTGAAAGTGTGTTTTTTTGGATGAATGTGAGCCCTTGATTAAATATGAACTTGCATTTTCAACCCTTGATGAGAATCCATGATCCATTCCTCCATCTTCTTTCATTTTTTATAATTGATTAGCTTTTTCAATCTTAACCCTTCATTTCTCATTTGTCCTCCTATAAATAGGTCACTATTTGGAGACAAATGGATCCATCTTTTAACAACAAACTTATGTTGTTAAAAACATTTGTACTTGCACTCACATTTAACATCATTTTATATTTATTTACTTGCATGTTAGCTTAGCTTGTATTAATGGCTTCCATGATAACACAGATGCACACATTTAACTTATTTGTTAATTAGGATTTTAATCTTTTAAAACTTGCATGTATTTAGAGTAGATTTGCATACACCTACATCAATCATCTTAGCATAAATTATGTTAAAATAGATTGTGTCATGTTCATTTAGCTTTAAATCATGTTTTCATACACATGTATCAATGGTTTCATCATTTTTCTTCAATAAAACTAATTGAAACAAACTCATTATTGAAGGGATTGGGAAAGGGTCACCATTCCACATCAATGCGACACCACTCCCCCAATAGGATAAGTTTTAATGTCTTAGATTAGAAGTTTTTCTAGATTTCATGATGTAGAATGTTAGTTTTAATGACTTATTTGTCTTTGTTTATAGTGAATGATCTTATTGGGATCGATGCTTAGTGGGTTAAATATGCCTCAAATTTGTATGGATCAGGTGTAGTTAACCTATACTATGTCATTGGTCACAAGCATAGCAGGCACAATAGAAAACTTCTCACAGTGGTGATAAGAAAATAATTCCTTTTATTTCTCCTCTTCTAAAACATTAATTAAATGCTTTGAATTTGGAAAAATAACCCGTTGCCTTCATCTACCAAGCCAATTTCTCCAACTTTGCATAGATTCAAAGATACTTAAAATAGTATATGTTGATATTTCACTCCTAAATATTCTTGGTTTAAGAATAATTAAGCAAAATCTAATTATGTATCCTTGTATAGATATATTTATAACAAATATATGAGGAGAATCTTATATATATATATATATATATACATTTACAAGAGACCTTAACTATATAATGATGTCGAAATTAATCTAGAAGTGAAAGGTGGTATAATGGGTTGTGGTGAAATTATGATATTGTGACTTTTTATTGAGATAAGATTATTTTTGTGGAGAATACAATAGAAAACTAAGGATGAATTGTTTAATTATCCTACTCGAAATAACCAAGATGATAACCTTTTAGCATACAGTGAATCATCCTCAATAGTTATTGATGGAGGTAATAATAATTAAATAACATTATGAGGTGGATACAAGTCCATTAATATAAATAAATTATATTGAAAAGTATAGCTTGGTACAGATCATTTGTAATGTAGCCAAGCATTATCCATTTTGATAATCAGTATTAATGGTGATTATAAAAGATTATCCTACCAAATAGATATTGTTTTTAATGATGATATGACATGTTAATATAAGATGTGGACCATATAAGAAATCTCCTTTACTATATCAAGATAGGATTATTTGTAACGTCTCAGTTTGGTGTTTGATAAGATGGAAAAGTTATAAAATTGACAAGTCACTAGGTTAATAAACCTTAAACTCTTTCTATAATTTGATAAGTCATTGAAGGTCAAATCGGGAATAATGCTTATATAATATTTGTGTATTATGAACCTTCATACATATAAATATTGTTGTTTGCATGGCTTGTTGAAGAGATGTCTAAGTAGATTCATTCTCAAGATAGAATCCCTTCCATAAGATTTTTGATCATGTTATTTCACATAAGAAAAGGAAATTTTTCTCTTGAATCCATCGAACATGACTTCTCATGATAGTAGAGTAAGAATTTTATAAGGTGATGTTTCTTGCTTAAGAATGTATACTCATATATATACCCATATATATGTATATACATACATACATACATGAGCTATACCTTCTTTATTAAGTATTGCATATTTTGCTTCCATGTTTATACTTGCATGTTCATATGTTAGATCCACTACATTTCTTGACATGCACTTATGAAAAGGATATTGAAAGGTTTTCTTGCTTTCTTATAGACTAGTTATCACGTTATCATAATTGTGCTTGCAAATATTTTCTTTTTTCTTTTAAGAAGTGATGGACTAAGCAACATTGATGGTAAACTAACATGTAGTCTTCATGACTAACTAAGTATGTGCACCATCGTCAAGTATGATGACATTTTTGGTACAATTATTGTGTTTGATAAATCATGATATGATCAAATGTTGATATGACTTGTTACACATTCCATTACTCCTATTCAGTATTGCATTGATAGTTTTCCTCCTATTTAGTATTACATTTCTAGTTTTTCTCATGCTTGGTCAAGTATTCTTCGATGGATTGAAGAATTATAGGGAAGTTTCTCACTTCATGGTAGGGTGGAAAAGTGCTCCCACAATGTTCTTTCCCTTGAGACGCTTGAAGGAGTTTTAAGGATGAAAGGAACCCATTAGGAAGGCTCAAGTTTTAGTTGTTGTATCATCTTTCTATCAACCATAAGTTCTCTTGTAAGGGAAATGTTCTCATATGTTATGCCATGTAAATTGGCATATTTACTCCAAATTATTAATTTAATCTAATAATTTATTATTTTCTTGTGAATTAGACACATGTCTTTCTATGCATGTGATGATGTGTAATTTGTGATTTTATTTGGGTTAAACCTATGGAGGTTATTACACCTTCCTTCCCTCTCTATTTTTATCTATCTCGCCCCTCTCTCTCTCTCTCTCTCTCTCTCTCTCTCTCTCTCTCTCTCTCTCTCTCTCTCTCTCTCTCTCTCTCTCTCTCTCTCTCTCTCTCTCTCTCTCCCCCTTCATCCCAACCACCTTCCCTCTCTACTTCTCTCTATCTAACCTATCCCTCTCTACCTATCTCTCAACCTACCTACTCTCTCTCAATCTCTCCACCTTCCTCCTTCCCACCTCTCTCTCATTCTCTCTATCTCACTTCTCTCACTCTCCCCATCCTCCCTCTCTCCTTCTCTCTATCTCTATCTCTCCCTCATCCTCTCTCTCTCTCCACTCTCCCTCCCTACCTCTCTCCTTCTCTCTCTCTCTCTCTCCTCTCTCTCTCTCCTCTCCTCTCTCTCTCTCTCTCTCTCTCTCTCTCTCCTCCCTCTCCTCTGCCTCCTTCTTCCCTCTTCTCCTCAGTCCTCCCACTTCTTCCTCCCTCTCCTTCCCTCCATCTATCCCCCTCCCTTTCTTCCTTTCCTTCCCTCCATCTCTCCCTCCACCATCCATCCCTCCTTCATGTCCTATCTCTCCTTACCTATATATACTTATCTCTATCTCTTTCTCTCAATCTCTACATCTCCCTCCCTCATTCCCTCTCTCTCCCTCTCTCTCAATCTACCAAAATTCCTCCTCTCTCTCTCCATATTACTCTCACTCTATCCTTTCCTATCTACTCTCTATCTCACCATTCTCTCTCTCTAATTGTCCCTATCTATCTCTCCTTCCCTATATACTTCTTTCTATCTCCCTCTCTCAATATACCCACCTTCTTTCTTCTCTCTCTTCCTCCTCTATCTCTATCTCACCTCTCTCTCTCTGTTGGAACACACCAATCTACTAAGGTTGGGGGGTGAATGTTGGATGTTTATGATATGTGGTTGTCATTGATGTTAACACTATTGGCATTAATGTCTTGAAGGTTGTATATGTTGAGGATATTGAGAAAATTGTAATAAAATAAGTTGCAAGTTTTTAGTGTTGCAGCGAAGTTCATTTTGATGGCTAGCTCAGTATATTGATGATCAGAGGTTTTGGATTAAAGGGTTTTTTTGTTGAGTGTATCTAGTTTATCCACATTAAGTTTCAGAGATCCACATTAATATTTGATCAAGTTATGAGTATCTATGTTCTGACAATTTTTTTGTTGCTTCAGTTGGTGCTCCTAAAAAAAGATATTATGATTCTAGTAATTTGAGATGTTGTGGATGCTTCGATCATGATTCATGATGCTCATGAATTTTTCTAGATCATGCTCTATCTATGTTGCATGTCTGCATTGATCATTGTGCTTGTGATTGGTGATTTTCTTTTACGTGTTCATGGCCGACAGGGTGATTGTAGTGTGTTGTGGATCTTCGAGGCATAATTGTTTAAGGTGTTTCATGTTCAAGGATATTGTTTTGGGTCCTTACTATGTTGTGGCTGACATTGGTTGATTCACATTGATAATTGTTATTGATTTGAGCTGACATTTTGTACACATTTTATATTTTGTTGAAGTTGACATGTAGTTGATCTTATTCCTAGTTGTGGATATATATATGTGATTGTTTATTTCATTTGAAGGTAGGTGTGTGTGTGTGGTGTGTAAAATGTGCGAAGTCCTATGTGCGAATAATGTTCTAGTCATTTGAAGGAAGAAGTAAAGTGTGAAGAACAATGAGCAGAGTTTATGTGCTTAACCAAAATTGTAATCAAGCATTAGCAAATGCTATTTTCTTAGTTCAAATTCTTGTGGATGTAATCTAAATGTTTTTGTAAGACAGTGTGTCTTCCTTTGGGAAGTAAGCCTTGTTGTATTTGAGCAGTGAGCTCTAGGCAATGTGCTTGAATGGATGTGCATTCCCCATTATTATTCTTTTATACTTTTAATAAGGTATAATCTTGTTGACTAACCTCCACCATGTTTTTTCCCTTAATAGGGTTTCCACGTACAAAATCTTATTGTTATGTGTGTTTTTGATGTGGTGATGTTTTATACTTTCATGTTTATTAATCAGATCTAAGAATAATTCAAATAATTATAATTTTTGGGACAACTGATTCACCCCCTCTCAATTGTCAAACCTTGTGTTGCCAACAATTGGTATCATAGCAAGTTCCTTGGAATAATTTTAATAGCTTGAGGTGATCTAGGATGGCAACATATAAGAAGGATAGTTCGAGATTTGATGGAACAAATTATTATCTATGGAAGACTCGAATGGAGTGTCATCTAAGATGCATTGGTGAACCCTACTAGAACATTACAAGGAATAGGTATGTCATCCCACAAAATGGTCCTTCTATTGCTACTGAGATTAAGGATGTCAAGTAAAATAGCAGGGCTAAGGAAGCATTGTTGAGTGCTCTGACTAATTCTGAGATGACAAATGTAATGGAGCTAAGGACTTCTTATGAGATCTGAAAAAAGTTGGAAACTTTGTATGAAGGTAATTCTCATGTGAGGATTGCTAAGTTGCAAAGTATAAAATAGAAATATGAAATGTTGAGAATGGATGAAGATGAGAACATTACTTCTTTTATGTAGAGAGTGAATAAACTTGTGTGTAGTATCAGATGTGCTAGTGGAACATTGGAAGAATTAGAGATTGTTGCTAAAGTGTTTAGATCCTTGCCTACTGCATACAAAGCCAAAGCTACTAATATTGAGGAGATTTGGACTGTGACAAATGTAACCAGAGACATGTTGATTGGTAAGCTTAATACTTTTGAGTTAAGTGAGTTTGGTGATTCTCTTCCTAAGACAGAATCTACATTCAAAGCTACTATTTCTGGAAAAGATAAGTAGAGATATGATCTGGGAGAAAGTTATTTTAGAAAAATGTTCAAGTATGAGGAGGAAATGAGAGAAATTGAAGAAGAAGAGAGAAAACTAGGCGAGCTTGAAGACTTACTGTCAAGAGGGAAGCCAAAGGAGAAGGTAAGTATAAAGGGAAATTGCCTATTAAATGTTTTTCTTACAATAAGATTGGTCATTTTGCATCAAGGCATTCAAAAAGAGTTCCCAAGCCAAGACCTAACAAGCCTAGATTTCAAAGAAAGTGTTATTATGTTGCTGATGAAGGTGTGATAGATGATGAATCTGATCAATGGAACATAAGTGAGGACGAATGTGTATTTATTGCGATCAAAGAAAATTATCTTACCTTACTAAATCTACTAGTTGCACAAATGTGGAGAAATCCCTAGCTGCTCGAGTTGAAGAAAAAGATGAATGGGTGATTGAAAATGGATCTTCTCATCACATGACAGGTGATAAATTTGTGAGCTTGGAAAAGTATGATGGTGGTGTTGTAATAGTTGGTGATGACAAAGCTAGTGTAATATGTTGCAGAGGATCCATTTGTCTTGATGGTAAGCATAATATTGATGATGTCTTATATGTGGAAGGTTTGAAGCATAATCTTTTAAGCATCAGACAAATGGTTGACAAGGGATACAATCTTCAATTCAATAATGGAAAGTTTAGAATATTGTGAAGTTATAGAAATGTGATTGCATCTGGTTCAAAAACAAAAGATAATATCTTTCACCTGAATGCTACTAGTAAAATTTATTTGATTGCTCAAGTTGATCAAAGTTGGTTGTGGCATAGGAGAATGTGTCATGTAAACTTTGACAATATTATCAAGATAAGCTCTACTCAAGCTGTGAGAGATCTTCCTAAGTTGATAAAACCTACTAATACCATATGCAAGGAATGTCAATTAGGGAAGCAAACTAGAATTTCATTTTAGAAAAAATGGCATTGTTCAAATGAAGTGTTGGAGCTTGTGCATACTAATTTATGTGGTCCTTCTAGAGTCAGAAGTTTACAAGGATATAGGTATTCCATGTTACTTATTGATGATTATTCTAGAATTATGTGGGTTACTTTCTTGAGAGAAAAATTTGAAGCTCTAGAGAAATTCAAGATCTTTAAGGCTATGGTTGAGATAGAGATAGGCCTAAAGATTAAATGTTTGAGATTAGATAGAGGTGGTGAATTCACTTCTGGTGAGTTTAATTCTTTTTGTGAAGATCTTGGGATAAAGAGACAATTATCTTCCCCATGGACCCCTTGGTAAAATGGAGTTGTGGAAAGGAAGAATAGGACAAGCTGCTAGAACTCTGATGCTAGAAGCAAATGTTCCTCATATGTATTGGAGAGAAGTTGTGAGTACTGTTGTTTACACTCTCAACTAGGTACAAGTTGTGGATGCGTAAAAGGTACTAATTGACATTGGACATTTGATCTTGGCCACTAACATCGCTTCATCCCGAATCATCCTTCGGTCTAACAATTTAATCAAATGTCTTTATTTGATTAAATTCATTAATATTCCTCTCTTAAATAAAATAAATTCGTTATTTGATTAAGTCATCCCTTCTTGATAATTAAATTAACTAGTTTGATCTAATTATCCTTATTTAATTAAATAATTAATTTTATTTGATTAAATCTCTAAAGTCTATCTATTAAATTAAATAAATTAAAACCTTATTTAATTTAATCTAACATCATCTCTTTTAATTAAATAAATCAAGATTCATTTAATTAATCCTTTATCATATTCTTCTCATATTTGATTTAAATCAATCCATAAATTTAAGTCAAATAGGTCACATCATTTAATACCTTCATTAAATTAACCTTGATTAATTTAATCTCTTCTCATGTCCCATCCTCCATCTTTTGCCACTTGCACATGAAAATATAGTTATTTGATTTATTAAATCTCTATTTTCTTCACCAAGGCATTTTTTAAGGAATATTCCTCAAATTTGAATTCAAAATCCAAGTGGACTTTGTCCTTCCAACAAGGCATTTACTCCACCTACAAAGTCCTTTTTCCTTGAGCTGAGTGGCATTCAATACACCTTCTTTCCCTCTTACATGTCATTTCAACAATTTCAAAATTCAAAAATATACATTTATTGAGACATTCTCGAAAACTTGCACATTCCTCAACCATTCACATGTTGACAAGTGGCACCTTGCCATTGAATGAAAGATAGTCCCACATTCCTCTATTTTTGGTATTCTTTCAACTTGTCAATCTATAAATAGAGAGCTCCTCTATTGTATTTGGCATCCACAATTTGAGTAAACTTACTATGCTCAAATATTTAGCAATCTTCATCCATATTTTTGAATTTGTAGCTAGGTTATGCAGATTTTTATCTTGGAAGCATTCATCACTCTTCATCAAAGTGGATCAACTCTCATCATCAACTCATCATTGTATCATTGGAGTTGGGAAAGGGCCAATTTTCACATCAAATTGGCACCAATTCCCTCAAGAGATTGAGAATTTACTTTACTTTAGAATAGGATTTGGGTTTGGTTGTGTTTTCCATTTCTTTTCCTTTCTCTCTTCCAATTTAAATGAATTTCTTGAGGAATTTATGTTCTAGCTTGCATTGACCTTAATCTATTGATTGTTTTTTTTGTTCTTGTAGGTTTGGGATTTAGGTTCACACATTTGGCACTAGAGGGAGGGCCTCTCATTTTCTAATAATCTTTTAATCAAAATTTATGTGTGTTTCTTTGTCTATAGGAAAACTCCATCACAGGAAGCTCAAAATTGTTGTTTAGCACCATTGGTTCTCTAGCGTAGCTATATGGAACTGCTAAAACTCCAAATTGTGATGCCTCTATCTTCTTACCCAAAATTTTGAATTTCAAACTACGCCACTAAACCTGTTTGACCCGCGGGAATCTTTCAAAAACCTAAACTGCACCATTGGCCAAAAGGGAAATGCATTCATGCTCACTGGCCTGGTTGCAAAGCGACGCTGACTGGCAAGTGGCACTATACAACACTGCTGGTGAAATCAAACTGCGACACCTTTGTGAATTGCACCGCTAGAGGGGAGTATGAAGTGAAATTTTATTTATAGCACATGCTCTTTTTTAAATTATGGTTCTTTTGTCTGTTTTCTACCCTTTTGACCTCTATTTTTGTAGAATCTAACTGATTTTCTTGTAGGTTGGATTGATCAAAAGACAATAAGGAGAAGAAGCATGATGGTGTCATTTCACAAAAACAAGTGTTTTTAAACACTCTAGTGTTTGTTTAACACTCTTAGAGGATTCACTATTCCTCTTTAAAATTTGTTATCTCCTTATGCTTAGAACTTGTTAATTTTATTTTGGGCTTTAAAAAAAACCTTCTAAATTTTTTACAAAAAGGCTTAAAAAGAGCATTAGGACTCAAATTTACTAGAGTTTGTTTTGGGATTAAAAAATTGAACAAGGAAAGTTGTCACACTTACTTTGGTGCTTTAAAACGAATTCACTTTTTCTTTGAGGATTTAAAATAAACAAGTGTTTGCATTGTTTTGCAATTACGTACACAAAGTAAGATCATCAAAAGATGTATGCACTTCTCTCACACCTCATGACGATCTTGATAATCAAAAGGATTTTGGTGACATTAAGTTTCATAAATAATTGCCCATACACACTTCAATTTGAGTTTAAAATTGAACAAATTGTGCGAGTGTGAGTAAATCTATTGCATGTGTTCTCCCTTTATTTCTAAATGAAGTTTAATCAAACTATGAATATCTTTACTCACTATTGTTTATCTTAGAGGGCCTACCTTGGGGGAAAAGTACTCACCCAAGGGAATGACTCAATCGGTAACACTCTGAACCCGAGAGTATTTCTAGCTGGGATATAAATGTGGGCATTGAAATAAATGCCAATATCATGTGGTTGGCTCTGACGAGAAGGACAACAATGGTCTCTTTCCATGTTGGGTCAACTCCTATGAATGGAAATTCTGAACTAAAAACCCTTGTTTAGAAATTTCCAAAATCCTTGATCTATTTATTGGTGCAAGAACAGTTGTTTTGAAGCTGCCCCACACTTTTATAGTTTTTAGTAGAAATGGAAAGCATTCCATGGGAGTTTTATGGGTGTTGATGCTTGGCTGCCCCATATAAGTGAGTGTCGTGGAGGGGAGCCAGTGGGGTCAAGCATCTAACCATTCGCTAAAGGTAAGCATAGCTAGACTTGTCCAAGTGGGTACTCAACAAATATTGTCTTGCATATCCATAGGGTTGTGCTTATTCTTGGTTACAAAATCCTTTGCTTGTTCGAAAAATTTTTGGAAACAAACACTTAACGTCATAAAAATTTCAAACCCTTTAGGAGGAAATTACAATTGACCCAATTCATATGTTATTTCTTTCCCTTCGGGTCTACATCCTTAGAGGTTTCTAAACACTTGAATCTACATCTTGATTTGCCTACTAAAGTTAAACAATAGGTAACCCTTGCCTTGAATTCATCAAATTTCCACATAACATGCTTTGTGGGATTCAAAGAAATTGAGACATTGGACATCTAGTTTGTAAACCTAAGAAGTGTTTGTGGTAAAAAAAAATCACTAAGCAAAGACAACAAAATTGGCTCTCACACATGTGCTAATTCCTCATGATTTCCAAGAAAGTCAAAATCCTAAAACAAAGGTCCTTGAGTCAAAGTTTAAAATGCAGGAGTCACACTCAAAAAGCCATCAAGAAATACATTAGGAAGTGCAATCAAAAGAAACATATCAAAATAAGAAAAAAATTCACAAGGTTCTATAGACTCATTCCTTTGAACAATCTAGAAATGTATGCTCAGTTTGAACCAGTTCTTAGTTATATAGGTCCTTAGAAGTATCATATGTTCTTCAATACTGACGTCTAGTAAACAAGTGTCATTTTAGGTACATCCTAGGATCAAAATCAAACCTTCATCTATCTTTGAACATCAAAACCAAAAACACCTCATCATCAACTCTATGAAAG
>VDFB02086081.1:238366686-238539868 GCA_007258455.2 Sequoia sempervirens
CCTCATCATCATCATCATCAGCCTCGGTGTCTTTTGTATCTACGTCATCATCATCCTTTTCCATGTGATATATACTAGAACCAACATATTCTGGATCTATATCATGATGATCATCTTGATCTTCTAGAAGACCCATGTTTTGCAAAAAAATAAATTTAAATGAAAAGTTATTATTTATTTCATGCAATAATTTATTTTTCTATTATATATCTAATATTGCAACATATGAAATGAAACCATAATCTATTACATCATATCAAAGTGCACATACCATAGTAAAATTTCAAAAAAATTACAAGCTAATATGTCATTCCAATGATGTAAAACATGCAACAATTCTAATAAACGTTAGTAAATATCACTAAAAAAATTGTTATATAATTTAACTATCAACTGTAAATTCTATTGCATAACCTTAAGTCCCAACCCTCTGCATTTTGTGCTATACATGATTATGTTTGCCTCAAAGAGCCTTTGAGAGTTAACTAGTCTATATATCTTCTTCTCCTATATTTCAAAAATGTATATTTTTCTAGGACATTTTGGCACTGCAATAAGCTTCAAAGGTTCTTTGAGAATTAACTAGTCTCTATGTCCCCATATTTTAGAGTCAATATTGAAAGTCAAATTTTATCATGATTTTAACTAGAGATTAGATCAAGGATATTGAGCTTTTAAGATATTTTCTTTCTAGTTGAACATATAGGGATGTATATAAATCCTTAAATTTGTGCAATGATACTCAAATATTAGTGTTTCTATTTGCATGAGATAAGTAAATCAATGGGATAATCATACCAGACACTCGAGTATATAATAACATGCCTAGTGGTGGTACAATGATATGCCTTGAAATTATATTTGTAGAGATTCCATACCTATTGAATGAAGAAACCCATTGGCCATGGATGAGATACATAAATGTAATTTTCACATTGCTAGACACACCCAATGTGAAAGTAATGACCTCACTACATACCTCACTACATAGAAAACTAACAGTCCCTCTTAGTAGAGAGTTACTTTGGCTAGAGCTACCTCCTCCATGATCTATGTCTACAATTGCTACTACTCCCTTTGAACTAGAGCAACCTACTTCCTCTAAATTTGGAAACTTGACCTCATATGTGCTATGGCTACCTACTAAAGCTCTACTGAAGTCATTTGAGTAACCCATCTCTTCCAACTGGGTCCATTCCCACCAAGTGGGTCTACTAAGGCAGTCCTCCTACCACCTAAAAAATACTTCATAACTAGCTCTATGTCCCTCTCGATGAAAAGGTTGACCCCATACTCGGTACAATCATCGCTCATTGATCCCCAGTATGATGGAGTCCTCAACATACATAGCTGCCTCTAGCCATAACTGTACTAATTTTCCTGTGAACTCAACTGTATAGCCTTGATCCTCCAAGGATGAAATTGATAGCACATTCATTCTCAAGCGAGGAACATATTGAACATGATGAAAGGCTAGAGTCCATCTTGAATCTAACTCAAATACAACTAACCTTCTCTTCTAAAAACTACTCCTTTTGTGTGGATCCCACACCTCACCAAGCATCTAGTAGCTACCTAGCTAGGTGGCTGAAATAGATCACACTATGAAAAAAAATCAAATTATCAATACTATGAATGCTACTTCCAAGGAAAGTTTGCAAGCATTTGGGATAAATGATAAGTCAGCTATTATATTGGATGCCCAGAGACTTATTGGAAAGCATTAGATAATGGACTATGTGCAAAATAAGGCAGATGAACTTCTAAAGAAAGTGGTAGGTTTCAAGGCTCAATTCACTAATATGTTTAAGAAATATTTTCCATAATTTTGGGATGATCGTCAACATTTGATTCCTCAAAATCAATATTTGGAATTACTAGCCAAATGTAGAAGTGAAGACTCCAAATTTGAAGATCTCAACAAATCACTAAAGGGGCAGTCTATAGTAGATAAGTTGAAAGATGACTTTGATATCTTAATTGCGTTCAAATTATTAGTGCACTACTTGCCTCCATTTTCATATGCTCAATATAATGACCTAGAGTTTTCAACTAGTGAAATTATAGTGTATAATTTCCCAAGTGCTTCTCAAAGGGCCAACATTATTAAATAAGAAATGAAGATTTGCCTACCTTCTGGAAGATAAGCAGCAAGCCTTATTTCGTACAACTGTCCACCAATTTTTGAGCAATGGTCCAAATATCTTATAGCAGTTCCAACAAACAAACTAGAATCTTTGCAATAGTTTTAAATATTTCTATTTGATTTTAATTAGAGAATAAAGTTTGTTTGATTGGCTAATAATGGCTCAAAGTTTGTAATTATCTATATCAACTATGTAAATTCAAAGACAAGGGGTTCTAGACTATTTTGTTACACTCAAAATCTATTATTTAGAAGGTGTATTTGATAGCTATATATAATTTAATACAAAAGTGTTGAAAGTCCTATGTTTTTATCTCAATGAATTCTTGGAGTTTTTAGTATCAGTTCATTCCCTCTCATGTTTGTGCTTCCAGTTGCTATATTTTGTTCTAAATGTTGATGTATACAGTGAATGTGATTTACTATTTTTTATGAATGATAGAATCATTACAAGATCCATGGTGATATATTGTGATACCTATTTTCTTAAGACATTGACATATTATGTATAATTTTCTACTACAAATTATACGAGATTAGTTCATGGAGCACTTGGTCTCCATTGGCTCACACATGTTCATTCATCACTTTTTGACATAGATCGACCTTCTCATCACCAAACATGGGACTTGATTTTGCATTGTCACATATGTTGAGGCATGATAGAGATGACATAGAACCATTGCACACATGTTGAGGCATCATGGAGGTTGTTTATTGGTTCATGCATGGATTATTTGGTCTACTTGACCCACATGAGATACTTTATTACTTTTCTATGCGGAGTGGCCCTTCATATTCCATAGGTGTGGGATTGATCTAGTATTTGGGGACACATGTTCATGCATGAGAGGACTATTTTATGGTTTTTTGGTTCTTGGAGTCTAGCTCTAGCCCCTCTCTCTATAGGACTTAGGTGTGGCTTTTACACCACTCTCTCTATAAGACCTATGTGGTGGTTCAAGGCCCTTGCCACATCACCCATGGGTCCTAGAAGTGGATGTTACAAAAAAAGTTCCTAGTTTTCAACCCTAAAACATAGCCTAAACCTCAAGAGGATGAGTTAGACAATTAACTTCTAGGAACACTAAATGGTACCCTTCCATTAACCTCAA
This sequence comes from Sequoia sempervirens, assembly GCA_007258455.2. Lineage (NCBI taxonomy): Eukaryota > Viridiplantae > Streptophyta > Pinopsida > Cupressales > Cupressaceae > Sequoia > Sequoia sempervirens. The sequence goes on from VDFB02086081.1 coordinate 238,369,948, forward strand.
GGGTTCAATGAAAAACATAGTGGCCCTAGTTAGCAGGTTGTATGTGGAGAAGGATGCTTCTCATTTTCAAGAATCCTAAGTCTCATTGCTACATATGTTTCTTAAAGAACGGCCAATTTTAAACTAGGTAGCTATTTTTTCACTCACGTTGTGTAATGAAATAACGAGAGTTGAGTCTCCTCCAATGGGCACAAAGCCAAAATTCTATACAACCTCTTACTTGTGATATATTATTTGTGTAGCTAATAAATTCATTGGAGTTGAATTGGACATGGAGCATCCCATATTTTTTTGTCCATGTTTATTGCTAGGACCTATGGGAGCACAAATATTCATCCAAATATGAGCACATCTGTGACCAATTCTTTGCTCCCTTGCATGAGCTATTATTTGAGAAAAGGTTCCCTAGGTTGTATGAAGACATGATCAGTGATGAACCTTGTTTTTGGTCCAACTTTGGGTAGAATCTATAGTTTATTTGCTAGTAGTTGTCATGAACTTTGATCTTAAAAGCTGATATTTTCATAATGTTTCCCTCAAACTATTGACATTAGGCTTAATCCTATTTTTGCAAGTTTTAATGACATTGGCATATTATGTGGATTATCTATATTGATTTTGCATGTGGTTAATCAATGTTCTTTAAGGTGGTTATAGATATGCAGTTATTGTGTGTACTAACATTTCCATGTAGATTTAATTTAAAGATGTTATGTTGAGGAAGACACTGCTAGTGGGGCATGCACCGTAACGTCCAACAAAGGAATCACTCAAAGGTCAAAGGAGGTTGATAGCAGAAAATTCCTCATGCAATCTAAATGTAACCACCTTGTAGTGTACTTTAATGTTGGTTGAGCAAATGCGAGCATTACTGTTGTGCTAGATCTGGGTTGGACCTGCATGTCTGACCAGATTCCATGCATGCATAACTGTGGCCACTCCACTTTCTCTATTTTCCCTAAATGGCATCCTCCTAGTCATGGAGTTGACTACCTTGTTTAGTTGATAGTATAAATAAATATCCAATGTTCCTTCCTCAAGAGGTTGCATGATTTTATATTGTACTAGCACTCTCAAGCTTTCAATATAGATACATTACTCTTCTGTACTCATGATTTACAATGAATAAAATAAAGTTCTGAGTTTGAGCATTTGATTTCTCATTAGTTTTAGAGGATACTTATCCAAGGGGACCCACTTGGTGAGTAATATTTCCTTTAAGTTTAGTACTAGTTCAGTATTACTTGTTGTTTAGTAACTAGTTAGAAATCTGGCATCGACTGTTCCTGCAGTCACTAGAATTCCATTATGTGACTGTTCCTACAACCAAAGTAGATAGAGTCACTAACTCATTTGATTGCAAAATCTGACAAAAATTTCCGATGACATATTTATAATTTGATGTATCGTCGGGTGCTTGTAAAATTTGATGTGTAATTTTCAATTTTTTGAAATTTTATCTTCAACGTTCGTTGAAATTTCGACGAACCTAGGTTTTGTCGAAATGTCGACTATCAGTTTTGTCAAAATTTTGACAAACATGAAAAATAGAAAATTGAGTTCGCGCCTGATTGTGGCCAACATAAAGAAAAGTGAGTTCGCGCCTGATTTATTGTGACAGTGTTTTGCTCTACTTGAGACAGTTTGTGGGGAACTAATGACGATTTTCTTGGGAAAAATCAAGAAAAAATTCAAGATGTCACCAAGTTGAGGGTAGTCATTGTTTATTTGCAGAATTCAGTTGTGAAGTCAAATTTGTAGTTCCAGGTTTGAAAATCATATTTTAAAGCAACATCTCATCATATTTCATTTTTAGAGGTTTAGGGTTTTGAGAATTTCATGTCCAGAATTTGTTGTGTGGAATCACCATAAGATCACAACCAAGGAACAAATTATTGTGACTGTAAGTATTTGATCCATAACTCTATTGGTCATTTGGCACAGTTGTGCTATAACAAATATAGGATGCATTCATGTGTGACCCAAGTTTAATGTGGCTATGTTGTGATAGAAATGGAGGCACTCATATAATGTAGTTAATTCAGGTTGTATAATGTAGGTGTCAATCATCATTGGGTGCATTTAGGTTGTCTCAAGTTTAATAGGTTAGGATGTAATTATAGCATGATCAAAGAGTGATTACCTCTTGCTGCAATAGAGAGCCTATAACTCTAGTTGATATGCAAAGTGGTTGTGTTATATCAATTATATAGTGTGCATTCAAGCACAACCCATGTTTAATGGGCTATTCTAGAGAGTGATCAAGATTTTCTAAACCTTATGAATGTTACTTAAAAGTGTATAGCTTAAAATACAAACCAAGTTTGTTACATACTTGAATGCAATCTTGGGTTACCACAAACTATAATAATGTGATATGCTAATAACCAATATGGAAAGTATTAAAGAAAGACCCATGATATATAGGATACATTTCCCTGATCAGGTTTACATACCTTATGATCAAACACAAGCTTCCCACACAGTCTAGGATACAATCCAAGATCATACCACAACTTTTTCAAGACTAACTAATTTTCTGACCCTAGATTTAAGGTTTTTTTAATACCAACAGAAGCATTGGTAAGAGCATGATTAGGGTACAAACTATAGGCCTTCATAGAAACATAAACAATAACTATAGCAGATTAGTGAGATTGCAATACCAGAAAGATTGAGACATTGTAGGTAATAAAAAAATCTTGCAATCTAAACATTGTAGCCAATAACAAGCACACTATGTAGCTTAGTGACATTTGTAAATGCAATCTACGATAAGAAGAATGACAGTCACTTGAGTTGTGATAGTCAAAAAGAGGCTGAGCAGTGACAAGATAATAAAGCTCAAACCTTGCATAGTAAAGTGGAAATTTTAACAGTGAGTTTTCTTACCCCCTTGCTGACCTTAAGGGTTTTTCAAATACTTTTGGTAGTGTTTGACAAGGAAAATGCAATTAGGGAATGACTGTCCAAATGAAGTAATAGTGGTAATCATAGGTTCAATGTTTCTTCTTAGTCATTAATGTATAATGGAGGTAGTGGATTGCATGTTTGAGCAGTGTTTTGAGACTCATCAAAGATGGGAGAATAGTAAATAATACCTTGTGGACTGTGAAATAGTGTCAATAAGGTTGAAGGATCTTAAGAATTACAATACCATGAAACAATGAGTCCCTTGTAGTAAGTAGGTAGTCTATAGGGCATAGTTTGATTTTATAGAAGGATGCTCATGAAAAGAATCTTCAAGTGATAGTGAGCGAGATGTTTGAGATTGCAGTTGATGGTGCAATACCCAGTCTTAAAGGAAGTTAGCAAAGCAGTAAATGTGCAAGAAAATCAAATCATACACAACAAACAATTTCACAATGTTATCTTGCATAATGCCTTGAGTTTGAAGACAAAAATCTCATTGTATCTTCATGATGAAAGTGGTGACCTTAATGGTCAATCACTGGAAACCATGATTTTAAAACATGCTATTGTGCTTATGGAGGCAACATTTTAAGCAAGGTAGTGAGTGGTGGTTTGGAACAATGGAAGGTATGAAGGACTTGCTTTATATACATACTATGCAGTCTAGCTTAAAACACTGTTCTTAGAAGAGATTGAAGGTGGATTATGGAACTCAAAGGTTACCATGAAAATGATTAAAGCAAAGACTAAGATCTATTTAAAATCCACGATCATGAAGATATTAAAGATGTCACATGCAAAACCCTAGTAGCTAGAATAATGAATATAGTGCCAAAGTGGATAGTGTGCTGGGGCAGATTTAGGAGATCTCCACATTATCTAATTATAGGGAAATATATCATTTATTTATTTTTTTAATTAAAATAAATCATTCTAAACCCTATATAGGACACATTGATACTTCAAAAGCCTCTAAAGGAATTTGAGATTATGCAAATATATGTCAAGTAAATACCTATATTACAAATAGTAGCGAGAACAATGTAAGATTTGTTGAGCAGAGCAGGAATGAGATAAGCATCAATGAATCCTATGCCTCATTTCATACACATCTCCTCACCATTCTCTATCATTCTTTATAGAAACACTTCTCCATTTTGGCAGTCTATGCTTGAAAATAATGTTTTGACGAAGGTTTTAGAGTATGTTTATTAAAATGAAAACTCCATTCTGGTGGGCTATGCCTAAAAATAAGATTTTGACAAAAGTTTCAAGGTATGTTTATTTAAATTTTAGAGTATTTTGGCGGGCTATATTCTTGATTCCTTAAATGATTTATTCAAATGGATTGTGACTAAATAAATGACTAACTATTTAGTCATTTTTATTTGTGTGACTAAATAATTTTTAATCAACAACCAAACTAGTAATTTAATTACTCATTTATAGATGAGTTGCAAAAAATGAGTAGAATTTAGTCATTTTTAGTTGTTGTGACTAAAATTTTGTCACCTAGTCATTTATTTTCCAAATTCTACTAGTGTGTGCTTGCTTGTGCGATTGGGGCTCTCTTAATTTTGAGGGCCCTAGGGATAAGCTCGTCATAAGAAGTGACACATTGCATCTTTAACTAAAAGGATAAATCAGTATTGACATTAACAATGATGATTCTGACTTGTTCTTACTAGCTCACTACCTCCATCATTGTAGGAAGTTTGTGATCAAGTTCAATATTTTGATTTTAGGAGTCTTAATGGTTGGAAATCATAGTAAAATAAAAATTTAATAAGTTTTAGAATTACCATTTTAAAGTGTTGTCTGGGGTTATTAACTTTAGATTATCTTCTCTTTTGTAGGGGTGGTTGCATGCCAAATTTTTTTGGTGTAAAATAGTCAAGCTTGGTAAGGAAAAATCATGTCAGATAATATTAGTCCAGAAAAAAATGAAGAGACACTTGATAGATTGTGAGCTAGATTGACAAGAAAGGGTGATGAGAAATGTTATTGTCCTTGCAATAATTGCAAGGGCTTAAAGACAAGATGACTTTTAATCACAACAACTGAGAAACATTGTAGGTAACATGGTCACGTTGAAGAGGGGCATGATTATCGTTCATTGGTAAGTTGTTCATTATATGTGTTTATATTGATTGAATTTGTAAATTTTTATATCATTTTAACATTATATATATATATAATCACTTGATCATGATCATGGTTTATTTGTCTCTATCATTATTATAAAGGTGGGGTGCCCTAGGGCAGATGATATGGATTATCACAGCCCGGATAATGTGGTTTTGCAAGTGGATGAACATGGAGCTGTGAATATCAAAGATGGAGTTAATGATCCTATGGAAGAAGGTGATCATGTGCCAAAAAACATAGTTGAAGATGATGGTATAAATACATTGATCCATGACATATTTAGTGGCAGAGTTGATCATGATGATCAAAATGACTTTCATGATGTTCATGATTTACCTGTACTTGAGAAGGCATACAAGCCCCTTTATGAAGGCTCCCAAACAACTCTTCTCTCTGTTGTACTGTTCTTGTTGAACTTGAAGGTTATGAATGGTTTATCAAACATAGCAATCTCACGGATGTTAAGGTATGTCATATATGTCATCCTTTTTCATCTATTTTAATTGTTGTTAGTTCATCACTAGTAAATAAAGGATGAAATATGTACCATTAATATTCTTTATATTAACAAATTATTTTTTGTTGTAGATTGATTGGTGAATTTTTGTTACCACCATCAAATATTTTACCTTGCTCATACCGAGATTTATCTGCCATTATGAAAGATATCGGAATGGAGTATCAAGCAATAGATGCATGTCCCAATGATCATATTATATATCATAAACAACAAGAATTTGCAACAAAATTCCTCGAATGTCATAGTAGATATCAAATAGATCAACTAACAAAAAAGGTGCCTCACAAGGTTCTTCGTTATATTCCCATTATTCCACATATGCAATGATTATTTAGGTGCGAAAGCTTAGCGCAATTTATGGATTACCATGCATGAAATAGAAGTGGAGATGGCATTATTCGAATGCCTACGAATGGTTCTGCATTTAGGGACATGGAGGAAAAATGGCCACACTTTAAAGAAGAACCTTGTAATCTCAGGCTTTCATTGGGAGTAGATGATGTCAATCCATTTGGAGAGCTGAGATCTATTTACTCGGTGTGGCCTATTTTTGTTATCAACAATAACATTCCTCCATGGATGTCAATAAAGAGGGAGCACATAATGTTGTCAATGATTGTTCCAAGTATTTGTTTACATCAATTTTCTTTAACGTAGTAGCATCTCATTTTTCTTATTTGTTGCATAATTACATATTTTCTTCATTCAAAAGTCATGTATATTAATTTATATATATTGCAGTAAAATGCTTATAATAACTATGTAATGTTTATGTTCATTCAACTAGGTAAGTACCAAGTTAAATATATGAATGTATATATTGAGCCTCTTATCAACGAGTTACTAAAGTTATGGAATGGTGTCACTATGTATGACGTCTTTGGACCAATAGGAAAAAGACAATTTCAATTCCATGCAATACTTGTATGGACAATTCATGATGCCCCAGGGCTAACACATTCTTGTGGTATGTTATAACATTCAACTGCACTTTAACAATATTTAATTTGATGAAGTAGATACCATGCATGTTTTTAAAATAATCTATTCATTATATATAATTATAAAAATTGACATATTTAATCCAATTATATATGATCTTGTAGGTCTTCAAACAAAGGGAAATTTGCATGTCCAATTTGTGGTCCAAAGATGAAATCTCATCGTTCAACAAGTTTAGGAAAGCAGGTGTTTGATGAGTATAAGCAATTCCTCCATAGAAATCATAAGTATCGAACTACTGAAAAACATCTTTTCAATGGGAAAGAGGAGACTACATCAAAACCACGAAGAATGACACCTCGCCTGTCGAAGTTGGAATATAATAGAATTAATCGTCAAGGTTATACATCAGATCAAATTGTTTATCTATCATATATGATATGTTTTGAATTTATATTTTTATATTGTTTTGTGTTTACTCATGTTGTAATTGACAATGATTGTCGTTGTTAATTTGTTAACTTATATGCTTCATGAAGGTCGTAGAGGCATTAATGGTTGGCTTCCATAGGGACTGAAAAGTTATCCTAGACAATTTAGTAGGTTTTCCTACTATGAGTAGCTACAAATTGTGCATTTGTTTGATACAGTGCATATCGGAAAGAATATAACATAAATATTATAAAAAATATTGGATGGAAGACATGACAAAGAAAAAATTGTCAAAATTTGTAGTGACATTCAGGAAGCCAATCATGCAATGAAAAATGTCATTCAATTAAATAGCGATGGAGACCAAATTAATATAAGTTCCCTTCCTTGGTTATTAATGGAGTAGTAAAGCAATGCTATAAAAGAAGTCATACGAAAATTTTGATTTCCCATAGGATTTGCTGCCAACATAAACAATATAATAACAAAGAAAGGTGAATTTGGGTTAGGGATGAAAACGCATGATTGGCATACCTTCATTAAGGTAATTATTTTGGTATATTATATACACTTGTATAATGCATGTACTTTTCAGTGTATTGTGTTTACTACTTTTGGAAAAATAATGAAAATATCATTTTATAATTGTTGTAGTACGCTCTACCTCTATCTCTCCCAGACAACTTTGACAACAATGTCAAGCAAGTTATATATGATCTTGGAAAATACATGAGGTAAGTAGCGAGATTTGTTCAATTCGTTGTATACAACTTATAATTGCCATTTGTTTTACTCGTTATGTAATATACTGTATATTTTTGTTAAATCTTGTTAATATATTTGTGCCTTAAATCACTTCTAGATGGTTGTCCTCTAAAGAAATCCATAAAGAAGATATAAATTATTGGAAGAGAAAAATTCCTCGTCTAATGTGTGAAATGCAAAAGTTTCTACCTTCGACATTTTTCAATGCACAAGAACACTACCTCATACACCAGGTTGAGGAGATTGAATTATGTGGACCTATACACACAAGGTCAATGTGGATGGTTGAGAGGCACTTGAAATTTTTGAAGGCTTTGGTTACATAAAGAGCACATCCTGAGGGTTCTATGGTGGAGGGATGTATGGTATACCAGACCATGGTGTACATTAGTGAATATCTTCCTAAGTGTGTAGCAAAGATCCATGTAGATCACATTTGGGATCCCAACTCCATTAAGAAATTCAGAGGGGAGTACTTGATGGGGAAAGGTAGATTGAGGAAAGTGAGAGGTAATTATAAGATGGTCATGGAGATTAATTGGAATACATTTTACATATGGCTTTTATGTATATTGTACTTATTTAATTTTTAATCTTCAATATACATCAATTATAAATTAAGGTCGTATACTATGGTATTTAACTAATTATATGTCATTTGTGAATTTCAAATTTTTTTTTATACAGTTGGTCGAGAGTGGGATGTACTATATTTTTCCGTCACCAACAATCTCGATTGGATGACGGTATGGATTGAACGATGTCAAAAATCTGGTCATGCATTAACATGGGAAGGTGTGCCTTCATTGGTTAAAGAAGCTCATCGTAATGGAGATCCCAATGTTACACAAAGGGAAATTGATTTAGCATATGGTTTAAGAGATAAATAGGTACGTATAAATATATTAATCACCCATATTATTTAATTATTTTCAATTATATTGATGTATATATATGTTGAGATTTTTTTCTTTGCATACATTCAGCCAAGAATAAAGATGTTTATCAACTGACGAAATTGCAATAATTTTTACATGTTTGACATATTGTAGGTGAAACACCACAAGGCTATGTGGTGCTATGGTTGTAAATTTTGAATCAAAATGTTGGATGACATGAAGAAAACTTGTGATTCTGATATAACTGCAGTCTTTTAGGTGACTAATGTTTCATCTATAATCGACATACATCCAGAAGTCTCAAAAAATTGATACTATGGGATTTTAGATGATATACTTGAGTGTGAATTTAAGTCCTTTAAATTAATTATGTTTGTCATCTTATGGTACAGGCTAGGATTAAATGAAAATGATCCTGAGAGAACTGTTATTGAACATGATAATGGATTTACCATGGTTAATACAAGCCAATGTGAGCAAGTATTTTACTTAGAGGTTCCAGGTAAATTGGGTTGGTCATTTGTTGTTAGAAATGATCCAAGAGGAAGGCCAGTAAAGTATAATGTGGTGGAAGAAGAAGATATCGAAGAACTAGAAGATGATGTAGATGATGATTAGGACCAACAGTTAGTTGATGATGAGCCCTATGTTCTTCCAAGCCAATGTGAGCAGGTATTTTACTCAGAAGTTCTAGGTAAACTAGGTTGGTCATTTGTTGTTAGACATGATCCAAGAGGAAGGCCAGTAAAGTATAATGTGGTGGAAGAAGAAGATACCAAAGAACTAGAAGATGATGTAGATGATGATTAGGACCAACAGTTAGTGGATGATGTCCCTGATGAAGATGTCAAAGAGAAGGAACTAGATCATGATGATGTAGGAGTTAATATTCATGAAGATGATATCCGTGTGGATGATGAAATTATTGAAATTGATATCGATGATGATGATGATGATATGACCAATCCTTACAATGTCGATTCTGGATCGAATGATACAGACAAAGAGTTGGATGAAAAAGAAGATCAATGACATTTAAATGTATAAGTTATGCAATTATATTATCTATTTGATATTAATTTCTTGATAGAATTATATTTGACTTATGTGGTTGCATAATTAATTCATGATTTTTTAAAATTTTATGCCATTACATAACTAATTTAATGATGTACTTTTTAATGTTTGAAAGGTCAAAAAATTAAAACATTTCAATAGTGATGTTAACAACCTTGAAATTATTGTGTTTTATTTTTCGAGTGATCATAAAAGATTAAAAATTCAATTGTAGAGGTGGTTCTTCAGTGGTTGACATGTAAAGGCATTTAAAATTCATAAAGTGATCATTATAATGGTTGTTTATGGTTGAGGATTTAAAATACAAGCTCTTGACATTCGAAAATCTATGTTTTTCTTTAAAATTTATGTATCTTTCCTGTTATGCAACACTGTACGATCACATGCAGCCATATTTTGATGTGAAATCAATTCCAAGTTGTGAATATATGTGTTAGCTTTGATTTGAATCTGATTTGAGGGCTTAAGGCGTTGATTTGAGTTAGAAAGCTTCATTTCTTTGCATACAGCCCGGTTACCCTATTTTTGAGGGTTTTGTAGTCCAAACATGATATAAAGGGGATCTTACACTTTTTGTGATTAATGTAGCTTGTGTAAGATGCCCCATGGATATTGTTGTAATTATAGGATGCATGAATAGGGCATAGGATGGGAAATAAAGAAGGTATAGCTGTTTTCCTCAAGTGTAACGCCCCGTCGTCCGAACCCCAAAGGACAATTAAACAATAATCACTGCAATTTTTTTATTTTTTTTTTAAAGTTAACATAACATACATGTAATACACATTAAGTCATGACATTAATTTCATTTAAGTAGATTCACAAACACATACATCCCTTGGGGTACACAAGGAGTCATTACGCGACTTAGATCCACACAATGACAATAAAGAATAAAATCTAAAGATATTGTCCATAACCAAGTAAACATTAACAAATGTAACACATACATGAAAATTCATTGATAAAAAAAACCATCTATGTACATAAATACAACATATGCATGATTAACTTAACACATTGAATAACAATTGCCATGGCCAATATCCACACAAGGTTTAACGTTACATTACAATATAATGTTCTAGAGGTACAATGATACAAAAGTGTTTCCAACCATAAATGGAAACCATACACAAGATAACATGATACAAATAAACAGATGAATACAAAGTATCATAACTGGCTCCAAGACAAATACAACTCTGGAGTCGCTGCAACAACACCAATCCGCACCTCTCGATCCTCGATTGGGGACCCAATGGGGTGCTTAGCATGTTCCTCCCGACCATGTGATTCCAAAGACCCACCCCCCGTGCTAAGGAGCTGACAAGAAAGAGACCTCAACCAAGAACATCCAAACGGGGAACCACAAGACTCAACGTCATACAAAAGTATCATAAAACTCAAGGATTGAAATGACATAACCAACAACATCCAAGAGTCAACATAATAACTTAAAGTCATAAACCTCATCACATAAATTAAAGTAATGACCAATAAACAAGTAACCAAAAGATGATCATGAAACATTTCCAAATCAAACTGAATTAATAAACATAATACAATTCCAAATTGCAATTAAACAATACAATAAGATCATGTCACAGTACCATAAGAGTACAAGGTCATAAGTCAAATATCAAAGAGATCATACAAGACCACAAAGTACACCAAAAATGCATCATGGCAATGCTCCATAAATCAATATAAGTCCATTCAACCATAATCTAAACCAACTCTCATAACATACTTCCAGAGGAACACAATAAAGTAAAACACATGGGCAACTAGGGGAGAGTGTCATCTCATAGTCCTACATGGGCTGTCTTGTGCTCTTCCTCCCAACTGGAGGCGCCGGTCCCATCTATGGCTGTCCTATGCCCTTCCTCCCAACTGGAGGCGCCAGTCCATAGGGTGACTCATGCGGAGCTGTAAACCTCTCATGAAGACGAGGTCACGACCTTGCCAACCATAACCTTCTGAGCCTTCCATTCGTCTACGGAAGCACTAATGAAGACGAGGCATCCATTTTTAAATCTTATAATGATATTACTACCCAACCCTCCTAAGTTAATTATTAGGTTTTCACTTGATTACTAACTCACTCGTGGGTTATCCTGTGCCCTTCCCCTTAAACGGGCGTCGGCCCCCATGAGGAGCCACTCTCCCTAGAGACCCAACAACATCAAACCAAAGAAAACAACCAAGGGTTGTACCATCATAATTTGAACAAAGAATCACAACATAAAAGCGTGTGAGGCATTACCCATCTCACTAACAAGTACAAAAATCAGAGTCTCACGAAGTTTCTTACAACCCTTTCAAAATAATGATACCAATATCTTGCCATGTCAAGAGCACATTAAAAGAGAACATCAACTAACAATTCATCTCAAGCCTCTGGAAGCCAAAGAACGACAATCCACAACGAGGGTGAAATGAAGCAACAAGAGTTTTTCCCAATAATTCCAACACAAGGATAAAATTTTCCTCCAATATGAGATTAACTCAGAAAATCCATAAAAAAGAAGATTCATCAAGACCCATCCACAAATCAACAATGGTGTCACCTCAAATAGGGAAACACAAAAGAAAATCAACCTTTAATTCAACAAAATCACTTAATAAAACCAAAAGCCACCAATTAGGTATTCCACTTGAGACCTCAATTTTCTCCTCACAAGATACCCGTATAGTTGGTAAACAAATGACCTTTGATAAAATCAACAAACATGACAACAATATAATTTAATGTTTCACCAAAACAATAAAAGTGGGAAGACTGCATTCAATAAGAAGCATAAACTTATCACAACCAAGCATCGCATTAGTATCCAAAATACTCCACCACAAAATCAATTAATAAGACGCCCACAACTCAAAACAAACCAAGAATTCACCACATAAGGTTGAACGAATAGCAACACAACTTAACTTAAAGAAGATCACCAACTCACGTCAACTCAAGAAAAGTCACAATGAAAGGATTTTTCAAATCACACATAAATCAACATGAACCCAACAGAATGAAATCACTTCCAAAGCCAAGCAATTCCAAAGAGGACACCACAAATAGGATACACCAAATTACCCTTAAATGAACAATGACCATTCAAATACAAGTTATCCATTCGTTCAATAAGAATTAATTTAAAATAAACAAAGGAACTCTAAAATCACATATCGTAATTATCTCAAGGCATATTTTAACATTTCATAATATTCCTTATCATTAATCTCATAATTAAATTAAAAGATTATTTCCCTCGATTAATAATATTTGAGACAATTTTAATACAATTTCCTAGTTATTTAGCTTACACACTAATCTTACCATTCCACTCTAAAGGTTATAAAATAACAATATTCACCTACAAATTAACAAAGAATAATCCATAATAATTGTGGTAATAATAATATCCTAAATTTCTTAATCTTTTTAGACAATTTGCTAATCATTTAATAATGGAAATAACCCTCTTTCAATTTTCAGTGTCAAGGAAACTTAACTTTGTTTATCTTTATTTAAGTAACCATTTTCAACCTAAATATAGTCTTATTTACTTTATTAGTCCCATACATTCATAAGTATATATCTTAACAATTATTAACTCCAAAATTGCTTCCCTATTCCTTAATTCACTTATCTTCAAAACCAGCCATAGACACAAATAATCCTTATACATCTTACCCCTACCTCTAAATATATACACGTATTTTAACATTGACGGAAGCTTAGCTCAACATAACAAATTAACATTATAAATATTCCACCGGGGTTATACTTACAAGAATATTTATAAATTTGAATGCCACAGCTAATATCCCTTCATCAAATAGAGGTGACACAAAACACTGGATACCCACAAAGTACACACAACTAAAGTATCACTGCCGATATAATTGGCACCGAATACACATCAACTAGAATGATTATCAAATGGCATGAATTACTAAACACACAGCCTAACCTAAACTTCACACTAAAACACCACTTAGTTACATAATATGTGGACTACAGTTGAAGTTCATACGCCAATATATATAGCTAATGCTTTCCATCAAATTCTTACAAATGCATAAACAAATATTATATACACTATACCCACTATAATACATAGGGATACATAACAACCATTCAAGTATGGATCAAAAACTATGAGTCAAAACCATCGACTATCAAAATCAAATCATAATGACACAAACAAATGGCATATACAATCATCCACCTGAGCACAAAGTGTGTTCATGAAATAATCCCACAATTCTCCTATCGAGACAGAGCAAATATAAATCATAGTTGGAAGTGTGCGAGCTTCTCTCAAGGCATCAAATCCAAACAACACAGACTTAAGTAAAGCGATGGGAGGGAAAAACTATAAGGGGGTGCAAATATATATACTGAATACATTATAAGGCATTTATATCTCTCACTACGGTTACAGTCATCTTGGTGAACATGCGAGGAACGCTAGAACCACATGGAATACATTTGAATAGTCGACAAGGGATGCCACAAAGATCTCAAATCGAGCTATGTACTATCCAAAATTCATACGGCTAAATTCAGATCAAAGCTCTAATATTAATTCAAATGATTAAGAGAGGGATCATTTAAATCTATACACCCTACCAAGATCAAGTGCGCCACTGACAGGTTAACAATGAAACCAGAGAGATTATTTAATTTACTACACCTTTGCAAGTCGAAAAGTTGCAGCTGAGATGGGTTGCCAAAGGTTTCAGGGAGACTATTTAATTCTATACAATGCCTCCACTCTAAATGACGTAACAGTGACAGGTTGCCAAGTATATTAGAAAGTGAATATTGGAATTTGGAAATATCGCCATCTACTTGCATTATTATCAAATCTCACACATTATCCACAAGACGGTAGGGAAGGAGAAAGGTGAGGTGCAAATACGTGACTTAAGAGAAGGAGAATTAATGTACAACTTTTTCTTTTTAAACACATTTCTGTTTGCTGGCGAGTTTCCAGAGACGTGCTCAAGTTTGAAGTTTGGAAATTAATCTTCACCACTCTCGTACATTTGACAATATTTATTTTCAAGTGCAACAACTGCGAAAGAGAGGAAATCGTGACAGCCAAGGAAATGAATTTACAGGAGAAACCAATAACCCAAGGAAATATCCTTCTCAACCATTATCGTGGATGTTGCGGATAAAGATTTAGTTTGCAGGGAAGTTATATGCAAGCAATTGCATCTAATTCCTTTTTCATTGCATAACCAGACATAACAACGATTCAAAACTTTTGTTTTTAAGGCGTAACATATAATCATAGAAAAGATCATACTTATCTTATGGCGTCGATGGTGGGGATGGACTACGATAGAAGCGATGCTCCAACATAGGTGTCCCGAGCCCTCACTGTGCAAGAAGAAATTGCAGATAACCACCTTATCAAATGATAATCAAATTCTCCAGAGATATGCTAATGCCCATGCTGCATCCACCTTCTTCGCCAAGATTATTACCCGAGAAATTGTTTACAGAGATGTGAAACATAATCATCATTTTCACAGATTTAGGATTCATGCAATTAATATTGACGATGCGAAAGGGAAGAACCCTGTGAAAGTTTCCCCCCGTTGTGGAGACGCTGATCCCCTCAACAAAATCAAAAGGCACAAGAATTTGGATACTTAATTGAATTCCCATGAGTTACAAACTTCATAGTGGTGATGATCGCCAAGTTTACACAGTCCGCCCGATTCCCTCCGTTTCCCTCCAGAATAATTCTTGTTTATAATTTGTTTCATGGTGTCTTTTCCACTCCCATTGGGGAACCGTTCGACTTCTATCACTAATTATAATTTCTTTGATGGTGTCTTTTACACTCCCTTCAGCAGCCCATTGCACTTCCATCAGTTACAATTGTATGCCAGCCACTACCCCTATTCATTATTTTATAATTGACTATTTAATATATGAACCAATTAGATCAACTATTAAATATTTAATAAATATTTAATAATTTAATCTTTCTTTTAGTTATAATAAAATATATTTATTTTAATAAATATTTTCACCTTAATTTATTTAAACTAAATAAATTATTAGTAATATTTATTTAATCAAAGAAATAACAATAAAAAAAATTAAAATCAAATGATACCCTATCTCCCACAATTGAAAACAATACGACGATATCACAGACGGAGGGACACTACATCAAGAGTTTTGTGAAGAAAAGGATGTGAAATAAGAGGTTCAAACCTAGGTTTCAACAAAACATGTATGGGAGATCTGATTTTATGAAATTTTCTCCATGTGCAGACCTAATGGGTTGTTTCTGAACATTGAATATAAATGATACACACACACACACACATGCATACATATATATATATATATATATATATATATATATATATATATATATGTATATATATATATGTATGTATGTATATGTATGTATGTATGTATGTATGTATATATTTAAATGTAAATGTAAATGTAATTCTTGGATGCTCTCCTAGAAAATAAATGCAACATATCATTAAAGAAATCTATATCTATGTATATAAATGTGTATTCCTAAATGCAAGTGTAAATGCAAAGAGCATATGGTTTTGTAGTGTTATAGATACAACATATCCATAAATTAATGTAATTGAAATTCTAAAGTCTTCAACACATAATATGAAATTGATCAAACTATTAAACTACATGAGAAATAAATGAAAACAGTAAATGCATATGTATGTGTATATGTAAATGTAAGTGTAAAATAAATAAGAATAATGAAAATTATAAAAGAATACAAGGAAAGGTTTAGAGTTTAGAGTGGGAGAGAGATAGAGGGTAGAGGGTTTAAGGGTTTAGAGTTTAAGGGTTAATGGTTTAGGGTTTATGGTTAAAGGTAGAGGGTGTTGGTTTGTTTTTTACACTGTAACTAGGTTGGTCTTCTAATCTACCTATGTGATTGCCAATTCCAATCAAGGGAAGCTGGAAGGACCTGGACCAACTGACGAGGACTTTAAAAAGCCTCCTACACTTTGGGCTCTGCAAGACCTGGGAGGGTGATCCCTTAATGTGTTTACAACCTCTGTACCAATATCATAAACAACATTAACACATAACAAACAATTCCATTGAATAGCTCAACACAATAGGATAATATCGAATAAAATTGTTTGTTCACTAATAATATCAACTATGTGGAACATGAGATAACTACAACACAATCCATAGTAAAATATAGTCATTAATTTGCAATTTGTAGTAAGCTCTAGCAAAGAAAAACAATTATTGAACTACAAAAATAAATACAACTTAGATCAATGCCATATATCCTTTGCAGGAGTCAAATTCATAAGCGTCTAAAGGTTTATGACAAATTTAATACATAACATATAACTTATAAGATCCCTGACAATATTGCATTAAAATTTCATTAATATGCATTCTCACCCAATACTACTTATCAAATCCTTATACAGAACATATCCACCTATAATCCCATTCAAGCATTTTAATTAATTCCTTGAATTAAAGCTAAAATAAGGATTATACACACCACAACAGTGAGATGAATGAAACAACCCTTAGTCATCTTATTCAAAATTTGGATATGCATGTACAATTGAGAGACATAAGTTTGAATTTATCTTTCAACTCAAATGTTAGTACTGTTATACAAAATTAAATCCCCATGAATTCAAAACTGATTACAGAATAGCTCAGAACCTAAATTGTATTTCTCTCTAAAACCATTGAACTTTACAATTTTCTCTGCAACTTCACCTAGACTCAACTAAAAATTATCTAACTTGCTAACCCGTACTTCTGGCCTTGAAATCCTTCTTATAGAAAATGAAGGAGCAAACAAGCCTCAGGCCAGAAAGTACACATGTCACCAGCCAAATGAAGCATCTGGTGATATTCCAAAAATTACTACAACAACCATCACCCTAGAGAATATTCCTATTCATCATGTCAGCTGAGGAAAATTGAGGCAACAACATAAAACCGCAAGAAACCCACGCCGAGACCACCATCAAAGAAAAACTGGAGGCCGTTGTAACCGCAACATCTAATTTACCACCTGTTAGTAATTCATTCTTTTATTCCTCAGTCAAATATTTATTTACCCACCTCTAATATTCTTGATCATTTAGCCAGTCAAAATTAATTACCTCATTCACCTTGGCATTATAAGGTGTGTATTTTACTACTACCTGATTTGCATCTCTTTCAAAAGATTCTAAAAATGAGCTAGTACTAATGATTTTATCTATACAGCTCACCAACAAGTCATAATTTGAGTTATCACAAATTATTTTAATTTGATCATTGATGACCTCACCTGCCTGAGCTTGCCACTGCTAGAATGGCCTAATTTTCCCCTGCTCATCAATTATATCAGGTAACAATGTGTTACCCCAATCATTGAAATTCTTCACCAACTCCCTAATCTTCCTACTCAAGTCATCTAGTAAGGTCTGAAAACCTTGCAATGATTTTAATAACATATGAGTAGGCTTTAATGATTGGGGCCTATTGTTTGTATTAAACCTTGAGGCCTTATACATGACATCCAGATCACTGGCCTTAGGGATCCAATTTTCAATCAATGGTATCACTTCCTCATGATCCCTATCAATATTATTTATTACATCTAATAGCAAAGAATAGAAAGAATGTATAGATAGCAATTTATTATCAACTTTTTCATTCAATTTCCTTAAAACAGTAGTAACAATCTCTTTTTTGTTTGAAAGAGATCCCTCCTCACTTACCCTCAAAGATGCCTATAACTCATCAATTTTTTGCAAGAGCTGCTTCTTTGTAGGATCAACAGAGCACTTTGTTTCTTAATCAATTTCCTCTAAAGAAGGGGTGAAGGCAGGATTCTGACTGGGAGACCCTGGTGTGGAAAAAATTGGAGAAGTAAGAGGCACTAAACCTGCTGTGGAAGGTAATGTACTGGTCCCTAGAGAACTTGATGTCTCTCCAATATGTCTATACCTGAACCTTTCCACCTCAGTTTGCAACTCAACATTCTTCTGTTGCATCTTGTTGTATTCTTCAATCAAAAGGTTATACTTCTCCATTAGGCTTTTCTTTTCAACCTCCTCCCTTTCAACAATCTTTTGGGCCAATTTGGTCACATTCACAGTTAAACTAGTGGCCTCGGTGGATGAGGTCTCTGAAGCTCTCTTTGTTATTAATCCCCCTCTAAAATTTGGATTAATGTTTGTAATATTTGGCTTTCTCCCTTGTGGGGCCAATGCCCAAATTGCCAAGATTTCATACTCTTCACTAAAAGCAGAATCTTAAAGTGCTGCCTTGACTTCTTCTTCAGATTCTTGCAAGGGATGCTTGGACTTCATAATAGTATTAAAGGCCATTGCATCTACAATGACCCATTCAGGCAGAATCAATACACTAGCCTAACTAACCATTTTTTTTCCTTCTTCAGGAGTGATGTTCTTAAATTCTTCCATTAATTCAGCTTTCACTTCTTCATCATTATCTTGGTCTGACTTGTTAGGTTTTAGTTCTCTTCTCTCCTTAAATTTATTTTGATATTCTTCAAACTTCATCCTCCATACCAATTGCAAGAATACAAAAGTCTTTACAAATGCATCAAGTCATCTAGAAACTCCTTACATGCTTCCATTCTTGCATCTTGTACACTTTTTCCTTTCATATCTAGATCAGATAAAACCAATTCAGCTGGCCTAGGAGGGGAAGGCATACCAACCTACATGTCTTGATCAGTAACAATAATTTCATCCATCAAACTCTGCTATGGTTGATCATTTCTTTGTGTTTTAGGGCTTGGCTCAGATGGTGGTGATGGGGGACTATCTTCTGGTGATGACTCTAAGTCAATGATCTTAATTGCCCCAGGCACTTGGAATTTTGGACTTGGTTATGAAGGAAACTTCATAATTTGCTTCCCCTTTATGTCCACTTCTTCCTCATCACTGCTACTATCCTTTTTTCTCCTATAAATGGGCCACTTTTCTGTAGGCTTGTATGCTAGCCTTGTTTCAAATGGTCTGGCACCTTGTTCTTGTACACCCAGACTCAACTCTAAGTTTACTTTTTTGGTTCTCAAAGTGCCCATAATCTCTTTGAAGTTCTCCATTAGAAAATAAATTTTCTTATGGTGGGGACTGAACTCCAACAGTTGATCATATTTTAGATCCATGTTGTGCACAATATGTAATAGCTTATCATAAGCTATCCATTTCTCCTTGTTCAAATCCTCCTTATGTAGGTCGAACTCATTTTTGATCAGGTCCTTAGGAAAGTTGAACTCATGCACAAACTTGTCAGCCTTTATTCTTTGTCTAAAAAGGGCAAAGAAACCCTCAAGATCATGTTGCCGCTTTGGACAACATCTCAAATGATAATCCTCAAAAAAATTCTCAAAGTGCACCTAGCCTCCTTTTGAAAAGGAAAAATTAGATACCACTGTATAATCAGGGAAAAATGTTCCTTTACCCCTCCCTGTGAGGTTGTCCTTATGGATGCAACCTATCTGCCACATAACTTCTGCAAACCCCACTCTTGGTGGCACATTGTATGGCAGTATGTGAGGGGCTCCTTGAAAACCATATACCCTCACAACAGTGCTAACTGGGTATGGGATAATGTCACCCCAATTATGGCTGACTTTTAATTCTAGCTTCCTCTCCTTTTTCTTGAGGAAATCATGTAATTCCTTAGGAATCCTAGGTACATTCACCATCAATCTAGCCCTCAATCTGGAAGCAAAACAATTATCAAATTGCACATAACTAGTGCTTTCCTTATTACAAGATAAATCTGTAGCCCATATCTGTATTGGCAATCTTTCTCCATCAACTGATTGCCTTAATTTCATCTTCTTAGAGAAGAAGTCAGCATTCTTGAATCAAAACATATGCATCAGCATATAATACCAAAAGAATTGAGTTTCGGTATCATTTTTCTGTAGCTTTGACAGCCCTTCATCTATCCTCTCAGCCAAGAAAGAAGCAAAGTCATATGTGACAGAGAAGTTAGGGTGTTGTATTTGCACCCCCATGAACATGTATGCAATGGGCATCACCGCACTAGGATTGAAACCCAAAATATGACACAATGAATAAAAAGTGGTCAGGAAATGATTTGAAAAACAATTTAATCTGAATGGTTCCTAGTCACTGGGGCTGATATGAAATCTTAAACCTCCTACCCTAGTCAGATGAGGTGGAAGCAATTTAGCTCTGAAAAGAGACTTCAACTTTGCATATTCTTGCTTCATTTCCTCAAGGTTGATAGGCACCAAGTCCTCACTCGGTTCACTCAAGTCAAAAATCTGTTGAATATCATCTTTGTTAATGCTTAACAAAACCTTTCCATCATTATCCCTAATTACTCGTGTGACAAGGTCATATCTTGCAACTACTTCCCTAAGTAGGTCTACATTAGGGAAAACATTTGGTACCACCAGCTTCCCCATATCATAAATCCATCTATTTGAAAAAGGGTGAGGAAAATTCTTTTGTCCATACCACAATCTAAACATTTCCAAACCTGTGAGAGGAACCCTAGCATTGGCTATGTTGGAACAATTATATACTAACCCCTCCCCCAGGATTTTCCCTCACATCAGAACCTATCCCTTCTTTCTATCATTTGTTGACAAGGGCAATTGATCTAGGAAATCATCATACAGGTTTCTTTTCAAATAATCAATCTAGCCAGAATGTTGCTTGGGTGGTGCCATCTCAGACAAACTATGGCTTCTTATAACTTCACACTTCAAATAGCTAGGGCTAACCAAAGATATGAAATTATAGAACAAAATATTGCAATTTCTCACAATTTAAATAAACTACAGCCCTAAAACATTTATCAAAAATACCTATGGTAAGTACAACAAATCTTTTCCTTAATCCAGGCATAGAGTGATCGAGAAACACATAAATTAACTCATGGCTCTTTTCATAGAAATCCTAAATTTTGGCTGTCAGGGTTCACAACCTTGCTCTCAGCTCTGAAACTGCTTCGCAAAATACCTAAGTGCTTTGTGACACACATAAAGTAGGAGAATTTATTTTATTTCAATCAAATTGTGCCAGTAAATGTCTCATCCACCATTAAAGCTCACTCATGTGCTTCATGAATGGCTACAACCATATTTGATGCAAATTTAAATTTGAGCTATCGATTCTTCAACATAGTCATCGAACCTATCATTAACCCTCAAGCAACTTTTCCATCAAGATTATAACACATCTGTCGATTTGAACACGTGCATCTTAAGATCACTTTAGTAACCCACCTTTTAATGCATTTAAGGCTGGATTAATGTTCCACGGTATTTCCTTTATTCTTTCGGCTTCATCACATGAGACACGTGGCGACCACTTGTGATATTGTGATCGATGATGGGGCCATCGTGGGATGGTGGGGAAAGGATGAGATCAAATGGTATTTGATCAATGGTTGCACAATTTCATCTCCTAGAAGGACACATGGCGCCTACCCGCGATATCGCAATTTGTAAAAATCTTGTAGCTTTCGATCATGCGATGGCGGGCAATCGTTGATATCCAAAGGAAATTTGATCAACGGTAGCGCGAATTCAATCCCTTCTACAAAATAAAACATTCATTAAAAAGGATGATGGGACATCACTAGGCCAATGGTAAACAATGACATGCGTTGTTTTAAAACCCCATCAAAAGTAACAATGAAATAGAACCCAGCCAAAGTGTGAAATAAATATTAGGGTTTTACATGAAGACAAAGCTAAAACCCCAACCCTTAGAAAACTCAAACACCATGAAAGACCAGAGACATAAGGCAAGGCATGAGTGAAAAACAAGGAGCAAAATACTGAAGTTCCATTAGTGGTTCCAATTGGGGACGTTCATTCCACTGGAATGAAGCAAGAATTCATAATCTCAAGTAGAGCAGACCAATATGCATAGACAACCAAAAAGAGACTGTTTGGAAAAAACAACCCCAACTATGTACAAAATATATACAAAATATACAAACCTCATAGTTGTTGTTCATATACACTTGTTCTATGGCCTTGGCTTCCAAAATGAGACCTCTCCTGAATCATAACTACTTAATTGTCATTTGTAACTTTTTGTTTCTTGTATGCAATCATGATCCATGTTGGATCAATCATGATGACCAAAACCCCTACATGAAAGGTTATGAGCATAGCAATTATATCTCGATCACATGATATGAGGGTTTTATTGCTGTCATAAACCTCTTGTAATGACATGTTTTCAATAGGAATATTATCTGTGTCAACTAGAGTTGATGTTTCTTGAATGTCTTTTCCTTTTATGCCTTTCCTTAAAATGTCATGCATTGAATGTTATCTAGCAACTTGCTCACCTAATGTTTGATTGTGAAGGCCTTGAATAGAGCCTTGTGCAACTTTAGATTTTTTTGTTGTTGTCCTTCATGAGACCACTGTAGCATGCATTGTTGGTTGTCCTTATCAATGACAATGACCTTTACCTATTGCATTCACTTTCACTAGTACACCCATGAATGAATAATATCAATTCCCTTTGCCTCTTGTAGCTAGCTCTTGCAAAGGTGTTGTCCTTGTACTTGTATCATGACCTTGATTCAACCATTTCTCTTCTTTTTTTATGTGTAATAAATACACATAGTATCCTCATTTTATCTTTATTGGACACCACCTGTCACATATGTGGGTGACCTAACAACTCACCTTCCTATGTGATGTGTGACTGTCCAATGGGGTTATGGTGAGAGGGTCTTGACAACAACTTGAAATGCTTCCTCATTGTTTAAAAGATGCATAATTGAACTTGATGCATCTATGAAGTCACTTCCTTTATAAACAGATCATGGATCTTCTTAAGAATATTGAAGGACATATCAACACAGTATGTTGCATCTTTTCAATCTGTCCTTTCCTATCCTGTCTTATGTTACTAGTCTTTTATGGTATTGGGAAAATCCTAAGGTTGGGATTTTGTCTTTGACTGAATCCCTCTATCTCTCTCCCCTCTACCCATAACCCTTAGCCCTTAAACTCCAAACCCTTAAACCCTCTACCCTCTACCCTCTCTCTCTCAAGTCTGTCCCTCCTACCCCCTCTCCTTCTCTTAGGTCTTTATCTATCTCTCACTCACTCCCTCTATGTGTGTCCCTTAAACCGTAAACCCTAAACCATTAACCGTAAACCCTTAACCCTTAACTGTAACTGTAAACCATAAACCCTTAACCGTAAACCTTAAACCCATAACCCTTACTCTAAACCCTTAAACCTTCTACCCTCTACCCCATATCTCTCTCCCACTCCCTCCCTCTTTCCCTCTCTCTCTCAAGTCTCACCCTCCTACTGCCTCTCCCTCTCTTAGGTCTCTCTCTCTCTCCTCACTTATCTCCCTCGGAGTCTACCCTTAACCCTCTACCTTCTACCCTCTACTCTCTATCTCTCTCCCCACTCCTCCCTCTCTCTCTCCTTTGAATCCCTCTATCTCTCTCCCCTCTACCCATAACCCTAAACCCTTAACCCATGAAGCCCATGACTCCAGAGCCCAGCCAAACCCTCTGCCACTCTGCCCTCTCTCTCAAGTCTCTCCCTCCTACCCCTCTCACTCTCTTGGGTCTTTTTATTTATATCACTCATCTCTATGTGTCCCCTCTGCCCTTAAGCCCTAAAGGCCCTAAACCCTTAACGTGAAGCCTTAAGCCCATAACCCTTAAACTCTAAACCCTTAGAAACCTCTACCTCTATGTTTCAGCCCTCTACCCCATGTATCTCTCACTCCCTCCCTCTTTCCCTCTCTCTCAAGTCTCACCCAGCTACCCCCGCTCCCTCTCTCAGGTCTCTCTCTCTCTCTCACTCACTCTTATCTCCCTCCCCTCTACCCTTAACCATCTACCTTCTACCCTTAACCCTCTACTCTCTATCTCTCTCCCCTCTACCCATAACCCTAAACCCTTAACCCTTAAACCCTTAAACTCCAAACACTTAAACCCTCTACCCTCTACCCTCTCTCTCTCTCTCAAGTCTCTCCCTCCTACCCCATCTCCATCTCTTAGGTCTTTATCTATCTCTCACTCACTTCCTCTATGTGTCTCCCCTCTACCCTTAAACCCTAAACCCTAAACCCTTAACCATAAACCTTAAACCCTTAACCCTTAAAATATAAACCCTTAAACCCTCTACCCAACATCTCTCTCCCATTCCCTCCCTCTTTCCCTTTCTCTCTCAAGTCTCACCCTTCTACCCCCTTTCCCTCTCTCAGGTCTCTCTCTCTCTCACTCACTCACTCTTATCTCCCTCCCCTCTACCCTTAACCCTCTACCTTCTACCCTCTACCCTTAACCCTCTACTCTCTATCTCTCCCACTCCCTCCCTCTCTCTCAGCAGATCTCTCCTCCTCTCTCCCCTCTACCCATAACCCTAAACCCTTAACCCTTAAACCCTTAACCATTAAACCCTCTACCCTATACCCTCTACCCTATCTCTCTCTCAAGTCTCTCCCCTCTACCCTTAACCCTAGACCTTAAACCCTGAACCCTTAAACTCTAAACCCTTAAACCCTGAACCCTTAATATTAGGTGTGTATTAAAACATTATAAAAGTATAAATTTTTGGAGTTCTCTTAGGAATTGAATGATAAATGATGATGAATGGGAAAATCTAAGGCACTTTAATATTTTCAACTAAAAAGTTAGAGTTCAATTAGGATTAGTGTTCACTTAGGGTTAGGTTTAGGGTTCAATTAATGTTGAATTTGGGTTAGGATTGAGGATGAGGTTGGGGTTTAATTAAGGTTATGAATTCAATAAGAGTTCAAATAGGGTTAAGGTTAAGGTTAGGGTCAGGGTTAAGGTTCAAATAGGATAAGAATTAGTGTTAGGGTTAGGATTAGAGTTCAACTGCAATTCAAAGTTAGGGTTATGGTACAATTAGGACTACTGTTCAATAAATGTTCAATTAGGGTTAATACTTAAGGTTAGTTTTAAAGTTAAATTATGGTTAATACTTAATTAGGGTTAGTTTTAAAGTTCAATTAGGGTTTGGGTTAGGGTTATCAAGTAGGTTTGGGTTAGGGCTTGATTAGAGTTAGGTTTAGGGTTTAGTTAGAGTTAGGGTTAGGGTTAGGGGTAGAATTCAATTATGCTTAGTGGTCAATTACAATTAGATTTAATGTTCAATTAGGGTAAGGGTTAGAGTCCAAATAGGGTAAGGATTAGAAGAGAATAAAGTTTTGTGTTTAATTATGATATCTAGAATGTAGTATAATTTTAGAAAATGAAATGATTTGGACACAAAGAAAAAAAATAGAAAAGTTGATTTTATATAAATCTTATTTCTTAATTTATTCTAAAATTATAATTAATAATTGTTTAATTAATTTAAAATGAATATTTAATTTAATTTAATTTAATTGTATTAGATAATTAGTAAAACTAAATAGATAATAAATATTTTATGGATTTTAAAAATTAGAAGGGTTAGGATTATAATTATAGATAGAATTAGGGTTGGGATTAACATTAGGGTTAAGGTTAGGTTAGGTTTACCATTTAATGAGGGATTGGGGTTCTAGGATAAGCTTGGAGTTCAATGATAGGGTTAGCATTGGGGTTAGAGTTAAAGTTCAATTACAAATAGGGTTAGGGTTAAATTAGGTTTAAGGTTAAGGTAGATTAAGCGTTATGATTCAATCTCAACAATAATTCTCACTCTAAATCTAACACTAAACTTGAATTATGCTAGGCTAACGACACTAACACACTTTAACCCTAACTAAATATATATCTAACCCTAACCTTAATTCTATAACTAAGTAATTCTAATCTTGTCTTTCATGTTATTTGGGATGCTATAGCATATATATATTATTTATTAATCTACACAAAATAACCCTTCTCCCTCTCTCAGGTCTTTCTCTCACTCACTCACTCCCTCTATCTCTCTCCCCTCCACCAATAAACCATCTACCCTCAACCATTAACCCCCCCTCCCTCTATCTCTCTCCTCCTCCCTCTCTCTCTCTCATTATCTTCCTTCCCTGCACCCCTCCTCTCTTAGGTCTCTCTCTCACTCACTCCTTCAACATCTATCTCCTTAACCTAAACCTAAACCCTTAGCCCTAAACCCTCTGCCCTCTACCCTCTGCCCTTGGCCCTCTACATGCTCTCTATCTCTCCATACACTCCTCTCTCTGCAATCCCTCTATCTCTCTCCTCTACCCATAACCCTAAACCCTTAACCCTTAAAGGCCAAGCCATGAAGCCCTCTCTCTCTCTCTCTCTCTCTCTCTCTATATATACTCTCTCTCTCTCTCTCTCTCTCTCTCTCTCTCTCAGGTCATCCTCCCTGCCCTCTCCCTCTCTTAGGTCTCTCTCACTCACTCTCTCTATCTCTCTCTCCTCTACACTTAACCATAAACCTTAAACCCTTAACCCTTAAACTCTAAATCCTTAAACCCTCTACCCTCTATCTCTCTCTCTCAGTACTCCCTCCCTCCCTCTCTCTCTATCACTCCTAAGTCTCTCCACTCTACCCTTAGCCCTCTACCCTTAACCCTTAAATCCTTAAATCCTCTACCCTTTATCTCTCTCAAGACTCTCCCTCCTACCCCCTCTCCTTCTCTCAGGTCTCTCTCTCTCTCTCACTCACTCCCTCTATCTCTCTCCCCTTTGATGGAACTTTATATTTTTTCTCCTTATGTTCCATTCCTACCCTACTTGGTGTTACTGGTCTTTCATGGGGTCAAAATTTTCCTTGGGTTGGTGGTTTTAGCTTTATTTTCATATAAAACCCTTGTGTTTATTTTATGCCTTGGTTGGGATCTATTTCAATGTTACTTTTTGAGGGGTTTAAAAATGAATTATGTCCTATCATTCCATCTAGGATGAGTCCCTTTGTGTTGTCCTTGTACTTGTATCATGACCTTGATTCAACCATTGATCTTCTTTTGTTATGTGTAATAAATACACATAGTCTCCTCATTTTATCTTTATTGGATAGCCACCTGTCACATATGTGGGTGACCTAACAACTAACCTTCCTATGTGATGTGTGACTGTCCAATAGAGTTATGGTGAGAGGGGCTTGACAACAACTTGAAATGCTTCCTCATTGTTTAAAATATTCATAATTGAACTTGATGCATCTATGAAGTCACTTCCTTTATAAACAGATCATTGATCTTCTTAAGAAGATTGAAGGACATATCAACATAGTATGTTTCATCTTTTCAATCTATCCTTTCCTGTCCTATCTTATGTTCCTTTCTTGTCCTGTCTTTTGTTACTAGTCTTTTATGGTATTGGGAAAATCCTAAGGTTGGGGTTTTGTCTTTGTCTGAATCCCTCTATCTCTCTCCCCTCTACCCTCTCTCTCTCTCTCAAGTCTCTCCCTCCTACCCCTTTTCCCTCTCTTAGGCCTTTATCTATATCTCACTCACTCCCTCTATGTGTCTCCCCTCTACCCTTAAACCCTAAACCCATAGAATAGAATAAAGTTTTGTGTTTAATTATGATATCTAGAATTTAGTATAATTTTAGAAAATGAAACGATTTGGACACAAAAAAAATAAATAGAAAAGTTGATTTTATATAGATCTTATTTCTTAATTTATTCTAAAATTCTAATTAATAATTGTTTAATTAATATAAAATGAATATTTAATTTAATTTAATGTAATTTAATTGTATTAGATAATTAGTAAAACTAAATTGCTAATAAATATTTTATGGATTTTAAAAATTAGAATTTAGTTTAATTTTATTTGTAATGTCAAATATTAAAATTTTAGATTGAAATACTTAATTTATTTTAAAATATTTATAATTAATGTTGAATTTATAAACTAATATGAAGACATTAATAAATATAACCCTAATAATATGTTATTAGGATTAGGGTTATAATTATGGTTCAATTGTGTTAGGGCTTAATTAGGGTTAGTGCTCATTAAGGGTTAGGGTTTAAATATGATTCAATTGGGGTTAGGGTTCAATTAGGGCTACCATTTAGATGGGCTTAGGGTTAGGGTTAGAAATAGTGTTTAATTAGTCTTAGAGTTAAAAATAGGGTTCAATTAGACTTAGGGTTAAAATGATGATTCAATTAGGGTTAGGGTTCAATTAAAGGTGGGATTATATTTCAATTAGGGTTATGATTCAATTATGGTTAGGGTTTTGGTAAATTATAATAATCTCACATATATGAGTCTGGGGTTAGAGCTAGAATCTTGATTTAATTAAGATCAGGCTTAAGGTTAAGGTTAGGGTTAAGGTTAAGGTCGGGGTTCGATTAGGGTTATAATTAGAGTTAAGGTTTTCATGAGAACTATGGTTAGTGTTAAACTAAGGATTATGAATAGCATTAGAATTATGGTTAGGGTTAGAATGAGAAGGATTAGGATTATAATTATAGATAGACTTAGGGTTGGGATTAACATTAGGGTTAAGGTTAGGTTAGGTTTACCATTTAATTAGAGTTGGGGTTCTAGGATAAAGCTTGGGTTCAATGATAAGGTTAGGGTTGGGGTTAGAGTTAAAGTTCAATTACAAATAGGGTTAGGGTTCAATTAGGTTTAAGGTTAAGGTTATATTACGGTTATGATTCAATCTCAACAATAATTCTCACTCTAACTCTAACCCTAAACTTAATCGTAAAACTAACACTGACACTATTTTTAACCCCACCCCTAACTAAATATATATCTAACCCTAACCTTAATTTTATAACTAAAAGTAATTCTAATCTTGTCTTTCATGTTGTGCTACAAATACTACTAACATATATATATTATTTATTAATATATACAAAATACGCCAAGAGATATCTTTGTTGAGGCACCTATTTTATAATAGTAGAATAGAGCCATCAAAAGGATATCTCTCGGCATATTTTATATATATTATTAAAAAAATATATATATGCTAGTAAGTATTTAATAAATAAAATAAAATAAATATATCAATTTTTTACCATACAACTGGGCGCCAAGGAGATCCACGTGGCGCCCGCCCATGATATCGCAATCAATAAAGAACTCGCAACTTTTGATCACGCGATGGTGGGAAAGCGTGGATCTCAACCATTAGCAATCCTATTCATTCAACATAGTCGCCAGCCTTGTTATTAACCATCGAGTACCTTTCTACCAAGATTATAACATCTCTGTTGATTTAAAACATGTGCATCTTATAACTGCTTTAGTAATCCGTGACATAATGTATTAAAGATGCATCAAAGTATTTATCATTCCTTCAGCTTCACCAGATGAGACACGTGACGCTTGCCTGTGATATCACAATCAATAAAGACCTCGCAAATTTTGATTAGGCGATGGCAGGAAATCGTGGATCTCAACCATCAACAATCTTGTTCATTCAACATAGTCGCTAGCCTTGTTATTAACCATCGAGCACCTTTCTACTAAGATTATAACATCTCCGTTGATTTAAAACACGTGCATATTATAACTGCTTTGGTAACCTACGACATAATGTATTAAAGACTCATCAAAGTATTTATCATTCCTTCGGCTTCACCAGATGAGACACGTGGCGCTCACCCATGATATCGTGATCAACTAGTGGGGTCATCGCAAGATGTCAGGGAATGGCTGAGATCACACGACAATTGATCTACGGCCATGAGAACTTGTCCCTCTACAAAATAAAAACATTGATTAGGGGGAGGGCCCAGTACATGTGGCACTTGCCTGTGATATCACAATCGACTAGTGGGGTCATCATGGGATGGCGGGGAATGTCTGAGATCACACGACGATTGATCTACGGCCATGTAAACTTGTCCCTCTACAAAATAAAAGCATTTATTAGGGGAGAGGGCCCAGTACACGTGGCACTCGCCCATGATATCATGATCAACTAGTGGGGTCATTGCGGGATGGCAGGGAATGGCTGAGATCACATGACGATTGATCTATGACCATGCGAACTTGTCCCTCTAGAAAATAAAAACATTTATTAGGGGAGAGATCCCAATAGTCATGCAGGGTACAAAATAAAAATATTTATTAGGGGAGAGGGAGCACTCAATCGTGATGATAATACCCAATCTTACCACATATTTATACTATCTATTGTAAATAAATAGTCCAAATGTAAATAAAGAAAGATATTTATACAATCCAAGAAAATAAGTTAAAATGTATTTAATAAAAAATTATATATGAATTTGTTTTTCTTTTTTAGATGAATTAAGAGTATGATTTAAAATATTTTAATTCAAATAACATAAATGATAAATTGAAGTGGGAAAACTTGAATATTATTTTAAAATTTTGAGGCTTCATATTTATATGTGTGAGATTGATCTAATATTCCAGAAAATGAAAGTTAAAATATCATGAAAAAAATAGGCATAGAATGAATGTAGAAGTAAAATTATATTTGCATATATTCATAAAATAAGATCTAATAAACAAAAAATATATGCAATTAAAAATAAAGGAAAAATAATTCAACCCAAATTTAGATAAGAGAGATAATTAGATTATATGATAACTTTAAGGCTAGGGTTAGGGTTTGATTAGGATTAGTGTTCATTTAGGGTTATGATTAGAGTTATGAATCTACAATTAGGGTTCAATTAGGGTTATTATTAGAGTTATAAATCTACAATTATGGTTCAATTAATGTTCACTTAGGGTTTCTTTCTTGGGAGAAGTTTATTGAATGGTAAGTGTATTTTATAAAATTAATATGTCAAGAATTAATTTTAGATAATACTACATGTGATTTTTCATGTGTGTTACTTAGGTTAATTCTTTATTGCAATAAATAAATACACACTAATATATATATGATGTAGAGAAAGGTGGAAACCTTCTCAAAATGACACACAAATGAACATAAGATCAACTTCAAATAGGTTTCAAAGAACTCATCAAAATTCCACCATATGAGCATGCCCTCCATTGTAGCATATGCAACCTGGTTTAAGCCATTTTACACTCAAGCTTTCCAAAACACTTACCAAATAAAATATGGATTGAGATACCCTTTTAGGGCCTACACAACATATCTAAAAACCAATAGTGATTCTTTTGGGCCAACATATACTTTCAATACACCTACCCTGCTCAAGGCTACTCAATTAGCCTACTTTTACAAAGCAACCCCTCTCTAACCTTATCCCCTGACTATGAAACTTTCAAAAATGTCTCAAATTTTCTCAAAACCAATTATTTTCAAGGTCCTAACCTTCTATGACACCTCTAAGATCCCTGACCAGAAAACCCTCCATAAAATGCCTCAAAAGTAGGGCTTCTTGGATCTTGGCCTTCCACACACTTCCAGAACTTGTTTATTGACCCTACACCATTAGGACAACATATTTAGTCTATTCCAACTCAAAAACATACCCCTCCTTCAGGTAGATCTTCCACTGCTATACCCTAGCCTCCATCTTCAAGCACTTTTCACTATCAAATCTTGGTGTACACCATTTGATTCCTCTTTCCTGCACTTTATCTTGTTAGATTGGTATGATAAAAGTTAATTATGATCCATTTCATTGGTCTCAGTCACATATTCCCATGAAATGGATCATTCATCCATGAAAAACCCTTAAAACTAGTGTAAATTATGTGTTTCCTTGAGGACAGTCAATGTAAAATGCAAAGAAAATAATTATTACTTGTTTCAGAGCATTCAATAGTGTTAAAAAATGTAAACACAAATTCCTAAAGCATCCTACTGGACATAACTTCAATTGAAATCAACAAATCATCAAAAAAACTCAAGAAATTGCAAGAAAACTATGTTTTTTTCACTATTTCCATAAAATAGTCCATACAGTCCCTTCACAAAACCGATCAACCTCCGTGCAAATGATTATTTTTTGGTTATAGATCCATTCCCCAACTGATCAAACTGTTTTGGATTGATTAGGTTACATAAAAGTTGTTAAAACTCCTAAAGACTAGTTACTCGCCCAAAGTGGATTTTCAAATATTTGAATTTCCAAACTTACATTTTATTGTTTCCTACTAACTAAAAACATTAAAACCTATTAAATCATTATTTTTTAACCTTATTGACATGATTAAAACTTTATAAACCTATCTAGACCCCCTGGGACACTATTGGTCCAAATACATTTCATTTTGGTCCTAGGGTCCTTATCAGGACCCTTAGGACAACTCCTTCCAAGTTATTTCCCATTTCAAAAGACATTATAGGCTTCAAAAGATTATAATTGATGTTTTGATTTGCTTGACAGGTCCTCCTGACCCCTGCACACTCTTGACCCTTGAAGAGCTCCTTGAAGGCCTTGGGTGCTCCTGCACCAATATATTATGGATTTGAGCGAAAATATTAAAATATTTATCTTAACTAAAAATTTTAAATGTAATGGATTCAAGTACAGACCTTCTCTTTTGTTAATGTTGATGAAGATACAAATCTTGATGAAGTGCCAAATTTGATGACATGATATAAAAACTAGAATATCTTTGTTCTATATGGCACTTGAAATTTTGTACAAAACTATAACTAACTCTACATCAAATTTGTGACTTTGGACCTATTTTGCATCAATAAATATGAGCTTTGACACATGCCTCCTAATCTAGCATACAATATGTACTTAAATGCTCCAAATAGTTGGGAGTAGTGCTGAGATTGGTGGATCTTTGGGAAGGTCCAATGCTTCACCTTTGAATCTCTCCCTATAGATAGAGGTAGAGATGAATATAGAATGGGAGAGGAAAAGGGATAAAAATAGATAGAGATATAGAGAGAGATAGAGGGAGAAATAAATATATAGAGAGATAGGGAGATAGAGGGGTGATACATTTATATATAGAGAGAGAGAGAGATGGCAAGATAGAGATATAAGGAGATATAGAGAGAGGGGGGGGGGAGAGAGAGAGAGAGAGAGAGAGAGAGAGAGAGAGAGAGAGAGAAATAGAGAGGGAGAGGGAGATGGAAATAGGGGGAGATATAGAGAGAGAAAGAGAGAGGGAGAGATAGATAAATGGGAAGAGAAAGACATAGATATAGAGATATATGGAAGATAAAGGGACAAATAGGTTGAGATATGAAGATAGATAGGGGTATAGGGAGGGAGCAAGAGAGGGATAGATGGGGAGAGATAGAGAGAGGGAGGGAGAAAGGGAGAGAGATATGTAGAGGAGGGAGAGATAGAAGATGGGGAAGAGGGAGATATATGTAGAGAGGGGGAGAGAGGGAGAGCGAGAGGGGGAGGCTAATATAGAGAGATAGGTAGAGATAGGAAAAGAGATAGGGAGATAGGGAGATAGGGAGATATACATATAGAAGTATATGGATAGAAAGAGATAGAGAGATAAGAGAGGGAGATTGAGTAGTATATGGATAGAAAGAGATAGAGAGATGAGTGAGAGGGAGATCGAGTGAGAAATAAAGATAAAGATATAGAGTAGAAGAGATGGAGTGAGTAAGATAGAGAGAGGGAGATATTTCTAGAGATAGGAAGTGAGATGGATGGGTAGAGAGAGGGAGACATTTCTACAGATGGAGGGGGAGGGAGGAATATAGAGGTAGAGATGAATATAGAGTGAGAGAGGAAGAGTGAGACAAATTGATAGAGGTAGAGATGAATATAGAATGAGAGAGGAATAGGGAGAAAAATTGATAGAGATATAGAGAGAGAGATAAGTAGAGAAAGACAAATAGAAATGGAGAGGGAGATAGAAATAAGGGGAGAGAGAGAGGGGGGAGAGATAAATGAGAAGAGAAAGACATAGATATAGAGATTTATGGGAAGAGAAAGGGACAAAGAAGTTGACATATGAAGATAGATAGGGGTATAGGGAGAGAGCTCAGATGGGAAGAGATAGAGAGAAGGAGGGAGAAAGGGAGAGAGATAGGTAGAGGAGGGAGAGAGAATATGGGGAAGAGAGACATAAAGTTAAGATGTGTCAATATTTAAGAATCCAAGTGTTTATTCTGAAATTCTTGCAAACATTGTTAAATTTTTAGTTATGTTCAAGTATAATTGTTAGATCAAAAAATGACCTTTCAGTTGGCAAAAATTATAGGTGACATAAAGTTTTCGACCAGATTGATGAGCATATATCCAATATTTCAATACAATTTTATATCCTCCTATAGCAATCTATATTTATTCACATATTCCACCCAAACTCAATCTCTCCAAGTGAGGTGTAGGCAAGCATATATGCAATATGTGATGTTTCTACTAGATGATACTTACAATGATCTCCACCAAGCATGCTTGTAAACTCATGACAATGATGTAAAAGATTTTCTTCCATGATGATATTGTTAGCTACATTCTTCCTTAATGACATCTTTAGCTACTTTAAATTAGAATTTAGAATCATCATCCAAGGTTGGGATATGATACAGGAAGAGATCCTACTTTTCTTCTCTTTTTTGTCTTCATTTTCCTCCACGAGCATGTTTTCCCAAGAGGAAACCAAGGAAGCCTTGATGGTGTTAGGATTATCATAAGTTTATCCATAAGCATCTTCAATCTTCATATTATGTTTCTTTTCCTTCTAATTTTGCATGTTAAATGAAAAAACTTGGTTTTACACCTTATTTAAGTCATTTAATCCTTGATTTTTGTCTCCAATAGATTTATTTAAAACTATAGACACCATCCAATTGAATTATGAGATTCCTCTCTTCTTCTATTAGGATGTAAGAAAAATCATTTGAGAGGTCTTTTTGGATCTTAGCCATTCTACTTTCAAGGAGATCCTTTCTTTGAAAAGGTTTCTAAAGACTTGGATATTCCACTCTTTTAGTCTAAGTTTTATGAATTTTAAATTTCTATTGAATATGCACATCTTAGTGCAATGATCAACTTTTTGGGTGAGCCAAGAGTCAGTGACAACCATTTCAAAGTTTGAGTTTTCCATCTACACTTTTTCAAACTTGAAAGACA
Source organism: Sequoia sempervirens (assembly GCA_007258455.2). NCBI lineage: Eukaryota > Viridiplantae > Streptophyta > Pinopsida > Cupressales > Cupressaceae > Sequoia > Sequoia sempervirens. The sequence continues at coordinate 238,405,563 of VDFB02086081.1, forward strand.
CTCTTCCAGGGAATTTTTCCTTGTCTATGAGCTTGTAATCTGAACCAGCTTCAAATAGGGTTACAATTAGGGTTCAAATAGCTTTATGGTTTGGGTTAAGCTTCAATTTGGGTTAAGGTTCAATTGATTAAAAATAAGAATCTTCAGAAGAAAGATATCTCTCGGTGTACTTTACATATATTTTTAAAATATAGGTATGCTAGTGATAATACCCAGTCTTACCACATATTTATACTATATATTGTAAATAACTAGTCCAAATGTAAATAAATAAAAAACCAAATGTTGATAAAAAATGGACCCATACTTGAACACATGAGAACCTCTAAATGTTATATGAAAAAAACATAAATACATTCATGAAGAAGTGAAATAAGTATATTTTTCTTTCAAATAAAATATCACAACTCTCTACTATAAGTATATCATTTAAAAAATAAAATGCTCATTTAATAAAATAAGACACTCATTGAAACAATTATTGTTATCATAGTGAAAAAATATTGTTCTTATGTGTACAACAATTGGGGTAGCAATGTACAAGCATTGGATGATTTTATATTAATAGTTTGTCCTATCACAAATATAAAAGGTGAGCACAATAAATAACATTTATTTTCCCATTAAATGTGAAGGATTTTCAAAAAGTTTTAGTCTTCAACTATTGGTCCATTTTTGTTTAGTATAAGTTGTATTTTAAATCATTATGTGTTGTTTTAATAACAACAAATAGATTTTTTGTGTTCAACTATTAGTCTATATGTGTTGAATATAAAAGGTAGACATATCAAAGATTTATGGTTATGATCAATAAGTATTTGGTCCACTTAGATTGTATATTAATTTTAATTTAAATAAAAACATCATATTCTACAAGCAACAAATGATACTTTTTTGGTTCAACTATTGGGTGTTCCATGATTAAGTTTTGGTCGAACCTTTAAAAAGTCAAATTTTAGACACTTCTCAAAAGATTTGTCGATGTGGTGAGTTGCATGATGAGTTGCACGTCCAAAACTTAGTTATAGAAAAATAAGAGACCAGTCTACATTTCAAAAAAAAAATTGAAGGTTCTACAATATTGCAGTCAATTGCTACATGTTGAGAAAGTTAGCCTGCATGACTACTAGGCCATCTCCCATAAAGGAATAAGGGTACATCACTAGGTCGATGACAAAAAATGACATAAGTTGTTTTAACGAGGGAACACGAGACCAAGAAAAGACTTAGGAAAAATAAAGTCAGGCAAAGGAAATAAAACAATAAAACAAAAGGGGGCCCAGCCTAGACAAAGTGATGGGGCTTAAGTCATTTTAAAGCCTTCCCAAAAAGTAACAGCGAAATAGATCCCATCCAAGGTGTACGATGAACACTAGGGTTTTACATGTAGATGAAGGTAAAAAACCAACCTTAGTCTTTTCCCAAACACCATAGATGACTAGAGACACAAGGTAGGATAAAATAGAATACAGAGAACAAAAATTTGAAGTTCCATCACTACCCATAACCCTAAACCCTAAACCATTTACCCTTAACCCTTAAACCCCAAACCTTTAAACCCTCTACCCTCTCTCTCTCTCTTAAATCTCTCCCTCCTACCCCCTCTCCCTCTCTCAGGTCTCTCTCCCTCTCCCTATCCCTCTCTCTCTCTCTCACTCCCTCTATCTCTCTTCCCTCTGCCTAAACCCTAAACCTAAGCCATGAAACCATCTACCACGTACCACTGTGTACCCTCCCCTCTCCCTCTCTCAAGTCTCTCTCTCACTCACTCCCTCCTATCTCTCTCCCCTCTACCCTTAACCGTCTACCATCTACCCTTAACCCTTAAACCCTCTACCCTCTACCCTCTATCTCTCTCCCACTGCCTCCCTCTCTCTCTTTCTCTCAAGTCTCTCTCTCCTACCCCTCATCCCTAAACCCTCATCCATAAGCCATGAAGCCCTAAACCCATAAACCTTCTATCTACCCTCAACACTCTTCCCCTCTCCCTTCCCCCTCCTAATTATCTCTATCTCTCTCTCTATACCTCTCTCTACCACTCCCTCTCTGAGGTCTCTCTCTCGCTCACTCTATCTCAAGTCTCTCCCTCCTACCCCTTCTACCTCTCTTAGGTCTTTCTCTCACTCACTCACTCCCCCTATCTCTCTCCCCTCCACCCTTAAGCCTTAAACCCTCTACCCTCTACCCTTAACCCTCCCTTCCTTTATCTCTCTCCCACTCCCTCCCTCTCTCTCTCTCTCTCAAGTCTCTCCCTCCTACCCCATCATCCCTAAACCCTACTCCTAATTCTCTCTCTCTCTCTACCTCTCTCTACCATTCCCTCTCTAAGGTCTCTCTCTCACTCACTCACTCACTCTATCTCAAGTCTCTCCCTCCTACCCCTTCTCCCTCTCTTAGGTCTTTCTCTCACTCACTCACTCCCTCTATCTCTCTCCCCTCCACCCTTAACCCTAAGCCCTTAAACCATCTACCCTCTACCCTTAACCCTCCCTCCCTCTATCTCTCTCCCACTCCCTCCCTCTCTCTCTCAAGTGTTTCTGTCTACCCCTCTCCCTCTCTTAAGGTCTCTCTCTCACTCACTCACTCTCTCTATCTCTCCCTTAACCTAGAGCCTTAACCCTTAAACCCTCTACCCTCTACCCTTAACCCTCCCTTCCTTTATCTCTCTCCCACTCCCTCCCTCTCTCTCTCTCTCTCAAGTCTATCCCTCCTACCCCCTCATCCCTAAACCCTCAACCAAAAACCCTTAAACCTTCTATCCTCTACCCTCAACACTCTTCCCCTCTCCCTTCCCCATCATAATTCTCTCTCTCTCACCTCTCTCTACCACTCCCTCTCCGAGGTCTCTCTCTCACTCAATCACTCACTCTATCTTAAGTCTCTCCCTCCTACCCCTTCTCCCTCTCTTAGGTCTTTCTCTCACTCACTCACTCCCTCTATCTCTCTCCCCCCTACCCTTAACCCTAAACCCTTAAACCATCTACCCTCTACCCTTAACCTCACCCTCTATCTCTCCCACTCCTCCTCTCTCTCTCTCTCTCAAGTATCTTCAATATCCTACCCCCTCTCCCTACTTGGGTTCTCACTCTCTCACTCACTCCCTCTATCTCTCCCTTAACCCTAAACCCTAAACCCTTAAACCCTCTACCCTCTGCCTTAACCCTCCTTCCTTTATCTCTTTCCCACTCCCTCCCTCTCTCTCTCTCCCAAATGTCTCCCTCCTACCCCCTCATCCCTAAACCCCCAACCATAAACCCTTAAACCTTATATCCTCTACCTTCAACACTCTTCCCCTCTCCCTTCCCCCTCCTAATTCTCTCTCTCTACCTCTCCCCTTCTTCCCCTCTTCCACTCTCCCTTCCCCATCCTAATTCTTTCTCTATATATATATATATCTCCTTTCCCCCCTCTCTCTCATTTTCCTCTCCTTCCCTCTCTCTCTATCTCTCTCCCTTCCCCCTCTAATTCTCTCTCTCCCCTCTTTGTCTCTCCTCTCTCTCTCCTTTCCTCTCTCTCTCTCCCTCTCTCTCTCTCTCTCTCTCTCTCTCTCTCTCTCTCTCTCTCTCTCTTTCCCACCCTCCACCTCCTAATTACTCTTGGGTATATGTGTGCAAAAATTGGATATCCGATTTATAGCACCAAACTATTACATTTTAAAACGTTTTTCAAATTAGATATTAGAAACGAATTAGATATCCAAAATAAATAGGATATCCAATTTGTAGTACTTTGGCTTGGGCATTGCTATGGAAAAATGTATTGACAGCCAACGCAAAAAAAAGGTCAACTCAAGATTTTTGCATTCTTTGGCGAGTTCAAAATGCTACTTTTTTCATGTTGCCACTTTTTGGCCCATCATGATCCTGCACATACCTAGGTCTAAATCAGGTAGTTGTTATTGCTAAGGTGCATCACTCCTTTCTTCGAAGGCCATACACTTATGATTGGGTCAAGTGTTCTTATCTTTAGAAAATTCCTATTTCCTTCTTGATAGGTTAATTATCATTTGATTAGATGGGTTATGAAGCACTTATTTCAAACAAATATCTTTATGAAAGAAGTACATTGGCATGAAATTAAATATGATTTGTATTCCAATGTAAAAACTACAAATAGTGGAAACAATTCTTTCAACACATAAACTATTATGTAGTAGTCAATTAAAATGAAAAATCTTACTCTATATTAGTTAGGATACACAACTAAGAAAATGATCTAAATTTACTTATTTATCCTAGAGGAACTAAGTATATAGTATACAAAGAAAACCAACAAACCCACAACTACCCCTATTTTGAAGGAGTTTAGTTTTCTCCCCTTCCTAATCTCGCTAATGTTGTCTAATTATTTTAAAGAGATGAAGGGTCATAGCACAACTTTATTCAACCTAGTAAATAGCTTGGTTAATGAAACTTGACAAAAGCAACAAAACAATTTCTACATTTGGCATTTCATGTTTAATGAAGATTGGTGACAATAATCTACTTATAGTTTAATAAAACACTATTTTTATAAGAAGGCTTGACATTAGAAGTTAGGTGTTACTTATAGTTTAATAAAACACTATTATAGTTTTACCAACATATACTATTGTATGCTTGCATGGCTTCTTAGTTATTATATAGGGAGATAGAGATAGATGGGAAGAGAGAGAGAGATAGAGATATATGGGAAGAGAAAGAGAGATAGAGATATATGGGAAGATAAAGGAAGAGAGGTGGAGATAGAGAGTTGATGGATAGGAGGGATAGGGAGGGAGAGATGGTGAGAGATAGAGAGGGGGGGATAGAGAGGGGGAGGGAGAGAAAGGGATATAGATAGAAAGAGATAGAGAGAGGAGTAAGAGGAAGATAAAAAGAGAAATAGAGATAGAGATATAGAGTAGGAGAGATGGAGTGAATGAGAGAGAAAGGAGGGAGAGGGAGAGATAGCTCAATAGATAGAGGAGGGAAGAGGCAAGAGTGACATAGATAGTGGGAGATATAGAGATATAGAGAGTGACAAGGAGAGATATATCAATCACCCTCCCTGTATCTCAATCTATTCATCCTTATCTCTTTATCTCTCTACCCCTCTCTATCTCTTTGTCTCCCTTTCTATTTGTATGTTTTTCATTATATCCCTATCTCTCTATATTTTCTTCCCTATATTTAGCTTTGTCTCCTTAAGTGTGCAATGGGTACATTGAAGAGGTCTTAAAGGAGAATTATCATATCTTTAATCAAATGGCATGCTACCTTGAGCATAACTCCCCAAGGACACATGCCATCCTTGGATTGTTGACATGAAACAACCAATCAAAATTTAGTCTCTCTCATACTAATATACATTACTATTATATTAAATATATATTATATTAATTATATTTTGTATTATATAAAAATATATTTATTATTAATTATTAATTATAATAATTTTATACATATTTAATAATTTTGTTAAAGAATATAATATATAATTATAATAAGTTGAATAATTATATTATTTATTATGTAAAATATAGCTAATATATACTTAATTATATTAGAATATTAAAACCTAGCTAGATGGTGCCAAAATTTTGAACTTAATTAACATACTGTAAAACTAACAAAACCAGGTTGTAGCTCGTCAAATTGGAGAAGTGAAAGGTCAATACCAACAGGAAGAGTTTGGAGTAGTGAAAACAAGGTCAATGCTAGCGCTAAGGAAGATTTTGGAGTAGCAAAAACAAGGTCAATGCCAACGTCAAGGAAGAGTTTGGAGTTAAAACAAGGTCAATACCAGCGCCGATGAAGAGTTTGGAGGAGTGAAAACAAGGTCAATATCAACACCTGAGGAAGAGTTTGGAGGAGTGAAAACAAGTTTGGAGAAGAGTTTGGAGAAAACAAGGTCAATACCAGTGCCGACGAAGAGTTTGGAGGAGTGAAAACAAGGTCAATATCAACACCAAGGAAGAGTTTGGAGGAGTGAAAACAAGGTCAATACCAGCGTCGAGGACGAGGCTGAGGGCACTCAGGGAAAATCGACGACCAATGGGCAATGAGTACTATAAGTTTGGAACCCCCATTCTCTTTAACCTTCAATTTTCATGCCTAGTTTCCAAAGATTTTCTCATACATTGGCACCCCCATTCTCGTAAAATGGTATAAGATTAGACAGAAAAAATAAAATAGCTTAGTCTTTCACATTTTTATCCACCAGCCTTAGGTCTTGGAAAAACTCCCATAATCTACCCACATCTTGGTTGAGGTATAGGATTTCATCACACATAGCCTTCATTGCATGAGTCTAAAGCAATTGTAGACTTAGCCCAGGTATATGCTAGGATAAGGTAGATCCAATGAATGGAAATAGAGGCATACAATTCTTCTTTAATACCTCCACCAGAAACATATGCAAGGTGTTGGTTTTTTTTATGGTAAGCAGGTTGATCTTCTAATCTACCTATGGAATTTCCAATTCCAATAAGTACAACTTAGATCAATGCCATATATCCATTGGAGGAGTCAAATTTATAAGCATCTAAGGGTTTATGACAGATTTAACACATAACATATAAGGTCCTTGATAACATTGCTTTACAATCTCAACAATATGTATTCTAACCCAATACTACTTATCAAATCCTTTCACAGGACATATCCACCTACAATCCCATTCAAGAATTTTAATTAATTCCTTGAATTAAACCTAAAACAAGAATCATACACACCACAACAATGAGATGAACGAAACAACCCTTGATCATTTTATTCAAAATTTAGATATGCTTGTACAATGGAGAGACATGAGTTCAAATTAATCATATCAATTCAAATGCCAGTACTGTCATAAAACATCAAATCCCCATGAATTCAAAACCTACTATAGAATGACTCAAAACCTAAATTGCGTTTTCCCTAAAATCATCAGACTTTACAATTTGTTGTACAACTTCATCTAGACTCGACCAAAAATATCTAACTTGCAAACTTGCACTTCTGGCCTTGAAATCATTCTTATAGAAAAACAAGGAGCAAACAAGCATAGGGCTAGAAAGCACATGTGTCACCAACCAATTGGACTGCCTTGTGATATTCCAAAAATTTGTTACAACAACAATCTCCCCGGAGAATCTTCTTGTTCATCGTGCCCACTAAGAATGGTTGATGCAACAACAAAAAGTTTCTAGAATTATGCACCTAGATTGTCACCAAAAAATAAAACTGGAATATGTTGTAACTACAATAGCTAATTTGTCAACTGTTAGCAGCCTACTCCTTTTCACTCTTCCTTAGTTAAATATACATTTACCCATTTTTAGTACTCTTCATCATTTGGCCAATCAAAATTGATCACCTCATTCACCTTGACACTATAAGGTTTGTACTTAACTACCACCTAATTTTCTTCTCTTTCAAAAGACTCCAAGAATGAGTTGGTGCTAATGATTTTGTCCATACAGCTCACCAAAAAATCATAATCTAAGTTACCTTGTTTTTGAGGGTTTTGTAGTCCAAACATGATATAAAGGGGCTCTCACACTTTTTGTGATTACTGTAGCTTGTGTAAGAGGTCCCATGGATACTGTTGTAATTCTAGGATGCATGAATAGGGCATAGGATGAGAAATAAAGAAGGTATAGCTGCTGTCCTCAAGAATTTTGTGAAGAAAAGCATGTGAAATGAGAGGTTCAAGCCTAGGTTTCACCAAAACATGTATGGGAGATATGATTTTATGAATTTTTATCCATGTGCAGACCTAATGGGTTGTTTCTAAACCGAATATAAATGATATACATACACACACACACACACACACATATGTGTGTGTGTGTATATGTATGTATGTATATGTATTTTTAAATGTAAATGTAAATGCAATTCTGGATGCTCTCCTAGAAAAATAAATGCAACATATCATTAAAGAAATCTATATCTATGTATATAAATGTGTATTTCTAAATGCAAGTGTAAATGCAAAGAGCATATGGTTTTGTAGTGTTATAGATACAACATATCCATAAATTAATGTAATTGAAATTCTAAAGTCTTCAACACATATAATATGAAATCGATTAAACTATTCAACTACATGAGAAATAAATGAAAACAGTAAATGCATATGTATGTGTATTTGTAAATGTAAGTGTAAAATAAATAAGAATAATGAAAATTATAAAAGAATACAAGGAAAGGTCTCCTCCCTTCTTGGTACTGATAACCTCCTCCACACACAACCCTTAAAAATTATGAATAGAGGAATATAATCTTTGAAGAACTCAAAGTTGATTCTCTCTTACCTGATGCAATTAGTCATTTTATCCTTGCAAACATTTATAGTGATTACTAGAGGCACATAGACAAATTCTTCATAACAGAAGAATTTGATCATACTTTTCCAATGATAGCATTATGAGAAAACCTTAGGTTAAATGAATAATTCCTAGCTAAGTTCTTTAAATCATGTCCAACCATATAAGATAAGCCCACTGCTATGTGTACCTGGATAACATGGAGAAAGGCTAGTTTGGGCTCTTTCATCAATCATCCTACCTTAAAACATACCAAAAGTCTCTTAGCAATTAGACATAGGAAGATTTAATATGATTTAAAAAATATTTATTGCCAAAGCGTAAACTTATGATGACTTAACTAGGCCTAGTACACACTCCCTCCCCATTAACCACTTAGACATATTGAAATTAAATGTAAATTTTCTGCTATTTTTAGTCATGTAGGTGTCCAATAAACCACTTGGTGGTGTCTCCCTTCAAGTTTATTTACTTTGATGAAGAGCAAAAGTCCTTTGATTACAATTAGAGAATACATTTGAGGCCTTAGTTGTGTAACTGGTGGACCATAGTCACATTTAACACTTGTTACAAAGTTTGGAAGTTAAAACATTAAGTAGATTTGATTTGTGATGGACACATTTAGATGGTAGTAACAATAGCTTGCATTATATCAAGACTTTAGTACCTTATAACCTACGAAATTCTAGCAATGAAATGATAGATTAATCATAATGTCACCTTGGGATCACATCACCATGAAAGAAATTTATCCAACATCCTTATGAGTGTAGGTACCACCAAATAGGTATTTGTTAGATCTGTCTGCCTCAAGTGAGGGAAATTCAGGAAGAGGAGATGAAAGTGAGACATGCAGTATGTCTAAAAGAGGGAGATCAACTAGAGGTCAAAAGATTAGAAGAAAATTATGTAAACGCATGGAATTTTTTCTTGCTGAAGGGGGGTCATGTTCTTATGATGATGAGAGCATAGGCGATGTCGAGGTGCCCTTGAGGTACAAACATCTACATAAACAATGGGTACCCAAGGAACTTCCTCCAATAAATGCTAATTTTTGTATCAATGAGAAGATATATCACATAGCACCATCATCATTACATGGTTTGGGCCTATTTTGTATGGACGGCATAAAGGTCTATTATGACAAAGTTACTGAATTGATGGAGTATGTCGGACCCTGTTACAGTTACAAAGATTGGATGCAATTGGTTCAATATACACAAAGTATGCATAGGTATGCACTGCCAGCAAATTATATACAACTAAAAGATAAGGATTAAAATAAAGGAGTAGCTATGTACATTGACTGAAGGCCAAAAGCATCAAGGAGTATTGCAGGGTTTATAAATAGTACACGACTTGGGTCAACAAGTAAGCAACCCAATTGTATATTTGAGGCACATGAGGGAAACTGTGTATTCATATGTGCAATAAAATCAATAAATGCAGGAGAAGAGTTCCTAATCAATTACAATTTGAATCGCTTAGTTACAAACATAATTACTATGGGGGTGGTACATACTATGTACCATTTTACCCCAACCTCCATTTACTGACTCCAATATACCATTTTATTCTTATGTTTTTTTTCATAAGTCTATTGGTTTCATTTTGGTAATGCTTTTTATATTTAATTTTTGTCACAGCGGGACATTGATCATACGGAGAAGGCTCTAGCCTAGAGCATAGATCACGATGTATCTTCAGGCACTTCTACCCGACAGGTTTACCTCATTGTAATTGTACAAATTAGATACAAGCAAAATGTTTTATTATTATGTTTTTTTCATAAGTTTATTGGGTTAATTTCGATAATATTTTTAATATTCTTGTTGTAGTTGATTGATCGAGGAGAGGCACGAGTAGTAGAGGACAACATCCATAGTGAGGTGCAGTCAATATTTTGTGATAATGACATCATTTATTCAACAAACCCTCTCGATACGATAAAGAAGATCCAAAAAAAATGCAATGAAGAAATGGTTAAGTTGATATTCATAGTGCCTCAAACAGATGAGATAAGAGAGAGGGTTAAAATATTGACTGAGAGATTACAAAACTTGCAAGTTGTCATGAGTTCTTTAATTATAACATAAGTTCATTCATGGTTTTCTATTTTGTACTCTTTTATGTCATGAACTAAAATATGTCTTGTTTTTATAGGGTTATTTTCCTCCTCATGATGCTCCTGGCCATGATCAGGGTACTGCAAGTGCTGCCCGAGGAGTAGGGGTTGGTACAAGTGTCCATCCTGATCTTCCTATGCATACATCACATCATCTGACCCCACCATTCATGCCTATATTGTCATATGAAATGTCGGCAACACATACCATGCAGGCATCCATTAATGCACCCTCTGGCAGTGAACACATGCCAAAACATGTGTGAGGACATGTACCTGGGGATGCAGAGGCCACTAGTACTGGTGATGTTTTAGTAGCATTTCTTAGATCTTCCCATATTACTAGTACGGGAACATTGTCGGTCACACTTATAGTGACTGAGGATTTCATTTCCATAAAGATAGAGAAGGTCCCAGGTACTTTAAAATGTTTTCATTATTATTATATATAATCCAATTGAGATTTACTTATTGATCGCTCTTTTTAGATTATTGATCCCATGATCATTTTGCAGGAAATGATGTTTTTTATCAACATCTAAGTGATATTACATTGGAGCTTTTTGGGCCCATCATACGTACTTGGTGGAATGCCCAAAATTAAGATTTAAAAGATGAGCTCATTAACCATTTAGTTGTGTTGTTCGATGATAAAACATTCAACCAAACCAAGGTCCTTTAGAAAACTGGTACCTATCTAAAGTATGTGAGGGACCAATATAGGTCACATTTAGAGAAGAACAAAAAGCACAAGTGTCCCCCCATGATTCCAGAGAGGGAGTGGAAGGACCTAGTGTTAGATGGAAAGGAGAAGGTTGAAAATAAAAAAAGAAAAGACACCACCGGGCCAAGGAAGGTATGTGATACTATCAACAATGTAATTATATACTGATTACTCTTTCTTTTTACATAATCTAACGTATTTCAAACTTTTCATAGCTTGCCCGACACATCGAAGGCAACAAAGGCAAGACTAGAAAAACACGGGCAACACAAACTTGGCTCTAGTGGTTATATGAAATTAGTTGCACAAATTGCAAGTATCAATAAATGAAATATAGTATCCAAATAATAAATTGAAAACAATTTTGGTTTTATCACACCATAGAAGCAAAATTCATGATCTTATGCAAAAATGTAGGGCTTTGAATTCAACAGAGTTCCCATAGAAGATGACCTGAAGATTACCTTCTAGCAAGGCTATGGAGCCGTGGCTGAACACCTAAGAGTCTTGACTAGGCAAACAAAACCCTCCACTACATCCGACACATAGGTAAATAAACTCAAAAAAGTTTATTTAAAATTGAATACTTGTGCAATCTATTCAATATTAATTTCCACCATAAAGTAATTACATGCCTATTTGTTTTAAACATTCAAGCAATGATAATACTACACATGACATTGGAATGCAGCCTAGTGAGTGTGAGACCCATATTTTGATACTAGGGATTACATGATATATGTCACGATGTGCATAGATAGTTTTGATTTTGACTATTTTGATGTCATGGATTCTAGCCTTGACATAGTGATGTAATCCTGGACATAGTACACTTTTACATATATATTGATCCTTGTCATTTTGGGTTGCGATGATATGTGGCTAACTATGTTAATCTAATGATTTTGTCATGATTACCCTATGTGCATATGATAGCATGATTAGACAAATTTGTGAGTATCTGATGTAATACAATTATGGTTGTCTTGATTTTGTTGGTAAATTAACCATATCATAAGGTAAATAAATGTGATGTACAACTCAATTTCCTCTAGATGATTTTTTTTTCATAGCTCGATCATGTTGCAATCACATGTTTTGTTTCAGTATGATGATGGATTACTATTTAAAATGCTTTTACATAGATATCACACTTTAATCACATGCCTTGTTTTATATGATGATGGATCAACAATTAAAATGTTTTTTTTAGATATCATATTGCAAATTGCATGCCTTATGTTTATATGATGATGGACTAACGTTTGCAGTTGAATGTGCAAGTAAGCCATGACTAGTGGATTTGGGGGAACGCCAAGGTGACATGTGTCATGTTGGTCCGTAATGTGTTATCTAGTATTTTGTCCATGAGTATATTATTTTATTGTTTAGCATCATGAATGATGCAAGGTTGTGGTAACAATTTAAAAGAACCCAAGTTTTAGTGTGATTTGAGATGTTAAAGTTATGTTTGAAGGCATTTCCTTTACTTAAGGTCATAGGGTTAAGTCTTGGGGGTGACTTTTGTAAGCTTAAAGTTTAATTTGGAAGCCTTAGACCCTTTCTTTTTAAACACTTCCCTCAAGTGACGAAAACTATATATATATATATATGCATGTAATGAAGCCTACTCATCAAGAAGGTAAGGTGTGTTCAAAAAGGGTGGTAACACATGTCAATTATAGAGTTGATCATTAGCATTTTGGGGTCTTAAGTAAGTGGAGGGACTATTTTTGCAAACACTGTTTTTTTTGGAAGAAGAAGAGCAGAGGCCTGGAAGGAAATAAGAGTGTTGTTGCAATTTACATTGCCAAATTGAAGGTTTCATTAGGTAGGTGCTCCCACCTTGGTATCTAATTCTGTTTTATTCTGGGAATAATTGTGAACATTGGTATTTTATTCTGTTATGTCAGGTTGTTTGAAAATGTAAATATTGTCAATTTTATTTTTGTATGAGAGGTTTTTCTGGAGAATGAATGTGAATTCTGTTGGAGTGAATGCATGTGAATAGTTGTGGTTGTTTGGGTAGGATATTGTCAAGTAAATGGATCTTCATGTTCTTTTGAAGTTTCATTTTGTGAGGAGGTCTTAGAGTGGGTGAGATGTCCAGGGAAGAGAGAGCTATTATAAGGGTATGAGTACCTTGGTTGTGTAAATTTGATTACTAGTGTGTTAAATGAAGTATGGAGATATTAGGGGTGGAAAGGAGGTTGAAATGGGGAGGTTGTATGGTGGTTGTGTTGTGATATGATGGAGGAATAATTGTGGTTGTAAGAGCCTAGAATAATTTGTGCTTTGCTCTCACCCTGTAGATGTCCCCACTCCCCCTAATTTGGGCTCCTGAAGATGGGTCCAATGTGCAATGATAAGTATTGTCTGGAAAATTGTGAAGTCATCCTAGGTGAAGTTTTTCTCTGTATTCTTTTTGTGTTGTTACTTTTCCTAGTCTCCAATGGTCTGTTAACAATGTGCAATCATTCTGATTGTGAGTGATGATGTTTTCTTGAAGTCCTGTCACCTTGGTTTGTTCCCCTAGCTAGGGGGTGGGTTGTTTCAGCCCTATGGATGGGAGGTGATCTCCACTGGTCATGGAGTCAAGGTTGTTGTGTGTGTGTGCAGGGTTTCAGCAAATTAAAGGCTATGAGGAAAAATTGCTAAAGGAAGCTGCTTCTATTATTATGTGTGCTGTAGAAAGAAAATGTGAACAAATTTCATTGAATATAGGAGTAAATACATGCTTGATTAGGAAAAATTGCCTTGCTGGAAATAACAAGCTTCTGCATATAGTAGGCTATTTCATGTTGTTTGTTTCTTTCAAGTGTGGGGAACAAAAAAAAAAAGAAAAGAGACAATATATATATGTATGTTAGAAATGAAACAACACTGTCCTTGTGAAAATTTGTAAGTTACTTTCAAAGAACTCCTCAATATTGATTGTACAGATAATATTGGCATATATTTTCATATTGGAATGTCTTGATAGAGATAATTTATCTTCCAGTGATTTCTCCTTGCTAGTCCTGCAAAAAGATAAATAAATCTACAGTAAAGAAGGTTAGGTAAATGAGCAATGATGTGAAAGAAAAAAAGAAAAGAAAAGAAAAGAAAAGAATACATAGTGATATTTGTAAAATCTTATTGCTATCATTCATGTCTATTTTCCAGGAAAAGAAAGGTATGTGTTGCAATGTTCTGTTTTCTTTTATTCCTTTAATCTATGCCTGGATGTGTATCTCAAAAGGAAATATTCTGACAATTACAAGTCATAGACGTTTCTGTTAAGAGTTAGAGATTTTTTTTTTTAAAAAGATGTCTTCTTAAAAATATATATTTCTTTTTGTTTCACCTTATCCTATTATGGATGTGGATATTATAATAAATTTGATAATGTGAAAACTTTCAATTCTAAAGAAGATCACTGCAAAAAGTCCTGGTTGAGGTGAAGGCTTAGAGTCTCAAAGAAGTAATCAAAAGATACACCCATCTGCTTCTATCCCTGCATAGACAAACAAACAAACCCCAAAAGAAAAAGAGAGTTAATGTACAAAGAGAGAAACCATCCAAAAAAAAAAAACCTGACCGATGGAGGATGGTCGTCGCTGCTCCAATACACAGCATCTCGTGTTTAGCTTAAACCTCGAGGCATTTAGTCTGTTCAGAACGCCTGATGTTGCATTCTAAATGTACTCATTATTGGGATCTTGGCTGTGAGCTTCAAGCTGCAACCCATCAAACTGGGGAAGTGTATTTATCAATACCAGTGAGGAAGAATTTGGAGGAGCTAAACCTTAACGGCGAGGTAATACATAAAGAGAAATTAGGGCAAACCAAACATAAAATAAAATAATAAAATAAAGTTTAGACACATGATGAGCGGCTGAGATTAACTTAATTTCCTTGCTTTGGTCTGAGCGCTAGATAGTTGTCAGTAAGGAGGTGAATGACCTTTCCTTTTTTAAAATGGATGCATAACAGTTATAAAATAAAATGAATTAAATCACCTCCTTTAGTCCGTCTAAACCGCTCAATAATGGGCAAGATAAATAATTTCAGATTCGCATTAATTACCAAGTTAGTAGCGTGTGCTTAGGGAGGTTCAAGTAAATAAATAAAAAAAATAGAAGAACAAGCGAACTTAACAAAGCAATAGTCAATCCAAGATTTAATAAATCGATGGGCAAATTTACAAAAAAGAAACTATAGAAATAATTGAACCCCGGCTTATAATCGTCATTGCCACCACAATTACGATCTTAGAAGAAAATCTTTTAAGACGAATACAGTAATAATGAATACTTGTTGACTTGTAAGATAATCCAAGTGTCCCATAAATATAGATATTACCCTTGGTACTGGAAAGTGTCGAATACATGTGAAAAGGCGGGACAGGAGTCACGTGAATGGAAACTTCCTCTTAATAACTTAAGTGTAAGGAGTGGGGAATCATATTCCCATGCTCTTAAGAGAAAAATTCTTAAAGGAAAAGGTAAATTTAAATAAGACATTTAAAGAAGAGAATTAGATTCCCATCCACTTAAAGAGAAAAGAAAGATTCTTATAAACTAGAATTTAAATTTCATTTATGAATAAAAGCTGGTATTATTAAAGAAAAGCATTAAAACTCTAATAAAATAAATTACTTTATCTCTTCCCTACTTTTTAAGGTAAATAACAAAATGGGAATTAACATTTATTTAATGGTATATATTATTCCCTTTATTTAATTTATAAGTCTAGTATATTTCAAGTAAATTACAAGTATTTTACTCTTTCATGCATTCTTTTCTTTTTTTTTAGCTCAAACACACATACACACACACATATATATATAAACAATGCTAGAGTATGCTCATGGGCTCAACAATCAAACTAATAGAAGGTCCATTGGGAATTAGATCCACACAATTTGTTCATCCACCCATCTAACCAAACATTATGTGGTAGTGATCATACATTAAGGAATAAATAAATAAATATAATAAATAATTAAAAAAAAAATATTATTAAAAAATTTGGGCATGACAGTGAGGGTGGAGCACAACGTGCAAATGAAGGTCATGGTGTGCATCTTGGTACTTTAGAGCATGTAGAGCATGATCATGCTAGAGAAGATTGGGAACATGATGTGGGTCCATCAGGTAAAGAGGACCACTCTAAAGTTCTTTTAAACATATTTAATTGCAATTGGTGTATTAATTAATGTAACCTTTCGTGTTTCAACTTTAGAGCATGTAGAGCATGATCAACGTGTTGAGCATAATTAAGCTAGAGAAGATCAAGAACATGATGTGGCCCCATTAGGTAAAGAGGACCACTCTCATATTCTCTTAAACATATTTAGTTTCAATTGGTGTATTAATTAATGTAACATTTTGTGTTTCAACTGCAGATCGAGATTTAGAGGGTGTTCAACATGTTGAGCATGAGTCTATAACAAAAGTTTAGGAGCATGATGTGGACCTATCAGGTAAAGAGAACCACTCTAATGTTCTTTTAATTAATGAAATACTTGTAACGATAATAATAAAAAATATCAGTTTAACATTTCTTTCTTATTGCAGCAGACCCCCATTGTAGCGGTGTCCACATCATGAGTAGACGACCAAACATACATTAAGATCATGAGCAGAGGGCAGAACAACTAAAGGGGGGACATATATTGATTTAGAAAATGATACTCCACTTCAGCTTTATGTAGCATTAAAAAAGAAACAAAAAAAAAAGTGATTGTAATCATATCATGACAACCATATTTTTGATAATATGTAAAAATTGAAAAAATGAATATTATATGTTAATGAATGAATGTGAATATGTTAATTAATGAATGTTATATGTTAATGAATGAATGTTATATGTTATTAATGGATGAATGAATGATTAATGTTATATGATTGGGTATGGGGAATTGAGAGTGATGTGAGGGGGGGGAGAGGCCAAATTAGCTTCCACTGTCACGTGGTTGGCCTTGTTAAGTAGAGAATATTAAACTATTCTTGAAGCAAAGAGAATCTCAATAAGGTAATACACTTTTCAATATAATAAATGCATCATTTGAAGCATTAAACCAATATGCAAAGATGAGAGAAAGTGCTAACTTTTCAATATGGTGGCAGAAAAATGATTTTTTATACCCTGAATCCATGCTCTGCATCATACTTTGAAGTTGTTTCCATTCCAATGTTTTGAGTTTAGTTTATTTGTATGGCTTTGTATGAATACCACATTGTATTGTGTGTGGATTTGGTTTCAAAGCTCTGTTTCTTCTGTTTTTAGTGGTGACATAACTCTAAAATTTGACTTTTGTGCATAACAAGTTAGTGGACAAATTGATAGCTCTAAAGGGTTTAGAGGTTCGATTGAGATAGATACATAGATATTTGGATCTTGTTGTTTATGGGAGGCTTCGACTTAACCATGAAATTTTATACTATCTGCAAGTATGCAAAAGTTTCTCTACTTACATTCATTCTTGATCATAAATATTGTAAATGATATTAATGCTTCAAACTTAATATTCGTTTCATTGTTATAATGATCAAAATGTTATACTTTGCTATGCATTCAAGCATTCTCTTTCCCCCTAGCCTTTGCTCTCTCCCCCCTCCTTTTAAGAATTTTCTTTGTCATAAATGATTCACATTTCTGTCTCATTTACACAAATTTATCTAAAGTGCTAGGAGTGAATAAAGATATGTAAAAGATGATGGATTATGTTTAAACAACAACTTTCCATCTTATAGCTAATTAAATCCTTAATATTTGAATAGTTTAGAGCTCAAATAATGCTTGTATATGCATGTGTAGCAATAAGGGAGCCTATGTGAAGATTGAAATTTAAAACATCACTTTGGTATTTTTCCTTAGGCAGTGAAATGATATTTTGAGCAATACAAACCTACACACACATTGATATTTTTTGACATTGCATTGAATAATTTTTTTTCTCTTATACCTACCCTCGGCTAGACATGGAGGTATATAATATTGGTTTCTTGGTTTATTCTGCAAGTAGTTAATTTCACAAAGGAAGACTAAAATCTTCTTAATGTCCTGTGTCAGGTGTGAAAGCATATGAATCACTTGCTAAAGGCACCATTTTGTATTCATCCAAAAACTGGTTTGTTCTTTCTTTATGTTTCTTGCATGTGTTTTTTTTAGGCTCTAGAGATGTAGCTCGGCTCTTTCCTTTGCACTTTTCATCTATTTTGATGATTACAGTAGATTGTCCTCATGATTTTTCATGTAGATCTATTTGTAACCTTATTTTCTACCAATCAATTTGTAAACCACTCACATATTAAGGAACAATTCACTAACTTGTAATCATCCATTACTTCATATGTTGTAGGTTGTGTCTGTGTGCCAATAAATTCTAATGATTGCAAGAACTTTAATCCTACAAGTGTACCCAATCTTTCTCAAGTAAAAGTCTTACCTTATTTTATAGTACTTTAAATGGATAATTGAAGGTGCTTCTTTAGATTTGAGATAGTTGAACCTCAGATTAAAATATGGTATTAGATAGGTAGTATAATGATAAAACTGAGGTCCATTGAATACAAATTATGAACATAATTTACTGGACTATGAATAGTGTTACAATTATAATTATTTCTCCTTTACCTACCTCTGCATTAATGAAAAAGATGGCAGATATTAGAAGTTCATTACATGTATCATGTATGTGTTAGCATTTTAATTTTGTTTAAGTTGTTCAAGAGCTTGATTAGGTCAAGAATATGTTCTACAAGCTCTGTTCTCTTGACACTGCTCAACATTTTCCCTACAAATTTCTCTTCAATCTAGATGTTTCTTAACTCCTTCTCTTGTTAGCCCTTGGTTGTTCTCAAGTGTAATGCTTTTTCTATGCATCTTGCAGTCTATATGTATGATCATTCATCTCTTATGAAGCATGGATAACCTTTCATGGAATTGTTGTTGTAATTAGACAATTGCCATTGTGAGAATAATCATTTAATTTGTATGGAAGTAAGTCTTTTTCATATTATTTGACTTGGTATTGTAAACTTTTCTTTGTAGGATTCTCTTGGGGGGAACAACAAAACTGTGATGATAGGTAGATTTGTTTCGTAACTCCTTCCCTTGTTATCCCTTGGTTGTTCTCAAGTGTAATGCTTTTTCTATGCATCTTGCAGTCTGTATGTATGATCAATCTTCTCAAGTGTAATGCTTTTTCTATGCATCTATGCATCTTGCAGTCTGTATGTATGATTAGCCATCAGTCTCTGCAATGGTACATTTCAACAAATATTTTTTTTAAAAAAAATTGCATTGTTTCATCGCAATTTCGACGAAAACCACTAATGAATCACCGAAAAGGTCCAACGAAGTTGCTATAGCTGCAACAAAGGATTTGTCATAACTCCTTTCACATTTTGTAGCAATTTCAATGAACTATTGGTGTTGTTTGACACTACTCCTTTTCCATTTCATCAAAATGGCGACGAACTTCTAGTGTAATTCATCAGTGGATACACAAAGTTTTCATTGATATTCTAACGTACATCCGAGTCATTTTATGATGCCGACGACAAACAAATTTGAGCCGTTATTTCGACGTTTAATTCGTCATCGGCCTTTCGACGAAAAAATAGCAACAAAAATATTTTTGTCATTTCATCGTTGTTCTGACAAACATTTGTCAAATGACCGACAAATGTCCATTCAAAAATGGTGTCAAATTCAGTAGTGAGTAGTGACCTGTTTGTTACCAAAATTTTTATGATTGTTATGCATTTTATTTTGATGTAGTTGTTGGTTGATGATTGAAATTTATGGTATTCCCTTTCTAAGCAATTTACTTTCAACATTTTGTGTTCCTTAGCTATAGAATGAAATGACCACTTTGAGTTCCTAGTGCACATATTGTGCTGACCCATTTCAAGTTCATGTCTATAGGTTGACAAGTTAAATGCACCTTCATGATGATTGAAATAGCTATTTAGGTTAGATGTCCAAATTTTGAATCATGGTTGTAAGGGATTATTTATTAAATCATTGTAGGAGGCCAACATTTTTCACATCGTTTCTAGGGATGGTGTCAAACTAGGGAGTTTTTTGCAGTCAATGGTAGTTTTTCTTGCTATAGTGTTTCTAGAAAGTGTTCTTAGTATATCCTTATTTAGGAAGTAATGACCCCCCTTATTCTTTACTAATTTTTTGTGTGAGTTGGTTGATAGTGAGTGATACCTCATGCATAGAGGAAGGAGAAGGGATGCTTATGGGAGATTACTTCCTAACAATCCTAATCCATTTCAGCTAATTGAATATCAGAACCTGCCAAGAGAAGAAGAAGAAGAAGATCCACGCCCATTTGCTAATGCATATCCTGATCTGACTAGCTCTGAAGTCTCCTCTGAAGATCAAACTTAGCTTAAGAACCCCTTTGCTTTGGAACCACATCAAGCAGGAATGGGTGATGCAAATAGGAACAAACCTAACCAACCAACTTTTCCTTTGCCCACTGCCCATTAGAATGAAGTTGACAACATCAAGAACATTCCTGCCTCAACACTCCCCAAGTTTTATGAACTTGTCACAAAAGATCCTGATACCTTTTGTTTGAGTTTGACATACTCAACAGGACTTATTCTTATACCACTCTGAAAGAGACTACATTAAGATGGTTCATGAGCCTAGGCAGAGATACTATGGAAACTTTGGAAGACATGAAGACAAAATTCCTTGAGAAATACAAGTAATATTGCAGGGGTAGAGACATGAGAGGAGGTGACATTTTTAGGATGGATCAAAAGGAAGATGAGAGCCTAGAAGATTACATTGCAAGGTTTCTGTTTTGCCTACAAAAATCTCCACACCATACACTCAATGAAGAATCACAAAAGTTTTTTTTCTTGAGAGGAATCAATGATAGCTGCACTTATGCCTTGGACCTCATGTGAGGAGGAGATATCTCCCAGGTTCCTTGCGAAGATATCAAGAAAATATGCCAAAACTACTCTAGGGAAACTTTAAAGAAAGGGAGAGCTTACCAATATTCCATGGGTAAGCCAACTACCGGTGGAGTTTCAAGAATGGAGATTATTCATTTGTTGGAAGACTTAAAGAAAGACATTATAAATAATCTAGCTACTCAGCTAGATACATTTTAGGCCAAGAAGAAGCAAGAGGAGGTAGAGGAAATGTTGACATAGAATTACCCCCACTATAGACAAAAGAAGAGGGACTACATATGAAAGATGGTAGCTAATCTGGAAAGCAAGTAGATTCTACCTGAATTCAAACCAATCTAGATTGAAGAAGAACAAGTCTACTATGTTGCACAAAGGAATCCTTGGGCTCCAAGACAAGATATGCCACCAGATTCACTATCTTATGTTGGGCCATATTTTAATTCCTATTCATCTAGTAACCAATGGCATCCCCCATATCCATCTAGCTTTGGAGGATATCCACCACAGCCTTGGAGTAACCCTCCAAATCTTGGCCCAATTATCAAAATTCTCCACCCTAGTGGCAGTAACCTCAAGGGAATTGGCAGCAGTTTCAAGGGCAGTGGCAGCCACCTCTAGGAAATTGGCAGCAAACAAATCAATGGAGAGGAGGACAACAATGGCTTGCCCAGACAACTAGTTACGTGCAACCACCTACTCATCCCCAACATCCTGCTATAATGCCTCCACTTGCTAATCCCAACTCAAATTCACCTAAACCTACTTAGCTACTAGCTCATCCCACAACCAATCCAAATAATAAACCACATCAGTAGTCTGCATACTCTGTTGATTCAAATCAATTCCCTGCATATGTTGTGAGTGCAAGTGACATCCACTTGCATTCAGGAGCTACTCTACAAGCCCCTTCCAAGCCTATTATCACTGAGATTCCTATGGAAGAGGAGAAGGAACCTCTAAATGATCTCATTCAGCCAAGTGTACCTAAAAATCCTGAACCAGTCCAAGTCAAGTAGACTAAACAAGAACGATTGTTTCCTTAGAGATTGGAAATTTCCAAGAAGAAGAAAAGGAGGATACAACTTTTGAATATATCTTGGATCAGTCGAAGCATATATGCATCCAGAAACCTCTATTTTAGGCCATAAAGGACATTCCAATCTATGACAAGTCAATCAAGGAAGCATGCCTCAAGAAGTTGGGTAGGAAAAAGAAAGATCCAACTATAGTTCATGTGGTGGGAAAGCTAGCTGATATCATGCTAGGAAAATTAACTATACCTAAGTATAATGACCTAGGTAGTTTTGTGGTAGCAGTTTTTATAAATAGGGTCCAAGTAAAGAATGCTTTGACTGATTTAGGGGCAACCATAAATGTAATGACCAAAAACATCCTGCAACAACTAAACGTTGTAAGCATGATATCTACTCCTATTGTCCCACAGCTTGTTGATAGCTCTACTATTAAGCTTGATGGTATAGTGGAGGATCTTGTGGTAGTTTTAGACTCCTGGGAGTACCCAATAGACTTTATGATTCTTTCTACTAAAGCTACACTAGGTGAGTATCCCATTATTCTTGGAAGACCATGGTTGGAAACTATAGAGGCATACATTGGATATCGGTCAGGTGAAATGACCATTTCAAATGGGAAGAGCACTAAAAAGTTTGTTCTTTATCCTCCTACTCAACCATCTCATGATGAAGATAATCCTGTATGGCTACATGTTGGTGAAGAGGATGGGGGAGTTAATTCTATGGAAAAATTTATGATGTTAGGTAGAAGCTCTTTCATGCAGCTCCAAGATGAGGATGAAGTATTGGCTAACATCATTCAGAACCATTGTGTAGTGGAGGAAGCATCTTCTTCTCATTCTACTACTCTAGTCAAGACACTTCTACCTCCTCTTCCTACATCCACTCTTCCTACAACCATTTTTCTTATAGAAATTCTTCCCACAACCACTTTTCTTGCAAACAAACTTCTTGCAGCAATAGGTATGTCCCATACATTGCTGCAACTAAAGGTACCATGTATTAATGAAGTAGCCATGATAGAGTTAACTACACAAGTATAGGTGTCAGAAGGAAAATATATAAATGTTAACAATAAATTAAGTGAAGAACATCAATTGTTATTGGAAAACTTATTAAATACCCATCAACATGCATTTGTGTGGGATTATCATGATATGAAGGGATTGGACCCTAAACTTTGTACACATAGAATTTACATCAAAGATGACTGCACCCTAGTAGGACAACCACAAAGAAGAATTAACCTTGCACTAAGAGAAATTGTAAAAGGGGAACTACAGAATTACTAGATGCGGGATTTATCTACCCCATTTTAGATAGTCAGTGGGTTTCTCCATTAGTTATTGTTCCCAAGAAAGGAGGGAAATGGTGAGTTTGTGTTGATTATAGGGAACTTAATGCTGCCACCAAGAAGGACTACTTTCCCTTACCCTTCATTGATCAAGTTTTGGACACACTTGCAGGAAAGCAATACTTTTCTTTTCTAGATGGATTTAGCGGCTACAACTAGATCTAAATTGCACCAGAGGACTAGGAGAAGACCACATTTACCTATCCATGGGGGACCTATTCCTACTTAGTACTCCCATTTGGCCTATGCAATGCACTTGTAACCTTTTAGAGGGATTTCATTAGCATATTCTCAGACATTTCTCATGATTACATGGAATTTATATGGATGACTTTACCACTTATGGTCATGTTGATTTTAATCAAGCTTTGGAAAATCTTAGGAGAGTCCTACATAGATGTGAAGACCAAAAAATGTCCTTAAATAGTGAAAAGTGCTTCATGATGATGCAGGAAGGTGTAGTTCTTGGCCACTACATCTCCCACAAGGGAATTCAAGTAGATCCTACAAAGATTGAGGTAATCACAAATCTACCCACACTTGCAAAACAAAAGCATGTTAGGAGTTTCTTGGGTCATGCAGGATATTATAAGCATTTCATCAAGGATTTCAGCAAGGTAGCAACACCATTGTATACTCTTCTCACTAAAGATGTTGAATTCCAATGGAATGAAGCTTGTGACAAGGCATTTTCTGACTTGAAGGAAGCTTTGAATCATGCTCCTATACTCAAAGGACCTAATTGGGAGCTTCCTTTCCACATCCATATAGATGCATCAGATTATTCCATAGGAGCAGTCTTAGGACAAAAAGGAGTTGTTGAAAATGCCATTTACTTTGTCAGCACAAATTTACAAGGAGTTGAATTCAATTATACAGTGACAAAGAAAGAAATGTTGGCAGTACTCTATGCACTAAACAAATTTAGATATTATATAATAGGTTACCAAATCTTTGTTCACAC
This sequence comes from Sequoia sempervirens, assembly GCA_007258455.2. NCBI lineage: Eukaryota > Viridiplantae > Streptophyta > Pinopsida > Cupressales > Cupressaceae > Sequoia > Sequoia sempervirens. Next base: position 238,429,977 of record VDFB02086081.1, read on the forward strand.
TGATCATGCAGCCATTAGATATCTCATGAATAAACCTTTGATCACAGGTAGGCTGGTAAGATGGTTATTGTAGATGTAGGAGTTTGATATAACCATTGTGGATAACTTAGGGAAGGCCAATGTTGTTGCAGATTTTCTTTCAAGGCTGACAACATCAGAAGATAATCAACCAATAGATGAATCTTTCCCTAATGATCATCTATTCTACCTCAGTATACAAATTCCATGGTATGCTGACATAGCCAATTATTTGGTCATAGGTAGAGTTCCTTCTCACTTCTCTCCAAAAGAAAAAAAGGGCACTCATTGAAAAATATTTTTCTTTCTCCTAGATTGTTGGATGTTTGTTTTATACTAGACCAGACCATGTCATGAGGAGATGTGTGAGAGAAGATAAGACATATGACATCTTGCATGCATGCCACAATGAACCATGTGGAGGACATTTTGTAGCCAAGAGAATAGTAATGAAGATTTTGAACATAGGATATTACTGGCCAACACTCCACAAGGATGCAGGAAGGTATACTAGGAAATGTGATAAATGTCAAAGAATGGGTAGACCTACCAGATCTGTTGAGATGCCACTTTTCCCCCAAGTAGTAATCACTCCCTTTGACAAGTGGGGATTATATTTTATAAGACCCATTAACCCTCTATCAAATGGTAAGTCTTATATTTTGGTATGCACTGATTATGTGACAAAGTGGGTAGAAGTTAAGGCCATGAAGCATGTAAGAGATAAGAAGGTTGTAGATTTCTTTATGAAGAGATTTTCACAAGATATAGAGTTCCAAGAGAAATAGTGACTAATCAAGGGGCTCAATTCACATCAATCCTTGTTGTAGAACTATTCAATGAGTACAACATAAGGAATAGGAAGCCTACTCCTTATCATCCCTAGGTTAACGACCAAGTTGAGGTGACCAACAGAGAAATTGAAGCCATTTTGACCAAAATAGTAGCTATCCATAGAAAGGATTGGGCAAACAGATTACCAGAAGCTATTTGGGCCTATAGAACAACCTAGAAAGCAACTACAAACATCACTCCATTTGAGTTGTTGTATAGAAAAATAGCCATGATGCCCACTAAATTTGAATATAAGACTTTAGGACTGTAGTAGATTTGGGGATGGACATTTCTAAGGCACAAAGAGAATGAATCATGCAGCTAAATTTTTTGGATGAAATAAGAAGAGAAACCCTACATCATACAGAGGTAGTGCAGAATCAGAGAATCAGGTGACATGACAAATTTATCAAGGACAAGAAATTCCAACTAGGAGATTTGTCCCTACTCTATGACTCAAGATATCAGGACAATGTAGGAAAATTATAGACAAGGTGGCTACAACCTTACGAACTCATTGAGGTCTTTCCTAATGGATCTGTTCAACTTACTACCATTGATCCCATCATATTCAAGTTACTTCTCAATGGTCATCACCTCCAATTATATTACAAGCCAGCTTCCAAAGAAGAGTTCCTATAGCAATTCACCAAGCATTTAGCACTCGAGCTTCTTGTGGTTGAAGGAAGTGGATCTAGTGTCCCTCCTTCTAGCTAATTAAGATACATACTTTTCATAATAAAGACTTTCACTTACGTGGGAGTCCATTTCTTCGCCCATTCGCCGATCCACCCATCCATTATCACCTTTCTCTCTATTCCATCACTTCATTCCACCTTTCCTCATTCCACTTCATCTTCATTAATTACTCAATTTATTCCACTTAAAGTTGAGTGGTACTTTCTCCACAATCTTTACAATGAATCCTCCGCACATTCAGGTATGTGCGCATTAATTGTTATCTTTTAATCTTTGTTAAGTGCATTCATTTAATCATTGTGTGTTAGTATAGATGTTCACATAACAGGTCATTATTCCTTGTCAAATCACCACTCCCATCTTCCATGTGCAAACACATGTCCAAATTTAGGTTGGGGGGGAAGAAAAAGATGCAAATATATTGCCCATATGTCGATTCATGCTAGGCTATGTTAGCAAATTTAAAATGAGCTGATTTGAAATCTAAGTAAGAGGATGGCTCGCATCTATGAAGTGAAACTAACTACAGCCGCCATTTCTTCCCATCATAATTCCCCTTTATCACTCCTTTTCTTGCCATTATTGACCCTGTCGTAATCCCAAGTTGCAAGAAAAAAGGTGAAACAAAAGGAAGAGAAAATTTAGTCGATATTGGCACTAGAAATTTAGCAGGTATTGTAGGAAGGTGAACTTGATTTTTAGATGGAATTGTAGGAACGAAATCACAGATTATTTGTTTGATTGTAGACAATGGGAGGTGGGTTAATTCAAAATGAACCCATGGTGCATGATGTTTTATTGCAGGATGCACAATGTCTGGAAAAAATTAGAAAATGTGGATGGTTAGATTACTTCCTGAAGTTGGATGGCTTTGATGAAGGCATTTCACTAGAATTTTCCCAGATGTTTTATGAAGGAAAAGCCACAATAAAAGGGTTGGAAGTCATGGAAATTGAGGAAATAATTGTAGAGGTCATGGGTTACCTACTGATGATGAAAATAACCCTACTTCCAAAGATGCCAGATCAGCTAGGGCCAATTTATAGAGCTAAATGACCCTCCATTGAGCATAGATAAATAGGGTGCAAAGAGAATGTCTCTTCTTGAGCCATGGAAGCAAATAGCCATTTTGTTATCAAATACATCATCTATGAGGGTCGCCAATCAAATTTTCATTTCGTGCACTTCAAGTTTTTGAATCACATCTAGCATGGAAGGAGGATGAATGTGCCTAACATGTTATACAATCTTCTCTCAATAATGGTGGTTGAGACCCAAAAGGGTAGGGATAATTTTGTTTGCCACCATTGTCTAATTAAATTGCTAGTTGAGAAGTCTTTGCATGATGTATCTGGAATGACTTGGGAAGAATTTATAAATGTTGATCAAATTATACCTGATCAATTGCAACCTAGGGTTTTACCTTAACCCCATAGGTCTAGCAGAAGATTGAGCACAACTGAAGCCACTCTTGGTGCTTCAAAATTTGGTGTTGGCTCTAGTGTGAACCCTTCTACAATAGAAGAAACCATAGACATTAGTTATTCTGAATCAAAGCACTTAGAAAAGGAAGGCTCTTCATCAGATTTTGATGACAACATTCCTCTTGAAACCCTAATAAGAACTAGGGCACAGTAGAGAGAAGTAAAAAAAAGAAAAGGGAAAGCTAAAGCATAGCTTGTAGAAAGAAAGGTGCTAAGTTCTAAGAAGAGGAAATTAAGACCAGTTGGGACAGCGTTTGGTATGCTTTCACAGGAAAGCCCTAAGCCTGGTGAAACATCACACAAGGAGACTAAAGCTCCAATGGGTTAGGAGAATGTTGAAGAAGAAGAAGACTTATTTGAGAGAGCAACAAATATAACACTGTCCGATCTTGCTAACATTGTAGAAGAGTTTGAGGAAAATTAGGATTTCCTCCAACAAGAAGTGGGAGAAGAAACAATAACCCCACAACTAGAGACAATTGGATAGCCTGAGTCCATGTAGATAGTACTATATAAGAAGTAACCATCAACAAAACTACTAGTAGGAATCCATAATCCTCTTGATTTTATAGTACATATGACAATTTTGAAAATATGGGAAGAAATACAAAGGAGGGAGGAAGAATGGAAAAAGAAAAAATAAAAAATGAAGGAAATTCAAGAGAGAGATGAGGAAATTGAAGATAAAGATGCAAAAATTGCCACCTTGAAGAAGAGGATGGATGATATGGCAACCTTGGTACCACAGATCTTGGAATGCAGAGCCCCTCCAAGGGTCTATGGTTTGCACCTGAAACAAAAACATCTCTCTTTTAAGTTGTCAAGGATTGTCTCAAGTTTGAATCCTTCTATTAACACTCCTAATGAATTTTTCAATGCTTATAGGATTTCCTCCCTTGAAATGAAGAATTTGCTATGTGAGTTCTACTTGCATAATTATGCCATAACTAAAGACCATGATTGGAATCCGCTATTGTATATTGGGGGTGTCCAATTAAGGGCATTCATGTCTTGGGTACAAAATGAGATTAATTGGGGACAACAACAAAGGGCTTATAAGAAATTTGGGTTTAATATTCCTCTGCCCATTAGGGTTGAATCAAGCAACCCAAGGGATATTTATAGAGAATGGCACAAAATGCTTCTCAAACCTAGTTATGGCAACATGATTATGCCTTGGATTGAGGTAGTTTACAATGAGTATGAGGTAAAGACAATAACAATGGAGGAAATTATGAGAGGATACATATCACAAAGATGGAATAGTCAAACCGATGAGCTAAAATAGGTTGAGCCTCATTCCATCCACAATTATGCTGCAACACTAAAAAGGATTGATAGGTATATTTAGATTGGGAGAACGCAAGGGCGATTTTGGCTTCCGTTGAATTTTTGGCCACCCATTCTCATGTGGCCTGTGCCAAACTTTAGGTTCTACCAATATGACATTGTTGTAGAAAAACAAAGATGGAACATATTTGATAGGTAAGGAGGATTCTATTGGGATCTTGATTCATGCACAATAGCCACTAATGTTGGACAACTATCAGTTGAAAATTTTAGAGCTTTGACCAAGCAGAAGAACAACCCTTCCCCTATTGGAGGACTAGCAAAACATTAGGTTGGGGGAGTGATTAGCCTAGCTTTTGGTCCAACTTTGGGTAGAATCTATAGTTTATTTAGTGGCAGTTGTCATGAAATTTGATGTTAAATGTTGATATTTTCATAATGTTTCCCTCAAACCATTAACATTAGGCTTAATCCTATTTCTGCAAGTTTTAATGGCATTGGCATATTATGTGGATTATCTATATTGATTTTGCATGTGGTTAATGAATGTTCCTTAAGGTGGTTATAGACATGCAGTTATTGTGTGTACTAACATTGCCATGTAGATTTAATTTAAAGATGCTATGTTGAGGAAGACACCACCAACTGGGTATGTACTGTAATGTCCAACAAAGGAATTACTCAAAGGTCAAAGGAGGTCAATGACAAAAGATTCCTTATGCAAAAAAAATGTAACTACCTTGTAGTGGACTTTAATGTTGGTTGAGAAAATGCAGGCATTACTGTTGTGCTAGATCTACATTGGACCTACATGTCTGACCAAATTCCATGTACGTGTAACCACCACCACTCCACTTTCTCTATTTTCCCTAAATGGTGTTCTCCCAGTCGTTGAGTTGACTGCCTTGTTTAGTTGATAGTATAAATAAAGATCTAATGCTCCTTCCTCAGGAGGTTGTACAATTTGATATTGTACTAGCACTCTCAAGTTTTCAATATAGATACATTACTCTTTTGTGCTCAAGATTTACAGTGAATAAAATAATGTTCTAAGTTTCAGCATTTGAGTTCTCATTAGTTTTAGAGGATAATTATCCAAGGGGACCCACTTGGTGAGTAATCTGTCCTTTTAGTTTAGTATTAGTTTAGTATTACTTGTTGTTTAGTAACTAGTTAGAAATATGGCACTGATTGTTCCTGCAGCCACTAGAATTTCATTTTGTTATTGTTCCTATAGCCAAAGCAGACAAAGTAGTGCCCTATTTGTTGCTCAAATTTTTATTACTATTATGCATTTTAGTTTGATGTAGTTGTTGATTGATGATTGGAATTTATGGCATTCCCTTCTAATCAATTTACTTTCAACATTGTGTGTTCCTTGGCTATAGAATGAAATGTTTACTTTAAGTTCCTAGTGCACATACTGTGCTGACCTATTTCAAGTTCACGTCCCTAGGTTGACAAGTTAAATGCACATTCATGATGATTGAAATAGCTATTCAGGTTAGATGTCCAATCTTTGAATCATGGTTGTAAGGGCTTAGTTATTAAATCATTGTAGGAGGCCAACAATTAGAATCTTGGAGAACCTAAAATATTACTCTTTATATGAGTTGTTAACATATAGGAAGATCTATGGCACCGTAAAGCCAACCCATACTTTTCCCAAGCATGTACCTAACATGTTGATCAAGAAGTTGAATGTAATACTATACTCTTGAGATTTAATAGAGCCATGGAAGTAATGGTAATGGATGTAGATGATATGGATCTAGTGGCTAGGGATATGATTAGGGTCACTACAATACAAGCAAATGAATCAAAAATCCTTAAAATGACATGAGAAATGGAAGGGAATAAGAAGGAAATTGAACACTTGAAACATCAAGTGGAATACTACAGGGCTGCAAGGTATGACATAGGTGATTTCATGGAATATGCATTAGAAATCCATGATGGCTTCACCTTGGTGAAAAAGGAGTTATACAAGGATGTGTTAGATCAATAGTATGCCTACCAAGATGCATCAAAATATTCTTACATGTTAAAATAATGGTAGGATCGTGAGGAATGATGGCAAAGATGCATGTGTATCACTTAGTAGAATGACAACAAGAATTCAAGGAAGCACTCCTTGAGATACCATGTTTGAGAGAAAAGAAGATAAATCAAATCAACATTAGACTAAGTTACTCAAATGATACAACTCATAACTTAAATGAGGACACTTAAGAGATATTAAAAGAACATGGTCATTAATTAAAAGATGCGATGAAAATAAGGAATGAATTTCACCCACTACCCTTTAAGGCAAACAATATTTTTTCCTCAACATGAAATAATGGGACAATTGAGGGGAATCTAGAGCCAATAGAGAAGAACTTGAGAACTCATTCTATGCATCAATAAACAACTCAACACAAGAAATTCAAATTGACATATTAACACAACAATATCCAACTAAGTTGTTGAAATTCAACTCTTGATACCTCGTTCTCCATCCAAATTACAAAGTTGGTCCACTTTTTGATTTGTAACATTTCCCTTTCAAATTGTGTTGGATGTCGGCCATATTTCTCCTCCTTTCAAAACATGGCACATGGACTAGTTAGTTAAACTATTTAATATGCAATCATTTACTTTTTCCTAGGAAATAAAAAAAAATATTATTTAACATATTAAATATACTTACAAATGTACAAATCAAGGTATGTAAACCTTTTTGGCCATTGCGATGTGCAGCATGAATTTTTTCAAGCCTAGCCTTGGAGGCCTTGTCCTGAAATATATACTAATTCAATTTAACTATGCACCAAAAAAAATTAAAAATTGTTTAATAAATTTGATATAATCTTATGAGAGAATTTAAATACCTATGTACTCTCCTCACCAGACTTCCTCCGTGCACCAGACTTCTCATATGATTTTACAAGTTATTTCCATACTTTCACAATTACATCAATTGGCCTTTCTTTGAGCCTTAGCTCGAGAGGGAGTTTTTTTATCTTCTTTGTTTGGTTACACCAAAATCTCTTGCAGTTTTGAGACATTCATAGCTTTATCTTCTTTACAGACCAACTTGTGCCAAATTCAGTCTCCATGTCATGGATAATTTCTTTTTGCAGGTGCATGGGTATCTTTGAGAATGGAAAATGTAGATGGTCTTTGAACTGTTGAAGGCATAATTCCTTCAACCTATTCACAAATGTTTTTCTAGCATCAGTCATTCAAACTTTCCCTAAATCCACATTGTATTCTATCTTGGTATCATAACTACCAATGCAAGATTTAAAACATGAAATGGTGGAAGAAGTCTATGTCCCAGGAGTGGTTGGGACATTGGATGTCTCTACTCCCTATTCCACATTCTTAGAGTTTATTGTTCTTGATTTCCTCCTGGATCTTTTGCTCAATCTAGGACTAGGTTGGGAATCAATTGATGCCCTTTGACACAATTGATTTGGTTGAAATGTTTCACAGAATTTACTAGATCATTTTTCTATGTATCTAGCAAGCATTTTCAAGTCCAAACTATCCAATTTTTTCACTACCTCTACCCCCAATATGGAAGCCAATGCCTCTTTATCTTTTTCAGTCTCATGTCCCTACATAAATAAATTTATTCTTTTAAATTTAGAAATAACAAAATAAAAAATAAAAATCAAAGAAACAATGGAAACATTTACAAATCTATAAATTGACAATGAATTACCTCATTATGGCAGTATGCTCCCTTTGCTCCTTTCCCTCTATTGCTTGACATTTTTAGGCAACCTGGGGAAAATTATTAATTATTTTCATCTAGTTTGTGGAGGCAAATGAAGTACACAGTGAAAGGTATGAAAGTTTTCATGCAGTTTGTGGTATGAAAGTTTTCATCTAGTTTGTGGTATGAAAGCAAGCCACCAATCAAAGAAATTAAAAGAAATGGGCAATTTAAAAGAAAAAGGAAAATTAATGAAAAATATTTACCTTGAATGACTCTCTTTCTAGATTTAAAAACCTATGAGATATCTCTTGAGAGTTCAAACCCTATCATGGAATGAATAATGCAAAAATAAGACCACCAATAACCCAAATCAACTGAAGCTCAACCATTATCTACTAGGTGGTATCCCTATTGTACAAATCTATTAGTAAAAATTCTATCTAAATATCTTTATATGGATTCAAATTGAACCAAAAGGAAAAACATACCTAGTTTTCACATTTAAAGAAAAATCAAGGGTTTGATTTCTATCCATCTATCCTATACTCTATATCTTGCAATAAAATTAAAATGAGTGACCAAACACTATAAAAACCATCTATCCTATTCTCTCTATTTGGAAACAAAATAAAATAGGGCGACCAAATAATGCAAACACATAAGAAAAATGAAAACTAAAACGTAGGTGGGAATTTTTAATATTCTTCTTTGTGTGGTATGTTTTAACGCAGGAGATAATTTTTATTTTTATTTTTTTGATTCATTAGTCAGCACTATAGTCCTCATCGTTAACACTAACTTTAGTGCCAACTTTCATTCCTAAATGTAATCTCTTTTGGGCACCAAAGGTAGTGCAAAGTGTGCCTAATTTAGTGCTTAGCTGTGCCAAACCAAAATGTTCCTCATGCAAACATTTGGAATTGAGGTAAATGCTTAAGTAGTAAGGGTTTTATAGCATTGGAAACTAGTGTGACAACAACATACACTATTGGATTCGTGTGTCGGGGTGGTCGGGAAACTGATGTGAATTTTTGCATTTATTACTATAAATTGTAATGATGCCATGATTACCATACTACCATTGTCTCTTATTTTACCTGTTGTGGTATGGCGATGTTTTTCCCTTTGGGAAAGTGCACAAAGTTGAGTCTACAAAATATGGAAGTTTTTGCCTTAGCCAAAAAAATGAAATCGACAATGCAAAAACGGGATCCATATTTTTAAAAATTGAGATCCTATTTAGCTTTAGGATCTCGAGCCTAAATGTCAAACATGATCCTGTTTGTTAAAGGGTCTTGAACCAACAAACATAGAACAGGATCCTGATTAGTATGAAATGGGAACCTGATTTATAAAATTGGGATCCTGTTTTGTAATAATTAGGATCCCATTTTGTAATGGTATTTATATTTTTAAAATGAACAAAAATTCATTTTCACTGTGCACGGGATCCTGAGTTAGTGAGCGACAATGACCACAAAAACCAACCTCCAGGTACACCTACACCCCCACTTTTTAGCATTTTTTCATTTTTTATTGAAATTGTCAATAGAAGAATTGATTTTAGCATGTTTTTTTTTAATTTATTTGGTGTTTTAAGCATTTTATTTCGTGTTATAGTAGAAATGAGGAATTGTAGAAATAGATGAAAAAATGTAATGAAACCTAAGGATATTGAATAGAAATGAAAAAATGAACCTTGAATTGTATTTTAGAAACAAAAATTAGATTTTGAAACCTAAATTGTTTGATCAAACCAAAAAATATTGTATTTGAAAACCCTAATTGAAATAAAATAAAAAAATTGCATTTCAAAACCCTAGAAATTGAAATGAAATAAAAAAATTGCATTTAGAAACCCTAATCAATATTTTTGAAACCCTAATTCAAATCAAACAAAACAAATTGGATTTGAAAACCTAGTTTGAAATGAAATGAAAAAATTGCATTAAAAACCCTAATTGCTTAGATTGAAACCCTAAATTTAATTGAAAAAAATAAAAAATTCTAAAACTCTAAATTGAAATCAAACAAATCATTTTGATTTTGAAAACCCTAATTTTGAGCTCAAGAAAATTCATTTGCATTGCTTAAATGTTTTAAATTTCATTTGCATGGTATGGAGAAAACAATATGTTAAACTTTAGTTTCAATGTTAAATTATAATTAGATTAGAAAACAATATGTTAAAGAATAGTTACAATTCATAAATTTTATCAATGTCTGTTTGCACATTTAGTTAGAAAATTTGTAAATCCAAGTGTACAATCGGTTTCCAATTGTCACTTAATTAGATAATATTCAACAGTCATTTCTATTTTATGTTTTGATCTCTCTTAGTCATGTCTTGTTTCCATTTCTTGTATGCATGTGTTGTATGTTGTCTTTTGATAATCTTAACCCTCATTCTAGTCAATTACTTCTTAATTAGGCTTCTAGTTTAGTCTAAAATCTCAATTTTTGCACTAGTTACCTAGACACTAAAAGAATCTAAATATTTTTCTTTTCTATCTTTTAGGTTCTTTCAATTCCAAACAATCAAAAATAAAATACTTGATTCAACATCAACTAATTTTATATTATACATTTTATATCATAAAATTCATTTTAAGCGGGAAATATTAATGAAAAAAATGTTAAATAAAATAATCTTATATTCAATTAAAAAATAATCCAGTTAAAATATACATCAAACTCAATCTTAATAATACATAATTATGTGTTTCTATTACAGAAATAGTCAATCTATTCATAAAATAAAAAATATTCATAAATTAGGCACTAACTTGCAAGTCCACTATTCAAGGGCCACCCAAAATCCACCCTAAGTTTGCTAAACCCTAAACCCTGAACTCCAAAATCTAAACCCTTAACACTAAAACATTCATTTTGTCCTAGGACCTTAAAATGAAATTTGGTTGCCTTAGGCAACTCCACCAAATTTTATTCCCTTAAGCCATGTCATTTTGTCATAGGACCTTACTACAAAGATCCCCTTAAGCCATCCAATTACCCTAAACCCTAAACCCTAAAGCCATCATTTTTTCTTAGGCTCTTAATGAAATTTGGTTGCCTTGGGAAAATTCACCAAATTTTATTCACTTGAGCCATGTCATTTTGTCCTAGGACCTCACTAGACATAAATCCATTTAAGCCATTATATCACCCTAAACCGTAAATTGATTTATTAAGTGGTCCTAAAATGACATTTCTTAAGGGGATCAAATAAGTTCTCAAAATTTGGTGAAGTTTCCTAAGGAAACCAAATTTAACAATAATAAGATTGTGCAAGATTATAATATGAATGAGATAAATCATGTTCTAGGTTGATTAATTTATAGTTTAGGGTGATATGATGGCTTAAGGGGATCTATGGCTAGTAAGTTCCTAGGACAAAATGACATGGTTCAAGTGAATAAAATTTGGTGAATTTGCCTCAGACCTTAATGAATTTTGGTTTCCTTGGGCATCTTCACCAAATTTTATTCACTTAAAATCCATGTCATTTTGTACTAGGACCTTACTACATAGATCCCCTTAAGCCATCCTATTACCCTAAAACCTAAATCCTAAACTCTAAACCATAAACCCTATAGCATTCATAAATTGTCCTATATTAATAGTTAATTGTATTTTCATTAAACTAACATGCCTTAGACATAAATGAGGCTTACATATTTTATCATTTGTATTCAATTAGGCTATTTATATTGAATGGTTTAAGGGTATTTCCTATACATGTATCTTACATTTTTAAATTACAAATCTAATGCAGGTTCACTCATATCTTAGAGATCAAATGGATCAATTCAATAATATTCTCAATCCACCTCTGCACCATCCATCTCCACCACCTACACATCCACCTCCACCCACTCCACCTCATAACCCCCCACCTCCACCACCTGAAATCAATGGTGCTCATTTGCAAGCACGAATCAATGCCAATGTTAGAACCATCCAAGATCAAATCAACATTATTAAAAATGAAGAATGTGTCACACCACCTGTGAGGATGTTTGTATCTAGGATGCAAACCCTTGTTGATGTTGTTAGGGCTATCTATGGGATTAGATGAGCATCGACAATGGCTAGAGGAGAGGAGAACTTTTGATTTTGAAAAGGAAAACACAAAGAAATGAAGAGATGCAGTAGAGAGCCACAATAGTTTCTAAATTAAGACAATGATTTTAAATAGTTATGAATTTATGAATTTGGTGAATGATGGATATTTTGTGTGATGAATTTATAAATTCGGTTTAATGGATACTATTAGTGACATGAATTTATGAACTTATAATGATGAATTTATAATAGTATATATTTTATGACTATCTACTAGATCACGATTTCTCCTATTGGAAAATTGTAATATATATATGGGTGTGTGTGTGTTAGGAATAAAATGAGATTTTTGTGAATGTTTCAAGTTTATATGTATGCTCATCCTATTTAAACAAATTTTCATGTGCGTTTCAAATTTAACTATTTCTTCTAATTTTTTAAGTTTGTATTTTAATTTTGTATAATTTAATGTAGGTGCACACTTATATCTCATATCATGGATGATTTTAGCATTGATTATATCATCAATCCACCACCTCAACCACCTTCACCTCCCCCTCCACCTAATATGCCACCTCCAACACCTGTTGCATCTAATGAGGCTTGCTTGCAAGCATGCACAAATGATAAAGTTGCATCCATACAAAATCAAATCAATTCTATGCAGAGTCAAGCACCGATTCCACTACACATGAGATGTTTTGCATCTGTGATGCAAAACATTATGGATGCCATTAGGACCATTGATTCTTATCTAGATAGGCATTGATGAGACAAAGAATAGATGAGACAATTTTATGCTAACGGTCTCTCTTATAAACAAATTTTAGACCTTAAAATAACGAAAGCCCACCTATCCCCCTACTTTCTCAGCCATGTTACTCAACAGCCCATTCCTCCCAACAAATCTAGAATATCCATGAGGTGGTGCATACATCCATAGATGAGTGTACATTTTTGGGATCAATGGTATATGGTTTTTGATAGTCCCCCACATGCTAAGTGGGAGTTCCCATTGTATTTTTTGAGGAAGCCGTATGTAGAGTTTGTTATGGGGAAAAATCCCAAATATTTTGATTTTAAATCATTTTAGGGTGTTGGAGGCAGCATGCCACAATAGAGGTTAGGGGCAAGGGTTGATCCCCAATGCCCCATGCATGCACAACCCCTTGTTGCTACTCCTGGTCCTCCCATTCCCACACTTGTGCCTCATCGAGTTGTGGTCTTGACATTAAGTTCCCTTAGTACACTCGTAGGAGACCTTGATCAACATACTTCTACAATAGTGGGTAGGGAGCATAGAGATGATGATGATGGTGGAGTGTTTTATGGAGTTGGTCCAAGTACCACTCCAGGAGTGTCGAGGCTTGTCCCACATGTATGTACTAGTTTCCATCAAGTATGCTATGGGCCTAATCAAGCCACACCTAGTTTGGGTGGATGTGGAGATTCTGGTGGTTCATTTGGTCACATTAGTTCTTTTTTAGACCATCACCCTAAGGACACTACAACACAAGTATAAATATGTATCTACAAATTCATTTTATAAAAAAATTGATGAATGTATATATCAAGAAAAACTTTGCAATACATTTTAGCAATCAAAATTTTTAGTGTATAGATGGAACTAACGATGGGGCAATCATTCATTCTATGAGTACATACATTGACACCAGTCCATCTTGGTAACCCTTATGGGGTATTTTGATTTCAATTTTTTAAATTGTATATGAAATGATTTTTAACTTGAGTTTTAAATTTATAATTGAATCACATATATGTTTGAAATATTTATGTTGGTTTAGGTGAGTCAATCGGCTTTCACATCGATTCCACCCGAGGGGTTGTCGAGCACTCCTCCACTATCGGCGTCGTAGATCAGGGGAAGGTACATTTATATTGTAAATTTTTTAACTTACATTGGTATAGTTACAATTATGAATTTTGAATTCACTATATATGAAATGTGCATGTACAATTGTAAATATTATAAGCGTTAAATGTCTACATGTATGTCTAGGTTGATACCACCATGATAATGGGCATCAAGAAAACATTAGATGTTGCGGCTACTCGTGAGGCCTCTAATTTTTAGGTTGTTTAAAAAAAAATCTACACAAAATGTGAAAACTTGAATATATATATATATTAACCTAATTCAAGTATACATGCTTAAAATTTGATCTTGTAGGACTTTGTTAGTGCAACTTTCAGCCTTGACCTAGACATAGTTACACCTCCATGAGGACATAAAGAGCAGGTTCTATTGGATATTGTGGTTGTGTTTTTGATCTGTGGTTGTCATTGATGTCAACACTATTAGCATTTGGTGTCTTAGTTGTTGTATATGTTGAGGATATTGAGAAAATTGTAAAAGAAAGTATTCTAGGTTCCCAATGGAACTACGTAGGTCATGAAGGAATCTTGTTCTGTACGTTGAAGATTATCTAGTGTGGATTAATGGGTTTATTTTTTAATTTTTCTAGATCATCTACTGGAAGTTTCAAAGGTCTGCGTGAAGTTTTGATTATGGTATGGTCTAACAGTGTTTTTGTGGTCTCTGTTAGTGTTCCTGAATGAAGATTGTGTGATTCTATTAATCTCAATTGTTGTGGATGCTTCTCTATTGTTTCTTAGTGTTCTTTGATGTCTCTAGATCATTCCCTATCTTTGTGGTACATCCACATTATTCAGAGAGATCATAATTGATTGGATTAAAGGTTTCATGTAGTTATATACTCTCTGTTAGAATTGGCTATGGCTGCCAAGATCTATGGACCAAATGGAAAGCACAAAAAGAGAGAAAATATGATATGACAAGAATAAACTATATTCAATGTCAATGATATGATATGATTATGATTGTTTACAATGAGAGATACCCCTTGGTTATATAGCCAAGGTGAGAACATAGAAGGGCATAAGATTATGACAAGTGTCGTAATCTTATGTCATGAGACAACTAGGAAAACCTATCACTCCACAAAAGGTGGAGAGATAATCACATGATGTGTCCACAAAAAGTGGAAGTGATGAGGTAATGACATGTCAAGTCCACCAAAAGTGGAAATTCTCCAACAAACTCCTATGTGGTCCCTAAGTAAACTTAACTAAGGTGTAATTATGACCTAGGACAAGGTACAACACATTTAATTACACCAACACCCCCCCTTAAGTGCAACTTAGGGAGAGGAAAATTATTATGCAAATGACACAAAGATGCAATGATGGGTTTCGACTACTAGGCCATGTTAGGTACCCATGTACAAACAATGCAATCAATGCAATCTCTCACAAACGAGGAAAGGGAGAAAAACCTCATGGGAAAAACTCCCCCTCAAAAGAGAGATGAAATACAAAATAGAAATGCTCTTAATGAAGAATGAGAAGGTAAAAACCCCATGTGAGGAAAAAGACCCCCCCATAAGAGAGAAGTAGAAGAGAGACAAGGTAGCCCCCTATCAATGTTGAGTCTCCTGCAATGATGGTAGAAGCTCAACATTGAATGCTGAAGATGATCCAATCTCGCTGAACAACGTTCCTCCCCTTAGGAAGAAACAAAACCATGGATGTATGTAGGATGTCAAGATGTATGATGTATGATGATGTCTCTGAAGCATACTCAAGTGTCTCCATGTCGATGTCGAAAGCTGACACACTCCAAACAGGCGTTTTAGGCCACACTGCTGAAGATTACAATCCAACATCAAGTAGAGATGAATGTAAACATTATCCAAATACAAAGATATCCCCTCTGAAGACAAAGTAGCCTCCTCCAAATGTTGTCCAAAAGAATCCACACTCAAGCCAAACTGTGAAGAATGATCATGTAGAGAATGAACAAGAGGGTCAAGGTGTTCCCTCACAACAACTGAAGAAGGTTCATCTTCATCAAAGAGAAGATGAATGCTATCAATGGTGTCCTCCAAATCTTCAAGATAAGACTCCACAAACAAGTCTGAAATACCTGTGAGGAAGCCATCCAAAGTAGCCATATCTGGAAGACTATGTATATTCTACTGCACTGAATCACTAGAAGCCAAAACTGTCGAATCGCAAGTAGCATCAACTACAACAATAGATGGAGGAGATGAAATGCAAGGCTCAAGAACTAGATCTGATGTGAGTATGCCCAAGTTCAAAAAACCAAATGTCTCCTTAGAATCATAGTTGTGATCAATAGTCATAGGAACAATGTCATCATCAGAAGCAAACTGTGCAAAGGAATACAACCGAGATGAATGATCAACCACCCTAGTAGCAATAATCTCTAGTCTCCAAGTCCCGAATGATAACAGAATCAGGAGTGAACTCCACAGTTCTCCCATCTCCACCATGTGTAATCTGATATATGGAAAGCAAATTGTTCGTCAAATGAGGAACACACAAGACATCCTGAAAAGTGTTCTCCCCAATGCTAATAGATCCCTTCCCTATTACACTCATGCATCTATTGTTTCCCATCAAGATAAGAAGCATTGAACAAGGCTGAAATGAAGAGAAGATAGTCTGTGAAGATGCCATATGATGTGATGCTCCTGAATCTAGAAGCCATCTTCCTGATCCTGGACTTGAATGAGCACAAAGAGCTTGTCCTTTATATCTTGATATATATGTTTGACCTTTGTCCTTTTTAGATTGTTTTGAAGTAGAAGGAGAAGAAGATTCAGACATTCTAGAAGGAAAATCAATGTGATTCCTTTTGAGAAGATTCTTCAACTCATCTATGTCCTTCTTATAACAATAGTGTTCTTCATGCCATCCTTCTTGCAATATGCACAAAAAGGCCTCTCCTTCTTAGATGTTTCTCCTTTTGATGATGAGGATTTTGATTCTTTATGTGGCTTGTTCTTTTTCTTCTTTTGCTTCTTATCAAGATTCTTTGATTCTTTCTGTACCTTAGACTCATTTGCCACCAATGCTTATGGTTTGGAAGACTTGATTAGACCCATGTTCATTAACTTAGCTTCCTCTTGGATTAGGAGATTTGCAAAGTCATCAAACTTAGGATCAACATATGATGCTCCCATAGAAATTTGATGGGTATGAAAGCCAGAAACAAACACTGAATACTCAGGACCAAGCTTGGATAACACATTCAGAATCAATTGTAAATCCTCTTTTTCAATAGTGCATTCTTTCAATTGTGTTCTTAGTTGCTTGATTTTGGAGATGTAGTCTTGGATGTGGTCAAAACTTTTAGGATCAAGATTCATCAAATCATTATCAATCTGATAGCCTCTAATCTTATCTATTTTACCATACAATTTCTCAAAAGTCTCCCATGCTTCTTTAGGTGTATTACATGATTCAATATGAAACTGTAAATCAAATGAGACTAATGAACATATGCATCCAAGTGTCTTCTCATGATCAATCTCCCACCATCAGTAGGTTTTTCAATTGTGTCCTTTAGATGACCTATTAGACCTTTCATCATGAGATAGTTAGATACTGATTTTCTCCATGTAGCATAATTATGTGGATTTAGGGGTTCAATTTGAGATCTCCCCATTGCAAGAACACAAACCAAGCAAAAGAATGCAAATAATCACTACAAGATTACCCCCCCCCAAATCACTCAATCAAGAAACCCCCCAAGCAATATCTGATTTGGCACTTTATATTTAGTTTGTTTACAGTTGCCACTAGCTAAAAACAACAAAGTGGTCTTTGATCTTAGTGCTTACAAATGCCAAAATAGGCCACATTATCAAGTACAATTTTTGGTACAAAATGAGATCAATCTAATCCTACCACTGAGATGTACACAAAAAATCATGCACTTTCAAAAAAAATTGCACTAAAAAATGTTACCGTAGGAGCAAGATATGAGCTCTCGAAGTTCCCAAAATGAGGACGAAGCAGTAACACCTATGAGAATCTGAAAATTATTGAAAAAAAAAGGCACCAAAACCAAAAACTGATTGCACCAATGCGAAGAGCACGAAAAATTACCCAAATCAAAAAAAATTGCACTGAAAAAGGAGTCAGAATGAGCAAGTTAAGAGCCTCCAAAGTTGGATTGCAAAACTGAAAACTCAAATGGTGAGGGGGCAAAAAAAAAAATTAAGTTGATGATGTGGCACTAATGTCAGCTCATCACGGGTTAAATTTGACGGTCTTCTGGCCGTCACCGTCGCCGTTCTCCTCTTGCCGGAATATACTGAGCGACCGAAATATTCTTGGTGGAAATTTTGAAGACTGTCGGTAGATGCAACTTGCGGGTGGGGCCGTGGCCGAGAGGCCACACGGCAGCCATGGAGGTGGATAGTACCCTTTCCTATACAGGTACTGTGTGGAAAAAATCCGTAGAAAACCTTTTGTATTTTTTTTAATTTTTCAATAAAAATCTACTATGAAATTTAATAAAAACTTTTACAATTATTTTTACCGGCACAAATTCAATTTTTCTAAAAAAAATTTCAATCAATTTTTTTTAATATAATTTTTCAGAAAAATCATACCGCATAATTATGATGCCTGGGGGTCGTACGACTCTTGGGAAAAAAAAAATTTCCTCACCGGATGACTTGCTCCGAATCGGACAAATTGACAGTCGATCTTAGGGTTTTTGGCCCTTCTACACGCGATGGCAGGGTCGGATTTGACCCAAAATGCTCCAAAATTGCAGCTACCTTCTAGATCTAGCAACCACTCTTCAACTTCAAACCCTCATAGATTTGGCCTTGTATGTCCGATTTGGACGAAACAAAAGGCAAAATCAACTATCTCGAACCTTTCAGACACAATGGTGAGCTCAGATTTGCACCAGCGAGCTCAGATATGAACCTGCAACAAAGAGCCACGAACATAACCTCCTCAGATCTGGAATCTCTCTTCAGAATAAGACTCTCCAATGACACCCAACCCGCTTGATACCATGTTAGAATTGGCTATGGCTGCCAAGATCTATGGACCAAATGGAAAGCACAAAAAGAGAGAAAATATGATATGACAAGAATAAACTGTATTCAATGTCAATGATATGATATGATCATGATTGTTTACAATGAGAGAGACCCCTTGGTTATATAGCCAAGGTGAGAACATAAAAGGGCATAAGATTATGACAAGTGTCGTAATCTTATGTCATGAGACAACTAGGAAAACCTATCACTCCACAAAAGGTGGAGAGATAATCACATGATGTGTCCACAAAAAGTGGAAGTGATGAGGTAATGACATGTCAAGTCCACCAAAAGTGGAAATTCTCCAACAAACTCCTATGTGGTCCCTAAGTAAACTTAACTAAGGTGTAATTATGACCTAGGACAAGGTACAACACACTTAATTACACCAACACTCTCTCTATGTGATTAGTGTGGACACTCAGTTATGTGAAGTGTATCAAATTCATGACTTGTTTGATTTCATTGATGAAAGTATTTCTTGTGTTGTAAGGACCAACCTTTGTACTTTGGTTTTTCTTACAATTGTCCTAGTCACCAAATCTTGATGATTGATTTCACGACCCTTGGTTGTACTTGATTTATTGTTGGAATTGTCAACATTTACTGACTTAGTGTTGAATTTGATGATTCTTCTCTCTTTGAGTTTTGTTTCCAAATATCTTGGTGACTAATCCAAATGTTTGATATTGTTGGTCCTATATCATGTTAAGTGTTGTAACCTATCAAGTTCACCATGAACAACAATAGACCATTTGAGGGAGTAAATTGTAGAGAACGTGTTGATCTTGAACCAATACCATGATTGAATTTGTCTTGCAACCTTGAGAATGAGTGGAATGTGTGATGCTATGTATGATAAAAGAAAAAATATGAATTGTATCATATACATTTATAAGACTTAAATTTCTCTAAGTGTTGACATGATTGTAATCTCTCCATTCATGCACAATGCACTAAACTAAGAAAATATTGTTTTCTTTATAAGTATATATGTTGATATACTAGAGTGGTTTTACCTTTCAGAATGAGTGTCGAATGTGGAACAATAGAGAAATGCTAACTCTCTTCATGAAGATTCCAATATTTCAAGTGCTTTGGCCAAATCCTAGACCATTGAGAGGGGGGAGATAGAGAGAGAGGGGGAGATAGAGAAAATTACAGAGGGAAGGAGGAAAGGAGGGAGGGATGGATATAGAGAGATCTCCTAGGTGAGATAGATAGAAGTGTAGAGGGAAGGAGAGACTATGAGAGAGAGGTATAGAGCATAAGGGATAAGCAATGAGTGAGATAAAGAGAGAGAAAGATGATACAACTTGCTGATTATTGAAATTTGACATGTTGATTTCTGAAATTTGGCTAAGTTTAAAAAATTGTAAGATCTTCCAAAAACTATAATTTGAATTATAAATCCTAGAGATTTGAAACCACTCTCAAACATCCTGAAACTATATACATGTGTAGACACTTAAAATTGTCTTGATCAATATTACACATTTGAATTTTATTACTAACATTCTAAATCACCTCTTTTTGACCATTTAATTAAATAATCTTCATTATTTAACTAAATTTTCCATTCTCTCCTATTAATCAAATAATCAATGTTATTTTTCTAATTCATCCCCTTTCATACTAATTTTCATCCTATTTAATAAGATAATATGAATTATTTATTTAAATTTCTCATTTCTTCTCCTTTAATTAAATGATCTTCATTATTCTGTTGAATGTCATTAATTTCCCATGTTTTATTAAATAAGTTTATTGTTTAATGAAACTCCTAATTTCCTCCATCTTGCACAATTAAGTAATTTCTTAAATTACTTAATTATCTAATTTCTCTCACCCTCCCACTTGCAAGGGAATATTCCTCCATTTGCACTCCTCCAAAATGGGAAATATCTTGTAACAACTTCCTGATTTTTAGAAAGTGTGCTTCTTCAAATCAATGAGATCCATTGATAAAAATCCTTGATCCTTGTTAACTTGCATTCTCATCCATTGATGGGAACCATTGATACATGCCATCTCCTCTCATGGCCTCTCATCCATTGATTGATCAAATCAATCTTGACCATTGATTCAACTATTTCTCCTATAAATAGTCCTCATTTCAATGATTAAAGGATCCACTTTAATTTAGAGTAACTAGACTATACTGAATTTTATAGAATTCTTGATAGGAATTTTAGGATTCAATATCCATTTTAATTTTGCTTTTGCATCCATTTTAGTTTATCTTGCATCCATTTTCATTAATGGAATCTGTTTAAAAGCTTGTTTCAACTAATGGATTGGGAAAGGGCTAACATTCCACATCAATGCAGCACCAATCCTCTAATGGGATGAGGTTTGAGGCATTATATTAGTTTTCATTATGAATTTTAGTTAGTTTTATGTTTAATGGCTTCTTTGTTATTTGATGTTTTCAAGTATCTCATTGGGAGCTTGACTTGACTAGCTAAATATTTGTTTGTTTCATGTGGATCTAGTAGGTTTAGCTTAGGTTATGATCATGCTCACATTCTGGCACTACAAGGAGGGCTTTACTAAGTAGATTTAATGAGTTTCCCATGATTTTCAAGTTGGAGGGTCTAGTGATGCAATTGTAAACAATGATACAATTGCTTGCATTGGCATGCAATTATTATTTAACTAGGGTGAAATAATTTAACATGGTGATACAATTTCAATATAAAGACGCTATTAAAGTGACACATTTATTTCACTAACATAGTTGACCATTCTATTTTTTTGTGTGACTATAGGTGAACCAGAGTGACACATTTGTCCTATTCTAGTGCAATTGACCTCTCTAGTTTTTGACAAAGTGACACTATTGAAGTTCACTAGAGCAACACAATTGGAAACAATGATGCAATTGCCTGGACACAAAGCAATGTAATTGTTAGGTAAAACAAAGAGATAAATTTTCATGTCTACTTTGAATTTTCAATTTAATCTAATCTCTGATCATTTACTAACTTCTGGTTTTTCTCTTTAAGAATAACTATTTTTAAGGTTTGGAGAGGAGAAAAGTATCATTTGATCTTTATTGTAAGTGTTTTTAAACACTCATGGGATGATATTACCCATCTTGATGCTTTATTTCATGCTTTAGGATAACTAATTTTCAATTTGGGCTTTAAAACTTACACTGCTATGAGTTTTTTTAAAAGCTGGCTAAAATTGAACCTAAACATCCTCACATTGCAATGTTGGTTTAAAATTGAACAACACAAACTTACATTTCATTTTAGTACAATTAAAATAAACATAACATCTATTTTGGTGCTTTAAAATGAATCATTGTATTTTTTGCTTTCCATGCTTGTGTAACCTTTTAGTGTGTATCCACTCCCCTTATGCTTCATGTGATCTTGGGTGAAGAGAAACACTCTAAGTTTACAATCTTTTTGAGTCACCCCAAGGAGTTTTTATGTATCCACTCCCCTTGAAATTCATGTGATCTTGGGCGAAGAAAAAAATAATTTTCTTGTCTTTATTAGATAAGGGCATACATATGAGATACATCCCACAATGGAGAACTCATAAGTGACCCTAAAAGCATGTTTACTAATGAGCTATTTAATTTTTGTGAAATCTAAAGAAAGTAGCTTAAATCTAGGTGGGAATGCCATGATGTACCTCTACCCTCGTATGAATGTAATGGGTTGTATAGGGAAACTAAATCTTTAAGTAGATTATGTATGATGCATGTGTCTAGTTTTAATGGTTGTCATTACACACCTTTGTCTAGAGGCCAACCAAGTTTTTTGAAACATTCATTGAAGTAGTGCATGGGATGCATACCACTCCCAAAAGTTACGTACCATGTCTGATTTATAGTTGAGGACAAAATCTTAAGATTTCATTCTCTTGTGCAAAGCTAGGTGTATCAAGATGGTACATTTCCTTGATATGGCCTATTTGAACCCTCTATAATTTTGGATTTAAAATCATTCCTTCGAGGGTGATGTAAGCCTACTAAGAAGTGAGGTACCTTTATTCCTCTAGGTTGTTCATTGACTAATTTTGTTGAGCTAAACTAGTAAAACTTGTGGAGGAATACTTGCAAAATATCTCCCATAGCCATTGAGTTAGTCAAACACATTGATTGGAATTCAAACAACTCAAATAAACATCAACATAGTCAAAAATTTCAAACCCTTTGTTTATATGTGAGTTCACTTCAAGGAAAATATATTGTTCCATACCCATAAATATATCATGTTTTTCTCAAAACAATATATTAGTGGTTTCCCAATATATTTGACCATATCTCTACTCACTTATATCAAAGTTAACCTAGGAAACTATGGCTTAGTTGTTTGATTTCACAATTTCAAGATTTTGTGGAAAACATTTTTCCTTTTCATAGGCATTCTTAGTCTAAACTTAATCAAGACATTTGATGTGGTAAAAGCAATCTCATTAATCAAAGTTTAAATACACTAAGCCCACAAATTAAGCACACCTTGGTTCTATGTTTCAAAAAAATCTTGACTTCCAAAACAACAAAAGAGAAAACAAGTAAATTCCTACCAAACATTTAAACCAAGGTTCTATCATCAAACAAACATTAGTCCCTAAGGTTTAAACACTCCAAGGGAAAAGAATGTCTTTCAACACCCTGATCTTGTAAAAAAAGTCACTCTTAGGTTCAAACATTAGGATCAATCATCACATTCATATCAAAACATTTGACATCTCATCTCACCAACAACTTTAAATTTTGGACACAACAACCTCCTAGACTTAGATTTTCATCATCAAATCAACTAGTTTAGCTATATGTTTGGAAATTAATCCTTTTCCATACATTTAGTTAAGTTATCAAAACTTCCTTTTGAATAAATTTATCCTAAAATTCACAAATCCAATCTTAGGGTTCACAATTTCATTAGCATCCTTATCAAAACAACAAACATAAAATATTTAGTCTAGTGTTGTCCAAAATTGAGAGTTCTTTAGCATCCTTTCATCATTCATAGCATCATTGGTCCTAAGCACCTTAGAGGTTCACTTTTAGAAATAATTTGTGTCAAATCAAGAGTTTCAACAATATAAATCCCATCACACTAGAAAATTTGATTCAAGTTTTATTGTAACAACAAGATCAAAACACAAGAGAGACATGGAGAAAAACCAAAATTTAACTACCATGAGTGACACAAACTACAAATGCCTTGAAATGAATTAGTTTAATCCTAGAGGTTTCACAATTCCACCCTACAATCCATGCATGGGGTCATCATATCCTACAAACTACAATGACACAACAAATGTGGGTATGCCAAATCAAAACTTTGGAACATCTTCTCATATGATAGATTTAAATCAATGTAAAAAATTACCAATATATCAACCAAATTATCAAAGAATGACTTTTCATCAAAACAACATTAGCTCACCAAGTCAATACATGTCAATTATGATCATACCAAATGTAAACATATCAAATATTAACATGTCAAATCTACACTTGGTGAACTATGGGATAGATACATTCACACCTCAAAACATCATTCAATATCCACAACATCAACCACATCCTCAAAATCCATACAAAAATCAACTACATAAATGGTTTCAAAATCAATATCAAGATCAATATCTACAACATCAAAATTCCCTAAATTCACTTACCAAAATAGTTGATACACTACTCCAACAAACATCTCCACCTCTAAATCAATGCACTCTTCGTCAAAATAATCAAAATATTGATTTATATCCACAACATCAACTAACACATCTCCAACATCAAAATATTGGATTTCAAGAACCACAACATCAACAATCACATCTCCAACACCAAGATATTGGATATCAAGGACAACAACAACAACAAGAACAAGCTTCACAAGATAATGACACCATCACCAAATGTGAATACACTCCTTTAGGGGAGCCAATTGAATTGGTGTTAAACATGTTAGTCCATGCTAAACTTATAACATTTCTAAAATCATTAGGTAATTACAAACCTATCTTCAAACTCTCATATTATGATGACAAGGCTTATTGTAAATATCATAGAGCAAAAAATCATGATGCATCAAACTGTATTAAACTCAAAAATATCATCTAAGGACTTATTGATCAAGGATAAATAACTATTGAATACAACCTTCAAGGTTCAACCTGTAATGATAACATTGATAGTGTCTCAACCTCGAGCATTGAGAACAATGATCAAGATCCATCTAGCAATGATCACATTGAAGAGGTTTCTACCTCATCCAATGAGAATATCATCATACCTCAAGATTCAATTCATAATCATGATCAAAATCCCTCACCAATATCTAACAATGATCCATTTCAAGAAATTTTAACATAATTTGATCTCATGGTTGAAGACATTGACAAGGTTTCTACCACAATTGTTGAAGATAAAATTCAAGATTCATCTATCAATGATTGTGTTGACAATGTCTCTAAATCACCTAGTGAGTTAGATGACATACCTCAAGAATTTATTCCATAGCATGATCAACATCTTTCACCAAAGTATAGCAATGGTCCTTTCCAAGACATATTGACATCATTTGATGTCATGGTTGCTAATATTTAAGAAATATATAATTCAACACTTGATCCAAATTCACTTGAAGATCAAGAAAATATTGAGCCAATACACATGCATAATGAAGACATTCAAGAACCCTTTGCGAAAAATCCATCCTTTGAAATTGATCCATGTCAAGAACATGAACCAAAGCATATTGAAGATAACACCACATAGAGTTAAGATCAAGGATCCATGTCTCCAAGATACTACCTTGATCTAATGGGTATTCACCAATCCATACAAGATATCACAAATAATGATCATATCCATATATCACATACTCCTCCATCTACCCATGGGATGCTTACTCCTAATGGGCATGTATATGATCTTCATATGAAAAAAGAGTCTCATACTCTTGATATCATTACCAAGAAACAAGAGTCTCTTACTCTAAATATCTTTACAGATGATCAAGACATAGTAGAATCCATAGACATATCAATAATTGATCATGAAGAAGACCTCTACATGGATAGTGAATTGGAAAAAACCTTTAAAGAGAAAGAAAAAATGGATCATGAGGAAGACTCCTATATGGATTGTAAAGCATAAACATCTTTTGAAGAAGCATCAAAATTAGACACATCCTCCATACAAATTGAAGAAAGTGAGTATGGGGATGTCAAGCATTATCAAAAATCAACAAAGCTAAATAATCTTGAACAACAAGGAAATGGTCTATCAATAGCAAAATCAAAGAATTTTAGTAATACTCCCATAATACTTGGGGAAACTTTATCTATCACAAAAACCAACATGGGGAGCATGAAGAGTCCTTATGATGAAATGGATACCAACACTCCACCCATTTATATCATAAATTGTCATCCATGTATCTTTCCACCCACTAATTGGGACCAAAAAAAAAATCAACAAAGAAAAATGGACAAGAAAAATTCAAATGGATACAAAAGAAAAATAAATAAAATCATCCCTACCACACTCCATTAATGAAATAAACTATGGGAAAAAATAAAAAATGGATTTTCATCCATCAAAACTATCCACCGATACAAAAGAAAGCTTCAAGAGTGACCTACAAGGTATATCAAGAAGTTGGTCCCAATAAAATCTACATATCCACCCATCATTTCTCATCATCCCAAGTTTCAAGAATCAAAGATTTTAAATTGTTTACCATCCATTTGCATCTTGTATCCCTCAACACATTCCACCATCCACTTTAGCATCCATGGTATCCAAATCTCATACCTGACTATGCATTGGAAGCAATTCTTTATCATATGGACTCTAAGGGAACTCTTTCACAATATGTGAATCTAGATAAAGTTAACTCTAGTATTGATAAAGAAGATGAAAAAATCCAAGGGTTACATTCAAGCACTTTTATCTTAGCAAAAAAACTCCTCGAAGAAAGATATCATTAGCACATCATGATAAAAAAAAAATCTATATCAGAACCACTAGGTGGTTCAACAAGAGCATAAAATTTCAAAAAAATCAATCAAAAAATCAAGAAAATGGTTAAGAGAAAAATCATCATCTAGTGAAAACCACTTTGGTGGTGCTTTAGACAAGTACCATGATTAAAACCTAGCAAACATGCATCATGAGTAGAATCAAGCATCTATGTGCACCATTTTAGGTGGAAGAATCTCATCCCATCCATAATAAATCCCAAATTTCATCCATCTTAACCATAATAAATCCTTGATTCAATATCCAATCCATTTCCATCTAGTCTAACTTATCTTGATCTTGGCAAAGGTTCGGTATGTATTTCATACTTGCTTATGGTAAATATCTTAACATGGGTCACTACCACTAATCCTATCCTATCCTTGGGAAATTCAACGTAATAAAATCCATGAGGCATTATCCAAATGATCATTATTTATTCAAATAGGCTATCTTATCACAAGATAACCTTTGGCATCCTTTGCATATCCCTCATCCATTATCCACCATCTATCCATGCATATACCCATATCATTCTACACATTGCTAGGCACTGGGGGTAGATACTTACATCTTGCTTTGGGAATAAATCTTGAGCTATATACTATAACTTATATGGTGATATAAACATTTTCAAAACACAAAATAAAATTGGTTAAATCATTTGTAAGAAAAAATCTAGATCACTAGCCCATGACACATTTTGATGAGAAGATGTTCCTTATGAAGCTTTATCTTTTATCAAACATCAATCCAAACAATCAATATTAGTTGCATCTACCTTGCATTTCAATGTCACATAAAATCATTCCAAAAAATTTTGTTCCAAGCCTAGCTTCAAATTCTTGATCTACCTTATCCAATAAATTCATCACGGTCTCAAGATATATCATTTCCTAATTCTTGTGTTCAACACTATCCTTGAATTGTTGTTCATTCTCAAAAATGTTATCACTATCAATGATCTATCAATTAGATCAATCAATCCTAGCTTGGTTTTCAACAAAATCCCAAAACAAATAATTGAAATTGTCACATATCCATACACTCGTCAATATCATGTGAAAAATCCTAAACATTCAAAACATACCAAAAAATCCAAAGACATAAAAATCACACCAAAATCCCTAAGCAGGTATAAAACATCAAAATTTTGAAAAAAACCTTATCTAACTACATTGTCTCTGAGCTTGAATGTAGGAAAGACCATCATCGATGTGGCCCTAAGGCATTAGGCCAATCTTTAGGATTTTGTCACAATAAACTAATAATCTATCAATTTTCATATCTCATCAATAAACAATTATTGGTCAGAGTTGATTGAACTACATTGTCTCTATGTGTATAATGTAGGCAAGGGCATCACTAATGAGCCCCCAAGGCACTAGGTCAGTTTCCCCTTAGATTTTTGTCTAAAATCGGGAAAACGCAAAAAAGATTTGAAATTTTTCAAAAACCCAAAACAATAGAAAACATTAAAAAAAAATCCTAAACAACCCAAATAACCTAAAAACATAAACATTCACATACACCCAAGAAATCCAAAATAGCCTCAAAACATTTGTAAAAATGTCAAAAGCATTGAAATATTCCAAAAAGCTCAAAAGCACCCATACCATTTCGCTTCCACTTGCAATAAACTTCCATCCATAATAAATTGGTTGTCATCATCAACCTTTGGTAAACAACTGGAAACAAGTGTAGCAATTCATGAAGTGTAAGCCTAAACAAAAAAATCTAAAGTCTTGATCATGAGTAAACAAGTTAGTCAAACCTTATATCAATGGACTTTCAAACAAACTATCAATTAAAAGATAGCATCCACTAACATGTCCTAGGATACATCTTTCCTACAATGGGCATCACCATTGGCAATCATTTTGGATTTTTATCCTCAAAACACATGCTTTGGCAAGAGATATGAATAACATTGACTGTTTGTACATTTTAATCTTTTATTATGATTTATCTTATTGACCCATTCTAAGGACCTCTCGATGATGTCTATCAAAATGATTTAGGGAGAAAGGAATGGGGCATTGAACATTATCTTTCATTTGTTGTTCTTGTTGGATGTTCTTGTAATATAACCTTGGTGAATACTTTCTTTGTTGTGTAGGTAGGTCATTTTGAACAATTGTTGACTATTGTGTATGCTTTGGTCCAAAATGTTTTAAACTTCTAAACTACATTCCAATGAGGTTTTTGTATGTTAAGTTTGAGCAAGGATGATCCTATTTGTTTGCAAAATCAAAATCCATCGCATTAGATGTGTAATGCCATCCTAGCTATCAATACCTTGATGCATCATGTCTATTTGTTATATCAAAAATAAGGAATGATATGATGAAGTATCCCAATCATTGAAACAAGAAAACCATCACTCTCGTCACATATCTAATAAAGTCTCAAAGAATTATAGGCTTGTTGGACTTTTGAATCAATCTCAAAAACAATGGTTAATCCATCCATCTTATTCTTCTTATTCTTCTATCTTTATTAACTTTTCCATCCAAGTATCAAATCTATGCTATATAAATCAAAATATACATGAGACTACCCATGTCCAATGATTGTCTATGCATCATAAAATCTATCTACATATAATATTTGATCTTTATAAAGGAAGTATCTATGCATCCTCTTTGAGTTGAATTGATCTTACATCTTTTTCATGATCTTCACATGAAAATTAAAAATCTTCACTTGATCTCTCGGGGGGTTAATATACCAGCATAATTCTTTCCATTGGGGAAATAATGGGGCATCCAAAAAATCATCAATGTTTTTAAAAAATTATATAAGCAGTAGTATTGATCTAAAAAGCGCCAGTCTTGAAGCCAATGTAATAGGTACCACACTTTAAAAAGAGGAAAAATGTACACTTAAAATTGTCTTGATCGATATTGCACATGTAAATTTGATTACTAACAACATTTCATCCCAAATCACCTCTTTTCAACTGTTTAATTAAATAATCTTTATTATTTAACTAAATTTATCATTCTCTCCTATTGATCAAATAATCAATGTTATTTGGCTTATTCACCCCCTTACGTACTAATTCTCATTCTATTTAATTAGATAATGTGAATTATTTAATTAAATTTCTTATTTCTTCTCATTTAATTCAATGATTTTAATTATTTAGTTGAACGCCATTAATTTCCCCCTTTTTGTTAAATAATTTTATTGTTTAATGAAACACCTAATTTCTTCCATCTTGCACAATTAGGTAATTTAATTAGCTAATTTATCTCACCCTCCCACTTGCAAGGGAATATTCCCCTAGAATATTCCTCCATTTGCACTCCAAAATGGGAAATATATTGTAACAACCTCCAAATTTTTAGGAAGTGTGCTTCTTCAAATCAATGAGAGCCATTGATTAAATCTTTGATCCTTGTCAACTTGAATTCTCATCCATTGATAGGAATCCTTGATCCATGCCATCTCCTCTCATTGCTTGTCATCCATTGACTGATCAAATCAATCTTGACCATTGATTCAAATATTTGTCCTATAAATAGTCCTCATTTCTATGAGAAAAGGATCCAATTTCATTTAGAGTAACTAGACTATACTGAATTTTAGAGCATTCTTTATAGGCATTTTAGCATTCAATATCCATTTTAGCTTAGCTTTTGCATCCATTTTCATCAATCTTCATCAATGGAATCTATTTAAAAGCTTATATCAACTAAGGGTTTGGGAAAGGGCTAACATTCCACATCAATGCAGCACCAATCCCCAATGGGATGAGGTTTGAGCCATTAGATTAGTTCCCATTATAAATTTTAGTTAGTTTTATGTTTAATGGCTTCTTCATTATTTGATGTTTTCAAGTATTTCATTCTAGGAGCTTGACTTAACTAGCTAAATATTTGTTTCATTTGAATCTAGTAGGTTTATCTTAGCTTATGATCATTCTCACAACATGAAATATAACTTAAAGTATAAGAAGGTAAATTTATACTTAAATTTTTATTTCATGTAATATAGTTTTCCTAAAATATAACAAGAGAAAAAAAGAGAAGAAAAAATCAATGTAGACCAAAAAATGAGTGCATTATAATATGCTTGCATTTTTTCTTGGTAATGATTGAGCCTAGGCTTGGTCACTACCAACCCATAATGCACTCATGTTTTTTCTATTTCAAGATGAAAAAGTTAAGTGGTCAATTTTGGCCCCTCATCTTTGTGAACCCACCCCTAGAGGTTTGAGACTAGTGACATGTGGCATGGGGAAGAGTGATAGGGTGTGAGTACACATTGGGAAGAACATGAGGTTGACATGTGGAGAAGAAATGGAAAGTGTAAGAGGACATAAACTAATGAGAGTGACATGTGGATGGAAGAAAAAAGTGTAGGGTTGCTTCAAATGTGTGGTAGGATCTCACACGTATGAGTAACCAATAGAAGACTTGGTCAAAGATGAGGTGGAAGGTGATGGTGAATTCACATGCTCACACATATGTGGGAATTGAGGAGGGTGAGGGACACTTATCCATGATGGAAAGTTTGTGGATTTGGAAGAATTTTTAATTGAATTATTTTTGGAAATGAAGAAAAAATCAAAACTAAGATTTTAACTCTAGTATTTAGGAAATTTTTATAGGATGTTTAATTTATAATTGAGGTAGCATGGGTTTGATGAATTTGGACAAGGTATAGGACTGACTTGCAACTTGAAAGGTGATTCAACTTACCCTTGACCAAACTTGGAGAGGAATTGGGAATGATATGTAATGATTCAACTAGGCTAATGATACAAATAATGTTTCTAATGTAAAGACAATAGATTTGGAAAGTCACGAGAAAATATAGACTACATAACTAGACTGAGAAAGACACTATGCACTTGTGGTTAAAATTTGAGCTTGAAAAATGGAGGATAAATTTGTTGGAGTGCCACTATCCTTGTTGACCAATTTCAAATCTATTTTCACTATCCTCAAGAGCTATATCAAAGCTTTTATTTCCCACTTGAGGCACTGTCGGATTACTATTGGATAATTCTATAATTGAGTTTCCATTTGTTGCCAAGGTGTAGGGTTTGAATGTAACAATGAATAATTGACCTTCAAGCTTCTCCATATCTTCTTTAGATTTGAAACCCACACATTCAAAGAGAGAAAGGTTGTGCTATTTAGGGGCTTGCCTTAGTCAAAACCTCATGTTAGTGTTTCCACTTCCACAATGGAAATGTCAATAATAGGGAGCCTATCCTTTTGAGAGATAAGGATAAATGATAAGATTAATGATGAATCAACAATAGACTATAACTCATCACTCATCAATGGCTTCCTTGAAGGATTGAAGTCATGTACATCTCCTCAAGGCTTGAATGTTGCATACTTGATTAGCTTAAATACCTACAAGGGTTAGATCTCACAAATAATATGATAACATAAACATGAACAAACTCACATACACTTTGACATGATGTTTTGGCTTTGAATTGTCGCCATAAATATTTGAAATGTCACTGTTGACTTGCTTGATAATTCCTTTGAGAATAATTTCTCCAATAATTTTTAATTAGTTTTCAAATTATGAAATGAATAGATATTTATAATCATTTAATATAATTTCAGAAAAAATTAAATCTTGATAGTCGACTTTGGACATTTAAAATTTAAATAATAAAATGTTGACACTAACATATTAAATTTTGAAGGAAAAATAGGGGGATTAAGTTTGCCTAAGGTGACTTATTCCTAGCCCTATTTTATAAAGTAAAAAGTGATGGGAGAAAAACATTAAATGTATGCATTAGGTTTCCACATGTGTTTTCTTGATAATTTTCCTAATGGGCTATAAAATGCATATTTTAGGAAATTAGGTGTACAATTAGGTCCATGCACTTAAGGGGGAGAAAAACATAGTATGAAATTGTTAAGGGTGATAATTTATGATGCTACATTTGTTAGGATATGTGACATTATAATTTCTATCCTAAGTTAATAATTGTGTGTCTCCACATTGTTTGAAAAGTGTTCTAAAGTACATGAGGGACAAAATATCTATTATTTATTTTCCTACGAAAATTTGTAATTGCATCAAAGAGGTGGACCCACTACAGTGATGGTTATAGAGCATACCAGGAGCATATTCCCTTTGGGCATCCAACTTTTGGGTGGGGACCACTTTATAATGCATTTCCTTGCATGTTATTTTTAGTTTTTGCATGGTGGGGAGCCCAAGTTTGCATGTTGGTGCATGTTCTTGCTTGAAGACATTATAGCCATTAGAGAGTTATGGAGGATTCGATATTCACCAATTTTGATTGACTATGGGTTAGGTACCCATGTGAAAGTCATGTGATCATTTAATATTTTTTATTGTGCTTATAGGTTTTCCACTAAGGGGGGCATGGGTTTTTACAGGTGGTTTTACTTTTTTTGTGACACCATTTTTGGTTTTCTCTCCTAGGAACTTCTATATATTGGAGAATTGATATAGTGGCTTGAAGAATTTGTTTACAAGTTATCAAAGTAATGAAGTGGTGATAAAATTCAAAGGAGTGTTGTATTGGTGTATCTCATTTGAAGACTAATGTAAACATTGGATCTCTTTCGGTGTGGAGATTTTTCCAACAAGGGTTTCTCCTCATGTATCTTGTGTCACTTTTTATTCTCTACTTGTGGTATTGTTGATTTTTCTTTCATGTTTGGAATTGTTAATAACATTATCACTTTATCATAATCTTGGATACATAATTTCAAATTTTCAAACATGTTATTATGCTCTATTGCTACAATTTTGACCTTGTATTTCTAGTAT
This sequence comes from Sequoia sempervirens, assembly GCA_007258455.2. NCBI lineage: Eukaryota > Viridiplantae > Streptophyta > Pinopsida > Cupressales > Cupressaceae > Sequoia > Sequoia sempervirens. The sequence continues at coordinate 238,463,775 of VDFB02086081.1, forward strand.
TTGGTATCAGAGCTAATGATTATGTTAAGAGAGGGATGCATTTCTTTTAAGTGTTGAAATTTTTTGGTTGCAATGGAAGCTTGTGCATGGTGGGTTTTGAAGATTTGTGAAGAAGATTGAAAACCATGGCTTCTACCTCCCATATATATATATATATATATATATATATAAATTCAATGGGACTAGTTATGAGATGTGATGGAGGATCTCCTTGAAGAGAGAGATCAATGGTTGGTAGTTTTAAGTGAAAAGAAACCACATTTTGATGAAGATTGGAAAAAAATGGACAAGAAGACATGAGGAACCATTTGGTTGTGTCTTGCAGATTTTTTCCTCCTAAATGTTTCAAAAGAATCTATTGCATACAAGTTGTGGAGGATAGGTGAAATCTACCAAACTAAAATTCTAACAAATAAATTGCATCTTAAAAGACATTTGTATTCTTTGAAAATGAAGGATGGTGATTCGATTGCACAAAATTTAAATACTTTTAATATGACTATAAGTCATCTTACATCTATAGATAATAAGATAGAAGAAGATTGTGGCAATGGATAAAGTATCCTTCTACTTCTCCTTGCTTCATTGGGCCCTCGTTAAATTAAGCATAATGTTGCCTTGATTTTCTATTGTAGTGTGTTCAACAAATTCACATTAGGTCTTGGGCCCTTGTGAGCTAAATGAACTTAATCATACCTTATTTATGGTGTTGTAAAGTCTTGTTCCCCACTTTCACAAGCCTGAATTATTTTTGCATCCACAAGCCTAGATAATCTTGAAATAAACTAACATCAAATCATAATTCATGTATTTTTAGTTTGTGTGGCCCAAATTTAGTGATTTGGGACTCATACATCACCTTGGGCATATGAGTCCCACCTAGGTTTTAGGGCCCCGATTTGGGTTTTGTATCATTCTAAGTAATTTTGAAAAATGTGTCCTATTAGTACTCAAAAAATTGGTTAAAAACCACAAGATGTTCCCAAGCTCTTGGTACGTTTCAAGATAACAAACAAGGAAAAATGGTGTACTTGAACCTTCTTCTCTTCAAGCTCTACCAGACCTAGGTGGGTGTACCTATGTAAATGAGGAAAACTTAAACAGTGTGTTTCCTACTTAAGAAATCTATCCACAATGGCTATTGGGAGCAGAGAGATGTAATCCGAATTTGGTATAGATTGTATAAGCAATACCAAGGTGAAGTTTATTAATATGTTCAATTAACAAATGTAAGGTTTTGAAATTTTTTTTGACAAAACTAAATGATGAAATGTATGAGACCAGTGCCTTGCTGGGTATATGGATTCAAATGAAAGTCTAAGATGAGTGCCTTGTATTTGGAAATAATTCTAACTATTTGGCACACTAATATTGGATTATAACTTGTATAAACATGCAAGAATGCAATTACCAAGTTCTTCTTATCAATCCAAATGACCTTTTCTAGATTACTATGATTAATTAAAAGAATTTAATCCTTCCTTGAAGGAACCAGTTAACTAAACCACACAAGAACAACAAATGTGCCTTGATAAATTGAAAATATCCTTAATACATCAATTTAAATAATAAGGAAATGTCAACCTTGGAGACAACCTGATAATATTTTTCAATTAATTCAACAAACAATTGATACCAATATGACACCACAAAATCATAGATCTTTCATTAACTTCTTCAAAATTGTGCTTGCAACATGGTCTTAAGAATATAAATATTATGAAATTCTTTTGTTGTCCATTTATTTCTCCTATTATACTACTATCTTCTTCTATATTTGATGATTTTTTTTTGTCCTGGTCTCTCTTATATATACGAGAGGCAACAGGCTTCAAACCAAATGACATTTCTTTTGATAACAAAACATAATTTTAAACATAACTAAATAAAACTAATCATAAAATGTGTATCAATTCATTTATCTTCAAGTAAGGCTTGTGGTTATCTAAGACCTGTTCAAAGATTTTATTGTATGATACTTTCTCTTCATGATGTATAGAATCAATCTTCATCAAAGCCCAAATATTTTTCCTACCACTTATTAATTGTCAAGTCGCTTGGCCATTTGAATGCTTGTGCGACTACGAAGTTTTTAAGATGACTCTTCCATCTGTTATCAAGGAGATTTCTAACATCCACCACAAACTTTGTATATCCATTGTCCAGCATAATGATCCCATTGAGCAAAGTATGGAACTTGTTGAGGTTGATCTCCCCATCATCTTCTATATGTGTGAGGCACTTAGGAATTATCTAATCAAATTCTTCTGTCCATTCATCTATACCTTTCAACTAATTATCATCTTTAAGGATTGATGAACTGAAGAGGTATTTGATAGAATCAAATGCACTCCTCCTACTTTCCAATTTCTTCCTTATATCCATCAAATACTTATACTCATCAAACACACCATTCACTATTTCATCTGTAGGTTTGAGCCTATCTGGGTCCTCTAAATCCCTATGTGTGGCCTTTCATGAAGTAGTTAGTATGTGGAAGGTAGGTTGCCATCTCTTTTGAAGCTCTTCAAGGATGGGTGAGTTAGTATTTGTTTGTTCCAAAGCCTTAATCATATTGTTGAAGTTTTCATCTACTCCATTTATCTTCTCCTTTAATATCCCAACTCTATACTCTAATATCCTTTTTAGAGTCTCTGTGATATGATGCTTGAAAAATTCCATGTTATGCTTCTTCAACTTATCAATTTCTTCTCTCATTTAATGTATCTATGGGTCCTCTGCCTAGATAGGTGGGTGATAGACAATTAATTCATCTCCTCTCAATGTGGTGGCCTACTGCAATTGTTGTTTCAGATTTACATTTTCAATAAACAACTTGTTCAACTCATCATTCGATAATTTCAATCTCTTCTCATACTCATTAATCTTTTTCTTCATATTTTCAACTACATCCTTGGTGAACATTACATAATGCATGGTCATAGTGGTAGCTTATGTAGGAGTTGTATCCCTCATTGTTCTGACCATAGCTAACCTCCTCGTTTCCTACACTCCATCCAAAAGTTGGGGCTTCATTGTACTTTTTTGTTTTGTCCATAGAGCAAGTGTTTGGGTAGTAGGGTTATACCATGTTCCTGAGACACTTTCCTCTAAATCAAACTCTACTACCAACATGGGGTCATCCTGTGCTCTAATTTGATCTAGAAGAAACATTTTCAACAACTCCATCCCTGGTATAATTAGCATATCACTTTTTAATACCATCTCTCTCGCCTCTTGGGGGGTGACATTAATGCTATCAACATTTAACTCTAAAAATGTCTGATCCTGGATCTTAACTTGCTTCAACTCATCAACTCCAATAAGATTTATTTTCAACCTTTTATCAAATTGTTTCATTTTAATTTTAATCCAGAACTCCTTAAACTCATTAATATGGATAAAATTATCATCGTCCATGAACCTTAGAGAGGCTACTACCCTCACATCTTCTTGAATTTCATCAACTCCTACCTTTGAAATCCTGGCCTTAGGATAATGGGGAATTTGGCTTCTATGTTGTTCAACTGCCTCCTTTATCTTAGTCAAAGCTAGGAATGCTTCTTGTTCTTCATCATCACTTGAGACATAATCAAACAATGGCTCAAGATTCTATCTCAGCCTATGGTTCATGAGTAGGAGATGGAGGGGATGGATGTGTAGGTGATGGGGGTGGTGTGTGTGAGGTGGAAGCCTCATGTAGTGGTTGGTGAGGTGTGGGAAGTGGAATGAACCCCTCATCTTGGGCAATTTTGCATAATTCATCAAATTTATCAAGGATAATTTGCATCCGTTTCAAAAGGTTGGGTTCACTTACAAAAAACCCTTTGAAACTTTTATCCTTCTCCTTCTCCTGATTCTCCCACTGCATCATTGTTATCCACCTTTTCCTGGTCTATATTGCATCAACAAGATACACTCGATTTCTGATAACATCCTCCTTAGGGTCAAATTCATGTGAGATGGCCCTCTTTGTTAGCAAGGTTCTTCTAATCATGTTGATATGACCCTCTAGGTTACACACTCTTTCTTTTCTAGATTTGAGTGGATAGTTAACCCTCATGAACCTCTACAATTGTTCTAACATATCAGACTGAATAGCCAACTCTTCAAATATAGTTAAATCAGGAAAAAATGTAGCTTTCCTTTTATTTCTCATCAAATCATGCTCCATCCAAACCATCTACCACATAAACTCTAGAAAACATACCCTTGGAGGTACAAACTTAGGAAAAATATGTGGTGCTTGGTCACATCCATATACTCTGATAATTGTGTGTTGAGGCATAAAAAACCAATCAACATAGTTATGGGGACAACCCTGGTTTGGCTTATACTGTATAGGCCTCATTACTTTCATCAATGACTCTAGAAATCCTGGTGTTGGGTAACCAAGGGAAGCTATCAATCTAATAGAAAAATCATCTCAAAATACTATAAAATCACACTTTGGACATCTGCTATCCTAGATGTAACACCACTTTTGCACAATGAATCTTACTCCACCATATTGTGTGCATAATTTCATTATTTTAGTCCACTTTACTTCATTTTGATACAGGACTAAGTGACATAATAAGGAATATTTCCTAAAAGTAATAAGGGCCTTAGCTTCCCTAACTTGCAGAAAACCCTTATGTATTGTTCCTCAATTACAGATGCAAAATCAAACTCTACATTGGACTCATAATGTTGAATTATCATGGCCATATTCATCAATCCTATTGGTATATGCTCCTCTACATCTATCCCTAATACTTGACAGAATGCATGATAGGTATTCTTAAAATAAACCTCAAATTCTAAGGCTTGGAAAGGTTCCATTCTAGAGGAAGGGATGGAGATTTTTCTATTATCATAACCCCTTTTCATGTGTAGGAGGAGCTCATCACTTCGATATGTTCTTCTCAATATATTATACTCTTCCATTTTCACTAAATTCACCTCTATTACAACTTGTTTATTCAAGTTAAAACACTTTATAATAGCATCTCTTGTAACATCAAATAAACACCCACCATTTGGAAGCCTAACAGTTTTGGTTGGGACATGGTAGCTATTGGAAAGGTGTTTGACTAGCTCAATATCAATAAAACATTAGGGATAATTAACTTAGCCAAATCTAGGGTCCATGGATTTGATGTTGGAACCTTGTCATTCCTTTTCTGATAGAAGTACCAATAGAGGTTCCAACCCAACCGAGGTATAATGGGGTCCCTACAACCTTAAGCTAAGTCTCTAAAAACTTATTTAGGTCCCTTTTCTATTGAACTAGGCAACAAGGAAAGCAATGGGGATTGCAATGATGGTTTACTGGTTTTTGCCTCATCCTTTTTAATTCCTAATTCACTCTTCTTTGGTGCCATTTTATGAAATTCAAAAAAGATGATGAGAAAAACTTACCTAGGAATAGAACTCGCTTCGAATAATTCCCTTTACTCCTGCAATTTGAGCTCATCTACAACTTGGTTTCAGCTGTAATGAATGAGAAATACCAACTTATTTTGTGTATTTTAACACCTAGATGCATTTACTCCTAACTCATAAATTCGCACAATTCAAATCTTTGTATCAAGCTCATTTTTATATTTTGAGGTTGACTAATGTGATTGTTGTGTTTTAATTGACCCAACGACTTGCTTACCACACTACCTCATGTCACTTTTTACTCCCCTTCAATACTGTGGTGTCTCTTTAGTACCTATGTTGAATGTACGACTCTAACATGGGCTATGTCTTGACCCCCTGAGGTATAGCAGTATAGTGGTATATAGTTGTGGTTGCTCTCACCATCATATAGTGAGCTACTTGGGGATGATCTATGGTAGGGAGGTATGGTATGGGTGTTATGAGAGGTGGCTAATGTGATAGCAATAATGCGGTAAAGGGTAAAAATGACCTTAAGGCGATAATGTGATTTATTATGAAAATAAGAATTAGAAATTTTGATTTTAAATGATAAAATACTTAAAACAATTTATGAAAATTATGGTTCCAACAATGGCTCCAGTTGAGGATGATTGATTTACCAATCATTGCAAGAACTCATAATATCTTTGGGTGCAAAACAAGTGCCCCTTTCATATGGCTCTTTTAGAGGAAATGAAAAAATGGAAATGTGGTGAGGATGGAATGAAGATGGATATGGAGGTGAAAATGATGGAAATGGAAATGATCCTATACTACTATACATGGAAAGAAACTTTGTTTTTAATGAGGTAATTCTAGGATTTTCCATGTACTGGCAAGTTCTAGTCCCTTTTTGATTTCCTAAACTACTGTGCATGGAAAGAGATTATTTTCAAAGGTTTTTCAAGAATTTTCCATGCAATGGTAATCCTTAATCCTCTGGTATTCTTCAAGAAAATAAGTGCTTTAGAAATTTCCCATGTACTGGCAATTCTTGTTCTTCACCTAACATGTTTTGAAAATAATAAGATTCCCCCCCTCCTTTGCCAATGATAACAAAGGGACCTAACCAAAAGGCTTCAAACTTTCCATTCTTTCCCTTTCTTGACATCTAGCATTCCACATTAGTGCCAAATCATTCACCTTAAATTTTCTATCTTTGGCTTTCTTATCAAAAAGATATTTCATTTGTGATTGCAACTTCACATTTTGCTTTTGGGACATTCTCCTTATTTCATCAAGTTTTGCAAGTTGCTCAATCTTTTCCTTGATTGGTTCTGGAATATCTAAGTCTTCTTGAAGAATGAAGTTGTAAACTAGTAAAAGGTTTTGAAATGGCATCCTAGCTTGTGTTCCATACACTAGTTCAAATGGAGACTTTCCAATCGCCTTCTTTATAGTAATCCTATCCATCCACACAACCATTCTCAACTTTGAGTCACATGCCTTTTTGTTCCCATCTAGCATCCTTCTTATGATTTTAAAAAGACTTTTATTACTGGATTATGCCTGACCATTTGCTTGTGGATGGTAAGGGGCAGCATAAGAAATAGTAATGCCATATGTGTTACATAAATTTTTTAATTCATCAGACCTAAAACACATCCCATTTTCTTTGATCAACCTTATTGGTGTGCCAAATCTAGTTATGATTTTCTCCACCAGGAAATTTATTACCACCTTTCTTGTTGCTTGCTTAGTTGGGATTTCCTCCACCCATTTGGTGAAATAATCAGTTGCCACTAATATCCATTTATGCCCTCCACTTGAATTTTCATGTATTTCTCCAATAAAATCAATTCCCCATTGATGGAAAGGGGCTTCTACTTGCAAAGGTCTAAGTGGTAAGGCTCCTTGATATTTCATCTTTCCTGAAAATTTCTGACAAGCTTCACACCTCCTTACATATGCAAAGGATTCATTGAAAACCTTAGGCTAGTAATAGCCCACCCTGAGAATCTTATGTGCATTAGTTTTGGTAGAGTAGTGACCTGCACACACTCCTTCATGCATCTCCCTCAAGACATTTCTTCCTGTGATTCATCTAAACACAATAATAGCACTCCATCCTTATTTTTCCAAAATAGACCACCTTCTATGATTATGTGCTTGGAAGCCTACAACTTTAGATTTATCCTCTAATTATCTTTCAATACTTCAGGGAATTTCATGTGTGTGAGATAATACATTATGTTTGTGTACCAAGGAGTATGTTCAATGCTTGCAACTTTACCATCGTCATTCTCCACATTACAAATTTGGTTAGTTACAATGTTTGCTCCTGCCATTAGTTTGGCTAGGCCCTGTCCCCTTACTAACATGGTAATTTGAATTTCCATATTAAATTATTGGATCTTATTGATCCATCTACATCTCTTCCGTATTACCTTTGTTTGTACCAAGATGTCTTTCATAGCTGCATGTGGAACATATGCAATTACTTTGGCTCCAACTAAATATGGTCTGAAAGCTTTTGTTGCTTTTACCAATGCATAGGCTTGTTTCTCCATAAACTCATACTTTAATTTTCACCCCTGCAGTGATTTGCTAAAGAAGGATATAGGTTGCTCATATCCTTCATCATTCTTTTGTAATATAACAACCACTATGGTGTGGAATGAGGCAAATGAGAATATTTGGAAAGGTTTGGAAAAGTTTGGAGATTTTAAAATAGGGGCTTCGTTGATGGATTTCTTGATGGATATAAAAACTTCTAGGGCTTTTATAGTCCAATCTATTTTTTCTCCCTTCTTCAACATTTGGGATATAGGTTTGATAATTTCAGAAAAAATTGACACAAATCTCCTAACAAAGTTAATTTGTCCAAAAAATGATTGAATGGATTTGAAAGTTTTGGGGATGGTAATTTTATCTTTGGCTTCTACTCTTTTAGGATCTATTCTAATTCCTTCTTTTGATAAAATATGCCCCAAATCTTACCCTCTATGACTGCAAAGTGACATTTCTTAGGATTGAGACTGATACCATATTCCAAAGCTTTGATAAATATTTTCTCCAAGTGTTCTATGTGGTCTTTTTCCTTTTTGGAATAAGCAGTGAGGTCACCCTGGTACACTACCATTATAGTATTGATTAAATCTGCAAATGCCACATCCATGGCCCTTTGTAAAGTTGCCCCTGCATTTGCAAGACCGAATGACATTATCACATAGACATATGTCCCCCATGGTGTAGTAAAAGTTGTTTTTTATTGCTCAAACTCTTTAACTTCTATCTAATTATACCCAGAAAATCCATCCATCATTGACAACAATGCACATCATGTTACTCTGTGCAATACAACTTCCATATTTGGGAGAGGATAATTATCTTTAAGGGAGGAAACATTTAAATTTTTGAAGTCTACACATAGTCTGATATCCCCATTTTTCTTTCTTACTAGGACCAATTTTGAGACCCATGTTGAATGTCTAATGGGCTTGATGATACCTCCTTCTCTATTTTTTTCCAATTCCTCTTGCATTTTAGGCTCCAGAGTTGGATTGATGGGTCTCTATTTTTTCCTGAATCATTTTGTACCTGGATTTAATGGAATCTCATGTTGGAATAGATCTTCTCTATATGCTTTAAGATCATCATAAGACCAAGTGACAACATGCTTGCATTTTCTTAACAATGCAATAAGCATTTTTTTGATTGTTGGACTTAGCTTCTTTCCAATGTAAACTCTTTTTGGTGCTAATTCAGTCCCCAGATTAATTTTCTCAACATCCTCTCTCTTTACTGGTGTTTGCTTCATGAGAGCATGATCAATTCCATCATATACCCTTTCTAGTGCCACAAGTCCCTTGGGAAGTTTGTTGGTTTTAAGCTACAAAAATTATTTTCCAAATATAGTCGATTTTCCATCTACTTCCTCAACAAATGCATTAAAGTCAATCCCCTGAGCTTCATACTCATCTATGGAATGGAGAATCTTTATGAGATCAGTGTCATCATTGAAAAATTTCCAACTATAGATATTATTAGGGATAGAAAGTCTTGTTTTTAATTCAACTTGAGATACTCCAGCTAGGGTGATATATTCTCTTTTCAAGGCTATATTGGCTAGGAAATCTACCATCGAGTTCTTGGACCTCTCTATCCACTCAATGGAAAAAGCATCAAATAATTCAATTGTATCCCACAAAATTTCTATATTGTTTTAACCTTCTATTTTTTGTAGCATATTTTGACCTAACTTGTGAAACGACCAACTCAGAGTCTCCAAGAATAGTTAGTAGTTTGATCTTGCGTTTGACATCCATATTCAAACCAATTAGCAGGGCTTCATACTCTACTATATTTTTTGTACATTCAAACATCAGCAAAAATGAATACTTGAATGTAGTACCTTCTAGTGAGATAAACACTACCCCTACTCCATGGCCTTCCTAACTACATGCTCCATCAAAATACATCCTCCATACACCATGCTGATTTTTAGAAACATGCTTATCAATTGGATCAATATTTACTAATTTAGGTTGGGAAGGCTCTATCCTAAAACTCCCTAAATCCACATCACAAAATCAATTTAGCTGCTCTTGAGCAACATAATCCATAATTTGATTCATTCTTGGCTCTCTATATAACTTGACCTCTTCACCATTGACTGGTATTGTAGCATAGGACAAGTCAAACTATACATTTCCTCTAGCTGTTGCAGTCCATTGTCTTGACAAAAGCATCTCAAAATGAGGAGGTGTATCAATCATAATTATATCAATATTATAAGTTGCTTATGGATAAGCAGCCAACTTCACCTCTACATCTTTCATAATTCCTATCATTGAGACATGCCTACTATCCATAGTATAGAATTTTCCACCAGTAGTGTCCACCTACATGCCAAGTTGTTTCATGACACCTACTGGCATGATGTTGATAGAAACACCTGAGTCTATCATACAATTCCTTACCAGCTTATTATGTATGAGTAATGTAGTAAAGAATGGATCAACTTGTGGAGGATTTATCAATGCATCACCTAAACAAACATCAAGAACCTTTACCTTTTCCTACTTATTAGTGATCTTGGTGGTCCCCTTGTTCTCAGAGTTTGTGCTTTTATCATTTCCACTAGATATTAATTAAATAGCATTGTCCCTATACTCTTTTATCTTCATCATTTCTAATAATGGAACAAACAATTTTACCTGAGACAAGGCTTGGGTGAATTCAAAGGAATGTATTCTCCATTTTGGCTATCTTCTTTTTCTCCAATGAATCTCCTTTGTTCTCCTCCTTTTCTTTTTTTCTTACTTGATCAAAAAATTTCTTGTCTTTATGCAATTATTTGTTTTCTTCCTTATGAACATTTTTTTGTTCATTCTTATTAGGCTGCTTATTTTCTACCCTTTTCAGTGTTCCCTGTGTTTTATCTTTCACAAATATCCCTCTTGGAACACCTTCATCTTCATTTACTATTTTTTTTCTTAATTGATATTTTCTTTTTTCCTGTTCTACTACAACAATGGTTAATTTCTTAATCTCTTCCTTAGTTGGCCTTCTTTTACTGCATTTACTTCACTGAGATGGTGCACTAAGAGAGCATTGTTCATCACTACTTTCTTCATAATCAGAAAATACTTCCTATTCTGCCATATGAACATTGTATCTTTGGTTATCAACATCATATTCATATCCTTCTTCTTCTGAAGATGAATATCCCTACTCAATGGGATGGAGGGTGAGGGAAGTTAAGTAGATTGTGTGATCCTCTTCATCATCATCTATTGGTATCTCCTCTTCTTGTATTGATTGAGCTACAATACAATGGTTAAGGGAATGTGGTAGGCTGCAAATTTGACACCAAGGATTATTGTTAACCATTTATGCTCCCCTCTTCTTTAAAGGATCAGGACTCTCCTTATTTTTAGGCCTATCCATCACATGCTTTCCATCCTTCTAGTTTGTACTATATGGCATATCAAGCAACCTTGGTCTTTCAATTTTGTATGTATTTTCTTTCCTATTTAGAGGGTTATTAACATTTTGGTGAACCCTAAGATTATATCTCTTACCAATCATCCTAGCATCCTTCCTATTATTTTCAATGGTTAATGCCATTTTTTGTGCTTTAGCTATATTTCTAGGACACCTATTTCTAATCTCATATCTTGTCTTTGGATCAAATGATTTTAGATAAATACTTAATGTTGTAGGGTCTATCAATTTGGACCCAGGTGGTATCTTATTATGTAATTTGGAGAACCTCTGGTTGAAGCCATAAACTGTCTCATTTTGATATTTCTAGATACTTACCATTCATGCAAGGAAAACTCTGGAGCACACTAATTCCCATACTATTCAAGGAATTGATCATGGAACCCTTGAATACAAGCAATAGAAGCTATTGGTAAACTATTAAACTAATCCCTAGCTTATTCAATTAGTGACATCATAAATAACCTCATTTGTACATCTTCATACTAAATATCCAAGTCTTGAATGAAAGCATTAAAATTCCTTAAGTGTTCCTCAGTGGTGACTGCACTACTTCAAGTAAATTTTGGGACAAGACCTCTCCAATTGTTGTCCATAGGGTAAGGATATACTTGGAATCCTACTAAGTCAAATTGTCTGATCATAGTTGTGTAGTGTCGAGGAGGTGGGTTTTGAGGATTTTGATATGTGTATAATGGATTATTGTATGGTACATGGGATGGTGGTGGTATATATTGTTGGCCCAAGGGTGGATGAGCATTTGGGTGTTGTGATGGATTTTGAGGTGGAGCGTTCAATGGTTTGAATTGATTCTCATATTGTTTATGTTGTGCCTTTGGTGGATTGGAAGGTCCTGTATTAGTATTCTATTTCCTATGAGGTAGTGTCTATTTAGGTAGGTTAGCTATTTGAGCATCAAATTCGGCTCTCTGTAGCTTCAAATCCTCAATTTCTTTTATCACTTGGAGCTTCTATTCATATTCTACTTTCTTTCTTTCCATTTCTTCTCTTTCATACTCTAATTGTGCATTTAATTCTTCCTAGGTCATATATTCATAATTTTCTCCAAAGGCTACATTATCAACAGGCTCATTATGATTCCCTTCAAGTAGCGCACTTTTATGATCATGTTCACGTTGTCTCTTGATTCTTTCAACCTCAAGTCTAGCCATGAATTCCTCCTTTTTCTTAGGATCTAGTTGAAAGAAAGGATTCCCTTTTTCTTCAAGAGTATGAGGTTCTCCAAAGGAGCTATTTTCATTTTTCAATGTATTAGAGAAATCATACATCTCAAAGTGTGCTTTTGATGTTTTATCCTTACTTGTCATGCACATTTCATCAGAAACCTTCTTACCTTTATCATTCTTTTGTATCCATTTATCATTGTCATTAGAACCTTCTTTATATAGGGACCTTCTACCATGAATGTTGTGAATTATTATGATGGTTTGAACTTTAGGGTTTGTTCTTTCTAATGCGTACTCTATTTTATCAATCTCAATGCACTTAATTTTTCAAAGTTGCCTCTCACTTTTAGAGAAGTGAGAAAAAATTATAATTTGTTGTTCCCAACAGAGTCTTGTGCAAGGTACTGAATCTATGATGAAGGTCTGGATTCAAATTTAGTTACCTAGTAGAGTTGCCAATCTGTTAGTTCCCAAAAACACTGGATAAAAACCACAAGAGGTTACCAAGCTCTTGATGCATTTTAGGCTAACAAACAATGCCAAATGGAGCACTTGAACCTTCTTTTCTTTAGGCTCTGCCAGACCTAGGTAGCTGTATCTATGTAAATGAGGCAAACTTAAATAGTGTGTTTCTTACTTAAGAAATCTATCCACAAGGGTAATTGGGAGTGGAGAGAGGTAATCCTAATTTGGTATAGATTGTATAAGCAATACCAAGGTGAAGTTTATTAATATGTTCAATTAATAGATGTAAGGTTATGAAAACAAATTTGGCAAAACTAAATGATGAAATGTATGAGACCAGTGCCTTGTTGGTTATATGGAGTCAAATAAAAGTCTAAGATGAGTGCCTTGTATTTGGCAGTAACTCTAACTATTTGGCACACTAAAATTGGTTTATAACTTGTATAAACATGCACTAATGCAATTACCAAGTTCTTCTTATCAATCCAAATGACCTTTTCTAGATTACTATGATTAATTAAAAGAATTTATTCCTTCCTTGAAGGATCAGTTAACCGAACCACACAAGAAAAGAAAATGTGCCTTGATAAATTGAAAATATCCTTGATACATCAATTTAAATAACAACGAAATGTCAACCTTGGAGACAACCTAATAATATTTTTCAATTAATTTAACAAACAATTGATACCAATATGATGCCACAAAATCAGAGATCTTTCATTAACTTCTTCAAAATTGTGCTTGCAACATGGTCTTCAATTTATAAATATTATGAAATTATTTTCCTATCCATCTATTACTCCTATTATACTACTATCTTCTTTTATATCTCATGATTTCTTTTGGTCCTAGTCTCTCATATATATGAGAGGCAACAAGCTTCATAGCAAATGACATTTCTTTTGATAACAAAACATAATTTTAAACATAACTAAAGAAAACTAATCATAACATGTGTATCAATCCATTAACCTTTGAGTAATGCTTATGGTCATCTAAGACCTGTTCAAAGCTTTTACTGTATGATACTTTCTCTTCATGATGTATAGAATCAATCTTCATCATAACCCAAATATTTTTGTTGCCACTTATTAATTGTCAAGTCGCTTGGCCATTTGAATTCATGTGTAGCTGCAAAGTTTGTAAGATGACTCTTCCATCTGTTATCAAGGAGAGTTTTGACATCAACCGTGAACTTTGTATATTAATTTTCTAGCATGATGATCGCATTGAGCAAAGTATGGAACTTGTTGCGATTGATCACCCCATCATCTTGAATATGTGTTAGGAACTTAGGAATCATTTGATCAAATTCTTCTCTCCATTCATTTATACCTTTCAACCGATTCTCATCTTTGAGGATTGATGGGATGAAGAGGTATTTGATAGAATCAAATGTACTCCTCCTACTTTCCAATTTCTTCCTTATATCCATCAAATACTTATACTCATCAATCACACCTTTCACTATTTCATGTGTAGGTTTGAGCCTTGATGGTGTGTTTGGATTCCTATATGTGGCCTTTCATAAAGTATTCAGTATGTGGAAGGTAGGTTGCCATCTCTTTTGAAGCTCTTCAAGGACGGGGGAGTTTGTATTTGTCTGTTCCAAAGCTTTAATCAGATTGTTGAAGTTTTCATGTACTCCATTTATCTTCTCCTTTAGTATCCCAACTCTATACTCTAATATCCTTTTTATATTCTCTGTGATATGATGCTTGACATCTTACATGTTATGCTTCTTCAACTTATCAATTTCTTCTCTCATTTGTTGTATTTGTAGGTCATTTTGCTTGCACAGGTGGGTGATAGACAATTAATTCAACTCCTCTCACTGTGGTGGCCTACTACAACTGTTGTTTTAGCTTTATATTTCAATAAACAACTTGTTCACTTCATCATTTGATAATTTCAATCTCTTCTCATACTCATTAATATTTTTCTCCATATTTTCAACCACATCCTTGGTGAACATTGTAGAATGAATAGTCATAGTGGCAACTTTTGTAGGAGTTGCATCCCTCATTGTTCTAATCATAGTTGACCCCCTCATTTCCTACACTACATCCAAGATTTGAGGCTTCCTTGTACTTTTTTGTTTCATCCATAGAGCAAGTCTTTGGGTAGTAGGGTATACCCTATTCCTATGACACCTTCCTTTAAATCAAACTCTGCTACCAACATCGGGTCATCCTATGCTCTGATTTGATCTAGAAGAAACATTTTAGAAAGCTCGATCCCTGGTATAATTAGCATGTCACTTTTTAATACCATCTCTCTCGCCTCCTAGGGGGTGACATTAATGTTGTCAACATTTAACTCTACAAATTTCTAAGCCTGGATCTAAGCTTGCTTCGACTCATCACCTCCAATAATAATTACTTTCAATCTTTCATCAAATTGTTTCATTTTCATTTTAATCCATAAGTCCTTAAACTCATTAATATGGATAAAATTATCATCCTCCATGAACCTAAGAGAGGCTACTACCCTCTCATCTTCTTGAATTTCATCAGATCCTTCCTCTAAAATCCTGGCCTTAGGATCATGGGGCATTTGACTTCTCTATTGTTCAACTACCTCCTTTATCTTAATCAGATCTAGAACTGCTTCTTGTTCTTCATCATCACTTGAGCCATAATCAACCAATGGCTTACTTTTTTGTCTCTTAGCCTATGGTTCATGAGTAGGAGATGTAGGGGATGGATGTGTACGTGATGGTGGTGGTACCTATGATGTGGAAGCTTCATGTGGTGGTTGGTATGGTGTGGGAAGTGGAATCAACCCCTCATCTCTTGCAATTTTGTATAATTCATCAAATTTATCAAGGATCATTTGTATCCTTTTCAAAAGGTTGGGTTCACTTGCAAAAAACCCTTTGAAACTTTTATCCTTCTCCTTCTTCCAATTCACCCACTACATCATTGTTATCCACCTTTTCTTGTTATATATTACATTAGCAAGATACACTTGATTTTTTATAACATCCTCCTCAAGGTCAAATTCATGTGAGATGGCCCTTTTTGTCAGTAAGGTTCTTCTAACCATGTCGATATGACCCTCTAGGTCACACACTCTTTCTTTTCCAGATTTGAGGTGATAGTTAACCCTCATGAACCTCTACAATTCTTCTGACATATCAGACCCAATAGCCAACTCTTCAAATACAGTTAAATCAGGCATAAATGTACCTTTCCTTTCATTTCACATCAAATCATGCTTGATCCAAAGAATCTACCACATAAACTCCAGAAAACATACCCTTGCAAGTAAAAACTTAGGAAAAATATGTGGTGCTTGGCCACATCCATATACTCTAATAATTGTGTGTTGTGGTATAAAAAACCAATCAACATAGTTATGGGGATGACCCTGGTCTGGCTTACACTGTACAGGCCTCATTACTTTCATCAATGACTTTGAAAATCTTGGTGTTGTGTAACCAAGGGTAGATATCCATCTAACAACAAAATCATCTTGAAATACTACAAAATCACACTCTGTACATTTGATATCCTAGATGTAAGACCAATTTTGCATAGGGAGTCTTACTCCACCATATTGTGTGCACAATTTCATTCTTTTAGTCCACTTTACTTCATTTTGATACAAGACTAAGTGACATAATAAAGAATATTTCCTAAAAGTAATAGGGGCCTTAGCTTCCGTAACTTGCAGCAAACCCTCATGTATTTGTTCCTCAATTATGGATGCAAAATCAAACTCTACATTCAACAAAGAATTGTGAATGATCATGGCTATAATCATCAATCCTATTGGTATATGCTCCTTTGCATCTATCCCCAAGACTTGACGCAATCCATAATAGGTATTCTTGAAATTCTAAGGCTTGGAAAGATTCCAATCTAGAGGAAGGGATGGAGAGTTTTCTGTTATCATCACCCCTTTTCATGTGTAGGGGGAGCTCATCACTTCAATATGTTCTTCTCAATCTCTTATACTCCTGCTCTAGTTTCACTAAATTCACCTCTGTTACAACTAGTTTATTCAGGTTAAAACACTTTATAATAGCATCTCTCATAACATCAACTAAACATCCACCATTTGGAAGCCTAACAGTTTTGGTTGGGGCATGGTAGTTGTTGGCAAGGGCTTTGACTAGCTCAATATCAATGAAAACATTAGGGACAATTAACTTGGCCAAATAGGGTCCATGGGTTTGATGCCAGAACCTTGTAATTCCTTTTCTAATAGAAGTACCAATAGAGGTTCCAACCTGATTGAGGTATAATGGGGTCCCTATAGCCTTGAGCTAACTCTCTGAAAATTTTTTTAGGTCCCTTGTCTACTAAACTAGGCAACAAGGAAAGTAACATGGATTTGAATGATGGTTTACTGGTTTTGGCATCATCATTTTTAATTTCTACTTCACTCTTCTTTGGTGCCATTTTATGAAATTCACAAAAGATGATGAGCAAAACTTACCCGAGAATAGAACTCGCTTCGAAGAATTCCCTTTACTCCTAAAATTTGAGCTCATCTACAACTTGGTTTCAACTATAATGAATTATAAATCTCAACTTATTTCATGTATTTTAACTACAAGATGCATTTACTCCTAACCCATAAATTTGCACAATTCAAATCTTTGTATCAAGCTCAATTTTATATTTTGATGTTGACTGATGTCATTGGTGTGTTTTAAATGACCCAATGGATTGGTTACCGCACTACCTTGTGTCACTATTTACTCCCCTACAGTACCACAGTGTCTCTTTAGTACCTATGTTGAATATACCGCTCTACCACAGGCTATGTCTTGACCCCCCAAGGTATAGCGGTATAGTGGTTTATAGGAGTGGTTGCTCTCACTATCATACCACAAGCTACTTGGGGATTATCTGCAATAGGGAGGTATGGTATGGGTGTTATAAGTGATGGATAATGCAATAGTGGTAATGTGCTAAAGGGTAAAAATGACCTTGAAAGGTGATAATTTAAATTATTATGAAAATAAGAATTAGAAATTTTTATTTTAAATTATAACATACTTTAAAAAAGTTATGAAAATTTTGGTTCCAACAACGGCTCCAATTAGGGATGAATGATTTACCAATCATTGCAAGAATCTAGAATATCTCTAGGTGCAGACTAGGTGCCCCCTTCATAAGGTTCTTTTAGAAGATGTGAAAAAATGGAAATGTGGTGAGGATGGAATGAAGATGGATATGGAGGTGAAAATGATGGAAATGGAAATGATCCTATAATACTATACATGGAAAGAAACTTTGTTTTTAATAAGGGAATTCTAGGATTGTCCATGTATTGGCAAGTCCTAGTCCCTTTTTGATTTCCTAAACTACTGTGCATGGAAAGAGATTATTTAAAGATGTTTTTGAGAATTGTCCATGCACTGGCAATCCTTAATCCTCTGGTATTCTTCAAAAAAATAAGTTCTTTGGAAATTTCCCATGTATTCGTAATTCTTGTTCTTCACCTGACATGTTTTCCAAATAATAAGAGTCCTCCCATCCTTTGCCAATGATAATAAAGGGACCTAACCAAAAGGCTTCAAACTTTTCATGCTTTCCATTTTCTTGACATCTAGCATTCCACATTAGTCCCAAATCATTCACCTCAAATTTTCTATCTTTGGCTTTCTTATCAAAAATATATTTCATTTGTGATTGCAACTTCACATTTTTCTTTTGGGCCATTCTCCTTATTTCATCAAGTTTTGCAAGCTGCTCCATCCTTTCCTCCATTGGTTCTGGAATATTTAAGTCTTCTTGAAGAATGAAGTTATAAACTAGTAAAAGGTTTTGCAATGGCATCCTATCTTGTGTTCCATACACCAATTCAAATGGAGACTTTCTAATTTCCTTCTTTATAGTAATCCTATCCACCCACACAACCATTCTCAACTTTGAGTCCCATGCCATTTTGTTCCCATCTAGCATCCTTCTTATGATTTTCAAAAGACTTGTATTATTGGACTCTACCTGACCGTTTGCTTGTGGTTGGCAAGGGGCGGCATAGGAAACAATAATGCCATATGTGTTACAGAAATTTTTGAATTCATCAGACCTAAAACACATCCCATTGTCTGTGATCAACCTTATTGGTGTGCCAATTCTAGTTATGATATTCTCCATCAGTAAATTTATTACCACCTTGCTTGTTTCTTTCTTAGTTGGGATTGCCTCCACCCATTTAGTGAACTAATCAATTTCCACTAATATCCATTTATGTCCTCTACTTGACTTTTCCTATATTTCTCCAATACAATAAATTCCCCTTTGATGGAAAGGGGCTTCTACTTGCAAAGGTCTAAGTGGTAAGGCTCCTTGATATTTCATCTTTCCTAAAAATTTATGACAAGCTTCACACCTCCTTGCATATGTAAAAGGAGTCATTGAAAACCTTAGGCCAGTAATAGCCCGCCCTGAGAATCTTATGTTTAGTAGTTTTGGGGGAGTAGTAACCTCCACACACTCCTTCATGCATCTCCCACAAGACATGTTCTGCTTGTGATTCATCTAAACACAATAATAGCACTTCATCCCTATTTTTCCAAAATACATCACCTTCTATGAATACATACTTGGATGCCTGCAACTTTAGATTTCTCCTCTAATTATCAAACCCAATAGCCAACTCTTTAAATATAGTTAAATTGGTCAAAAATGTACCTTTCCTTTGATTTCTCATCAAATCATGCTCCATACAAAGCATCAACCAAATAAACTTTAGAAAACATACCCTTGTAGGTACAAACTTATGCAAAATATGTGGTCCTTAGTCACATCCATATACTTTGATAATTGTGTGTTGAAGCATAAAAAACCAATTAGCATAGTTATGGGGACAACCATGGTTTGGCTCATACTATACAACCGTCATTACTTTCATCAATGACTTTGGCAATCTTGGTGTTGGGTAACCAAGGGCAGCTATCAATCTAACAACAAAATCATCTTGAAATAATACAAAATCACACTCTGTACATTTGCTATCCCAGATGTAACATCAATTTTTCATAGGGAGTCTTACTCCACCATCTTGTGTGCATAATTTCCTTCTTTTAGTCCACTTTACTTCATTTTGATATAGGACTAAGTGACATAATAAAGAATATTTCCTAAAAGTAATAAGGGCCTTAGCTTCCCTAACTTGCAGCAAACCCTCATGTATTTGTTCCTCAATTATGGATGCAAAATCAAACTTTACATTCGACTCAGAATGTTGAATTATCATGGCCATTCTCATCAATCCTATTGGTATATGCTCCTCTACATCTATCCCCAAGACTCGACACAATGCATGATAGGTATTCTTGAAATAAACCTAAAATTCTAAGGCTTGGAAAGGTTCCATTCTAGAGGAAGGGATGGAGATTTTTTTGTTATCATCACCCCTTTTCATGTGTAGGGGGAACTCATCACTTTGATATGTTCTTCTCAATCTCTTATACTCCTGCTCCAATTTCACTAAATTCACCTCTATTACAACTTGTTTATTTAGGTTAAAACACTTTATAATAGAATCTCTTGTAACATCAACTAAAAACCCACTATTTGGAAGCCTAACAGTTTTGGTTGGGGCATGGTAGTTGTTGGCGAGGGCTTTGACTAGCTCAATATCAATGAAAACATTAGGGACAATTAACTTAGCCAAATCTAGGGTCCATGGGTTTGATGTCGGAACCTTGTCGTTCCTTTTTTGATAGAAGTACCAATAGAGGTTCCAACCCAATTGAGGTATAATCGGTTCCCTATAGCCTTAAGCTAAGTCTCTGAATTTTTTTTTAGGTCCCTTGTCTACTGAACCAAGAAACAAGGAAAGCAATGGGGATTGCAATGATGGTTTACCAGTTTTGGCCTCATCCTTTTTAATTCCTACTTCACTCTTCTTTAGTGCTATTTTATGAAATTCACAGAAGATGATGAGAAAAACTTACCCAGGAATAGAACTCACTTCAAAGAATTCCCTTTACTCCTACAATTTAGGCTCATCTGCAACTTGGTTTCAGCTATAATGAATGAGAAATCTCAACTTATTTTGTTTATTTTAACACCAAGGTGCATTTACTCCTGACTCATAAATTCGCACAATTCAAATCTTTGTATCGAGCTCAATTTTATATTTTGATGTTGACTAATGTGATTGGTGTGTTTTAAATGACCCAATGGCTTGGTTACCGCACTACCTTGTGTCAATTTTTACTCCCCTACGATACCGCGGTGTCTTTTTAGAACCTATATTGAATGTACCGCTCTACCGTAGGCTGTCTTTACCCCCCAAGGTATAACATTATAGTGGTATGTAGTAGTAGTTTCTCTCATCATCATGTCATGAGCTACTTGGGGATTATCTGTAGTAGGGAGGTATGGTATGGGTGTTATGAGGGGTGGCTATTGTGATAGCGGTAACACGATAAAGGGTAAAAATGACCTTGAAAGGTGATAATGTGATTTATTATGAAAATAAGAATTGGAATTTTGGATTTTAAATGATAAAATACTTATAATTTTTTATGAAAATTCTAATTCCAGCATGTCCCATAGTTAAGTGTAATGCAACTCATACACCACTTCTCGCATATGAGTCTTGTGTAGCCCAAAATCAAAAGTAATTCAAATTCTTGGTGGGATTTTATTCTCCTAGATCTGATGTCAGCTTGTAGTTTTGTAATTTTGGGAAATTTGGCATAAAAAAGTATAAATACAAGTTTTTTTCACTCATTTTCATCCCAAGCTTTCAAGTATTCATTCATTATAGTAATTTTTTTATCAAGGAAGCATTCAAGATTTTACAAGTGTTTACAAGAGCATTCATGAGTCTTCAAGAGTTGATTATCAAGTGTTTTGGAGCATAATTCAAGTATCAAGCATCATGTCAAAGTCATCATGCATCATGTTTGTTTTTGAGCTAACATTTGCGATGTAGGGTTTCATGATTAAAGCTAGCATTCAAGTCAAGACCTATCACATTCAAGCAAGAGTCAAGATCTATATCTATTGGAGTGATTTCATACATGTTTGTGGCACTTTATTGCTAGGGTTTGGTGAGTTGTAACATAGCATGTTTTTCATTCATCATTCCTTCATTTCATTACAAGGTTTGGTTACCAAAATGGGGTTTTACCAAGGAAAACCCCTTTCTACTAACAAAACAACATTTTCCCCTCTCTTTAGTGTGTGATTTGTAGATCTAGGTTGAAGACATATTGAAGAGAAAGTTTGAAGAAAGTTATCAAGTGTTCAAAGTTGTCACCTTGCATTGGAGATCATTGGAAGACATCTACAGGTTGCAAATCAGATATTCAAACCCAAAAATTAGGTGGAAAGGATAGAGCAGACATTGAAGAGTAGATTCAAACTTGGAATTTCTAGAAAAGCCTGCTTGGACTAATATGCCACTTCTGGCATATGAGTCCCAATATAGTCACTATTGTAGATTTTAGGAGTTCCAGACATATCTTTGCTAGATTTATGTTCTTGCCCAGAAACCCTAACCTGGGACTAAATCACCCATACTAGCGTATGAGTCCTAGTAGGCATTAATTTTATTGTTTTAGCATTTTAATTCTTCATTCGCGCCTCTTCAGGTTTCCAAGTGCACACTTCTAATTTCTCAACTTTTTGTTTTGATTTGTATGCTTTTTTAGGTCATTTAGTGAAGTTTTGCATTGCAGTAGGTTTAAACATTAGCTTTTGTATTACATTAGTCTTTCCAAGCCCTAGCTTGGTGGTGAACCCCTCTTTAGTTTATAATCAAACCTTATGACAGACCTATTGCAAGATCTCTTTCACCCATTCCACATCTAATTGAGATCTCTAACTTGAATGAGAGTGAAGAAAGTTGTTATTCTATCTCCCAAGCATAGAACCACAATTTTCAACCTTTCAAAGATAAATGTATTTTGTTTCTTTGTTCTTTACCTGAATCTTCAGAAAATCTAATTGTTACCATAAGTGGTGGTGGTATAGAATTGAAGATGGATAATCTCATTTTTATACTTCTTTCAGAAGTGATGAGGAGAAATTCCATGAATGTGGGCTCCCAAGATGCCTTACATGTGCAAGGAAGGTCCAAAGAAAAAGGAGGGCTTAAAGGGGAAAAAAAGAGAGACAAGTCTAAAGGATGCTCTAAAACCCCAAAAAGAGCATAATAAAGTGTGATAATTGTTGTAAGAGAGGTCATGTGAGGAGTGTAGAAACAAGAAAAGGAGTTTGGATACCTCTACAAAAAATCCCTTAGAAGATGGTGATTTTGATGCTTTATTTATTTCTGCTAACATTGTTAGAAATGATGCTTGGCTTATTGAACCAAGTTGCTCCTACCATATGACTCCTCACAAGGAGTGGTTTACTTCAAATTTAGCCTATGATGGGGGATAAGATTTCCTTGGTGATAAAAACATGAAGAATATTGTTGGTAAGGGAAAGGTAAAGTTGTGTTTCAATGATGGAAGGGTTAAAACCCTTGATCATGTTTTGCATATTCTAGGACTTGTGAGAAATTTACTTTGGTGATAGCTAAAGGATCTCAGATTGGGACTTTGTTTAGGCTTAATGCTTCCACTTTTTTAACTCTACCAATGTAATTAGCACTAAAAATTCATGTATGTTGTGGCACCATAGATTGGGTCACATAAGTCTTAAACCATTTTTAATAAAAAGTTGGTTGACAATATTTTTAATTATTTTTTAGGAAAAATTATTTTTGTGAGAATTGTGTGTTTAGTAAACAAAATTGATCATCATTTCCTATGGAACTAATAAATCTAAGAGATTATTAGAGATCACTCATTTAGATGTGTTTGGACCAATGGATGTTGACACTTTTGGAAAAATCTCATTATTATGTTACTTTCAATGATGATGTCTCAAGATACACCTGGATTTATTTTATGCATGAAAAATATAAGGTTTTCACTAAGCTTAAGGTATTTAAAGCCTTAGTTGAGAATAAATAGATTATAAGATAAGGGTGTTAAGATCTGACAATGGGGGTGAATATTGTTCTAGGGAATTTGATGAGTTATGTAAGCATGTTGGCATTTTTCAACAAAATACTACTCCTTATACACCCCAATTAAATGAAGTAGCAGAAAGAATGAAACAAACCTTTGTGGAAATATCTAGAAGCATGTTGAGTGGTGCTAAGCTTGATAGATTCTTTTGGGAAGAAGTTGTAAGTACTACATTTTATTTGGTTAATAGATCTCCTTGTTTAGCTCTTGTTGATAAAACTCCTTATGAAGTGTGGATAGGTAGAGGGTCTTTGGTTTTGAAGCTTTTGTTCATGTGCCTCAAGAGAAGCATTCTAAATTGGATCCAAAAGCACAAAAATGTATCTTTGTTGGTTACGGTGAGAATGTAAAAGATTATAATCTTTGGAATCTACTAAACCATAAAATGGTTTTCTCTAGAGATGTGATTTTTAGAGACTTTAGAGCTTTACTTAGGTGAAGAACAACCAAAGGAGAAAGATAAGACAAAAACTCATAATTCAAGACAAAGATAGAAAATTAGGAAGATGCAAATGTGGAAGAACAACTAGGTGGAATTGAGGATGGAGAAGAAGAGGGTTCAGAGAGTTCAAATGATGTGTAGGATGAGCATGTAGAGAAAGAAGAGCAACATGAACCTCTTACTCCTACCTTCAGAAGATCCAAAAGACAACATAATCCAATTGATAGGTATAACCCATTGAATTACTATTGTGTATTTTCTTTGTTGAGTACTAATGATGAACCTAGATCCTACAAGGAGGCTCTTTCTTCAAAAGAAAGTGATTCTTGGATGCAAGCCATACATGAGATAATGGCTTTGGATACTTTTCATACTTGAGATCTTGTAATTTTTCCCAAAGGAAGGAATTCCATTGGTTGCAAGTGGGTATTTAAAAATAAATTTGTTGTAGATGATCATTTAGAGTGCTACAAGGTTAGCTTAGTGGCTAAAGGCTACTCACAAAGAGAGGAAGTTGATTTTGATGAAATTTTATCTCTTGTTGCTAAGTTGACTTCTATTAGATTTATATTATCTATTCTTGTTTCTTATGATTTTGAAATAGAGAAAATGGATGTTAAAACTACTTTCTCACATGGGGAGCTCGAGGAGGAAGTTTAAATGTGACCACTTGATGGTTTTGTTGTGAAAGGAAAAGAACACTTGGTTTGTAGGTTAAAGAGATATTTATATTGTTTGAAAGTCACCTATGGTACTAGAATTTTAATGCATTTTCATAGAAGTTGGATTTGGTTAGGATTGAGGAGGATCATTTTGCTTACATTAATGTTATGTATGATCAGATACTAGTCATTGTCTTGTATGTTGTTGAAATGTTGTTTATGGGTAACAACAAGGTGATTAGGGAGCTTAAGACTCATCTTTCTAGAACATTTGATATGAAAATTTTGGGGGCCACAAAATATATCCTTGGGATGGAGATCCATAGGGATTGAGTTCACAAAAAGCTTTGATCAAGTCAAAGTAAGTATGTTGATACCATTTTGCAGAGGTTTAGTATGCATGACTACAAACTAGTAACTATTCCATTTACGGTTTGTACTAAGTTGATATTAGACATTTTTCCTAATTCCAATGATGATTTTGAAGAGATTTCTAATGTTCCTTATGCTAGTTTCATTGGTAGTTTTACGTATGCAATGGTTTGCACTGGATCAGATATAGCCCAAGTAGTGGGAATTTTGAGTAGGTTTATGTCTAACTGTAGTAAAGAGCATTGGAATTTTATAAAGAGGGTGTTTAGATATTTGTGTGGTACTTCAGATTACTATATGTTTTGTCATGGTATTGATGATGTGGTCAAGTCATTGGACATATAGGGTTTTTTTTTATGTAGATTGAGCACGTGACTTGGACAATCAAAGGTCCACCAGTGGCTATGTTTTTAATTTGTTTGGAGGTGCAGTAATATGGATGAGTAAGAGGACACCTGTAGTTTCATTATCCACCATCAAAGTAGAGTATATGGCTGCTACACATGCCTCTAGGGAGGTGGTTTTGTTATAGAGACTTGGTAATGGCATTGGTTTTGATTGCAAGATAGTGAGGATTGGATGTGACAATTAGAGTGCAATATGATTAGCAAAAATATTATGTATCATGCTTGTACTAAGCATGTTGATGTTCAATATCAATTTGTGATAGAGATGGTCAAGAATGGTAAGGTATTGATTTAGAAGGTTGACACTTTGGATAATATTACAGATTCTCTCATGAAGCAAGTGGCCACAGATAAGTTCTTCTGGTGCAAGAAGGCCATGGGCCTATATCACTGTACATGATTATCTTTTATTTGTATCTCATGGATGTAATTACAATGTATAATTTCAAGTGGGAGAATGTTAGGATAGGTGTCATTATAATTTCTATCCTAAGTTGATAATTGTGTGTCCCCATGTTCTTTGGAAAGTGTTCTAGAGGACATGATGGACAAAATATTTGTTATTTATTTTCCTATGACAAACTGTAATTGCATTCAAAGAGGTGGACTCACTACGATGACAATTACAGAGCATCCCAAGAGAATATTCCCTTTCTACATCCAGCTTTTGGGTGGGGACCACTTTACAATGCATGTCCTTGCATGTTATTCACATGTTTTGAATGGTGGGACACCCAAGTTTTCATGTTGGTGCATTTTCTTGCATGAAGTTGTTAGAATTGTTGGAGAGTTATGGAGCACTCGATATTGACCAATTTTGATTAGCTATGGATTAGGCACCCATGTGAAAGCCATGTGATCATTTAATATTTGTCACCATGCTTATGGGTTGTCCACTAAGGGGGCTATGGGTTTTCTAGGTGGTTATGCTTATTGTTTAGGGATTCCATTTGTGGTATTCTCTCCCACAAAATTCTATATATTGGAGCATTGAGATGGTGGTTTGAAGAGTTTGTTTACAGGTTTTCAAAGTAATGAGGTGTTGTTGGAATTTAGAGAGGAGTGTTGTATTGGTGTATCTTATTTGCAGATTAATAAAAACATTGGATCTCTTTGGGTGTGGAATTTTTTCTTGCAAGGGTTTCTCCACATATATCTTGTGTCGCTTGTTATTCTCTACTTTTTGTATTGCTGATTTTTCTTTCATGTTTGTAATTGTTTATCACATTATCACTTTATGGTAATCTTGGATACATAATTTCAGATTTGTAAACAATTTTCTTTTTGGCAAAAAGCATGAAAGCCTATATATATAATTCAGATAATCCTTGATTAGAGAATTATGAAAATATGATGATAATAATTAAAAATTCAGCTTTATATGTATGAATCTATTATTGCAACGAACTCCCATTTTCTAAACAAATTATTACATTCTATTGTTGCAAGTTTTATCTTAGATTTCCAACAACATTTAGCCCCCACTTTAGTGAGAGTATGAACTTAAGCTTAGACTTACACTAAAGTAGAAAATATATCAAGAGGGGTTTGAATGTCCAAATATTGAAGAGATAGGATGACAATGAATCTAGAGGGAATGCACAAGCCCCCAGGGTTCAAGATCCCATGGAAAACCAACATAAACACAAAGGAACACACATGTATTTAATTCATCAAGACAACATACACAAACATACATCATGAAAACACTAAGAATACACAATGAAAACACATGTCATAATAGAACATGAAGATGGCGACAAAATGAAAACAAACGCAACACAAACACAAAGAAGATACACAAAAGATATAACAAAACACAATGTTATTACTAAATGGATTCAAGTCAGTATGGAAAAGAGACCTCATTCTTAAATTTGTCTCAAATAACAAACATCATCCATTGAATGTGTTGTCAAAATAAAATAATGCTCTCACAAGGATGTAACATCACTTATGAACCACATGGATCTACTAGCTAGCAAGCTATATTATGCTAGGTGTCCATGAAATATGATGGTCTCCATAAGGTTAGCAAGTTGGGTTATGCTAGAAACTCATGAAACACATGGATCTACAATCAAGCAAGTTGTGTTATGCTCAACGACTATGTTACAAGGGGTGCCTATGAACTAGCAAGTAGTGTTATGTCAAATCCATGGAAGAACAAGCCTCAACTAAGAATGTGCACAAATATCTAAGAAGAAAATGAAAAACTCACCTAAGAAGGTGCATAAATGTCCAAGAATATGATAAAAAACTCACCTAAGAAGGAACATAAATGTCTAAGAAGACAAACAACAAAATTTCCTAAGAAGGTGCATATATAAATGATCAAGACAAGGCCAAAACCTCAAGGGGTGTTATAAACAACACCACTACAAAAGATTATTTATGAAAATGACAAAGGGGTGTTACTCAATATATGAAGAGTCATACCTTAGGGAATATCACACATGACATCACCACTAAGAGAGGACAAGTCATGGAATAAAAAGATCAATTTCAAGGAATACTAGCCATAGTATTACCACCAAAGGGAACATCATATTCCAAGAAAAGTCACACCATTAGGGGGAATCAAGCCTAATATTACCACAAATGAGACACTAGCATGCACTAAGAAGGCCACACTTTCCATTAACAAGGTCACACTTTCTAGGAGATGTATGCTATCATCACTAAAAGGGGTCAATTTCCTACACAAACAATGAGCAAGGGATTATATGTGCCCCCTCCCTTAAAATTTCAACATACTTGCTATGTTGGTATTTTAAGGAGAAAATTAATACACACCTTCAAAACTAGTTATCCTTTCCCCCCAAGTGTAGAGACAAGGACAACCACACAAGAGACTATCGTGTTGTTTCCATTAAAAATATGGTTGCACCTAAGATTGTACCACCATGAATTGCAATGAGAAAACACCTAAAGCTACAAATTCCACATAGTAGGAGCAACACCATAGAATAAAGATCATTATTTTTTAAAGTGATTAGGTGCATCAACACATGGAAGATAACAATGATCATGAAGTTGTATTTTATGCACTCGATGGTATTAATAAAATTAGTTTTTACTATAAAATTTACTTCATGCTTTTAGAGGGAGAGATATCAATCAGGGTTTGAGAAGCCTCAGTAAAATATGCTCTTCATCAGTAGTAGGAGACATTCCTCTCTTTTGTGAAGAAAAATTTTCTTGCTTACTACAAGATGTCATACATATAGTAGATGATAAAGCATTAGATGAAGATGGAGATGAAGGTTGGAAACCTAGACCCTACTTATAAAAGTACAATATATACTTCACTTGATTTCTACCATTTTGTTCCATGTTTGCATTATATCCAATTTTAGAAAGAATTTTGTAGCAAAGTCCATAACATTCTTCCAACTTAGATGAACAAATAGTATCTACACACCCTAGAGAGTAACTAGCTTTTTCTTGAGCATGTAAATCTTTTTTAAGTTTTTTACAGTTAGGCATATTACACTCATGATGGATGGAAGTTAAAGAGAACCCATCACCATCGTGGGGTGATGTTTTTATATTTATTTATGTAGAACTAGATACAACATGTTAGCTCTCAAAAATGTAGGTAAAATACCTCAAGAGGTTGCCAATCTCTTGATACGTTTTAGGGTAACAGACAAGGCCAAATGGGTTAGACCTTCTTCTCTTCAGGTGCTGCTAAACCTAGGTGGGTATACCTATAATAATGAAGCATACTTAAATGATGTGACTTGATTGATTTGATGGATCTATCACGATGGCACAAGTGTAATAGATAAAGCTTACAGACTATTCCTACTCTAATATTAAACTCAAAATGTGTGTTTTTGAACAAAGATTTTATAGAATTCTAAGATGTGGATGGTGTGACCAGTGCCTACTTTTGTTGGGCTAATGGAGTCAAGAGGTAAATAATATTTGTGGCTTATTTCTGGATACAGTTCAAATTGTTTGGCACTTTTATGTTTATAACTTGTATAAATAGGCAAGAGTGTAATTATCAGTTTCTTCTTAATAATCCAAATGTCCTTTTCCAAATTACTATGATTAATTAGAAGGATTTAATCCTATCTTGCAGGAACCAATTAACTGAACCACACAAGAGAAGCAAGTGTGCTTTGATAAATTGAAGAATATCCTTGATATTTCAATTTAAATAATCAGGAAGTGACAACCTTGGAGACAACCAAATAATATTTTCAAAGAAATTCAACAAACAACTGACACCATAATTGGATCACCAAATTTATTCATTCTTCTCCATTACATAATTTGAAAAGATTTTACAATGTACAACATGATATTTATTTTGACAATAGTTCACCCTATCCAACTACCTAACCTACTTATTTCTCCTAAATCTCTTGGTTTTAATGACATGATTTTATTGTACATATATACATTGTTTCCTTAGGGTTGTGACTCTTCACAGGATCCGTCTGGTGCAACTCTTCAGTGTTCTTCTTGTTTAACAAAATATTTAATTATTTTCCTTCAACAAATTAAATATTTTAATCTTCGTTATCTTTGTTCCCCATGAAAAATAATCGTCACTTTGCAAAGCACTTGAAATCTTCATTAATCTTTAATTCCTTCACTGGAAAACTTCACATCCACTTTTTCACTATGCATATCTTCAATACATTCTTTGGGTAAAATTAATAACCTTCTAGTGAAAATTAATCTTGTTTATTCAGTAGGCTTCTCTGCTTGCAATTTTTTCCCAATTGAATAATATACTCTTTGGACAAATAATCTCCTGTTCTTTAACCTCCTTGGTGAAAATGTTTTTCCCTCTTAATGAAATTATTTTACCTTGTATTAATTTGTTCATCCTTATTTAGGGTAAAATACTCCTTGAGTAAAAATCATTTCCCATCAAAGCTTTAATTTTTAATTTCCTTCGTGAAAATATTTACTCTTCTAATTGCATGCACTTATTGTTTAGGTAAATAATTACTTACTTCATTAATTCCTCAAAAATATTTTAATTTTCAAAAATACTTTCATCTGCCCTTTTATCTTTGGTAAAAGATATTATTCCTTCCAGTGCAAATTATTATTTTTTAATTTCATCTTCCATGATTTTCGTGGATAAAATAATTATCCCTTAAATTTCCATCATGAATTTTGATAAACCTTCACCTTTGGACCACTCCGCAATTTATATTTGAATCTCCTTTTAATTTTTTTACCCATATTGCACTGTTATCATTTATTTTAATCTTTGTTTACACCTCAAGCTTTTGGCATGACTTGTATCATCAAAGAGACATTTATTTTCTCTTACTGATTATAGAATGTCTCCCCGATGAATTCTCATCAGTGTAACTCACACTATCGAGGAGACTTGGAAAATTTGTGCCTATAGTGATATGGCTCACCAATGGCATTCATTTAGGGTTTTTTGCTCAGTTCATCTCTTCGGGTCCTTCATTCACCTTTGAATGTTCTTCATGGGATTTCACAATTTTATTGGAGTCAAACAGCAAGGGGGTGGATTATCCTTGAGCATCTCATTAGTCTGATCAATGCTTCCTAATTTGCAAAACCCCCACTATAATGCCTGATCTTAAGTTCCTTTACATATGCATCTTACTCATTTTTCCTTACCAGATTCATCCAAAATGACGAGCTTTTCATCCTCATTGTGCATTGGGGCAAAGCCCTCTCTCTCTCATAACACGGGAAATTTCTTCAATTTCGCTTAGTTCTTTCATGTTTGTAGTTTTATATAACTCCCGCATATAAAACGTGTATCATTTTATGGCCTTAAATCCAACTATATCCAAATATCTTCTTTATTCCTCTACCTTTCATTGAACTTCATCCGTCGACCCATTTCAAATCTGCATATCTTAAGTGTACATTCACAGGAGCATGTGTTTGGAGAAATACATGATATCATAACAGTCTTTGAATCCCCCACAAATGAATCATGAAGCACTTCTGTTGTGAGGGAGGTGCATCATAGATCGGCTTCTATCGTCAATTGCCCATGCAATGGAGTGTGAATCTGTAGCCTTGCTTGACTCATGGATATGGCTGTGAGATCTTGAATATGATGCTTCTGAACTATTGGAAGTGGCTTTAAAAGATCAAAAGGGGTTAGCAATTACATCACCTACTGCTTCTGGAGAACATTTTGGATACAGCCATCGAATGTACAACATATATAAAAGCACATAGATGTGTAGGATTTGGTGTTCCATCCACAAAAACCTTTCGCAATAATTATATCTCAAGAGACCATAATATTTAGATGTCCCTTTCCATGTTCCACCAATTCGCATGTTTGATATTTTGAATCTCTTGCCAAGAATACACCTTCTAGTTATACTCATTTAAAATTCTCTTAAGTCCTTTCACTGTTGTATTTGCTTGGTCAATATCTTTGTGTGTTGAATCAACCAAGTGTCAAAAGATATTACAATGGAGTTAAAATGAGACATTTCCCACCTAAAATTTCTTCACACATGGTCTGATCCAAACAAACATATGCCCTCTTTTGCATTGTCAGAACATGTGCAACTGCTCTTATATTGCTCAATTTTGAAAATACCTTGCTATGATGTAAAAATTTAGGCCACAGAGTAAAAAAATTCATCCACTTGTTTGTGTATGTCAGGATTCATTGTATGTTAAGATGGCTCCTTTAATTCACTACCCATGTGATTATGCCATCGCACATTTCCCTTTTACTTTCGTTCTCTGAATATGTTTGACTGTCATGTATAAATCCAACCAACATTGTTTTGTACTATATGCTCTTAGTACATTATGCCTATCAACATTCCATGCTTTGACATGTATTAATATGCATAGTTTGAGAGCATCGTCATTGAAAATAAACAACACTAATGTACTTTGGTGGTATCATCTTCTAGATCTAGTTCCAATGTGTTGATGCTATCCAAATCAACCCTTTTTTTTCTCTAAAAGATCTTTTCTTTTGCAAAAGAAAAATCAAGCTGCCTCCAAAGTTGTTTCAGAAAACTAATTAGAATTTCTCCTAGAGCCACAAAATATTACCGGTATGTTGACTTATGATAAAGAAGCATGTTGGAAAAATGATTTTGTGTGAAATTGAACAGATCCAAAATTATGATTTTTCAAAATGTGCTCCTGAGACTGATTTTACACTTGAGTTTCTGAGTGTTAAAACCCTCTTTTTAAATATGGGGACTTAAAATTTGTATGAAATTTTAAGTCCTAACACAACACAAGACTCTTTAGGTTTAGATTGTAAGATTTTGTACTCTCCCATAAAGGAAGATGTAAAATATAATAAATCGTAATCATCATCTAAGAGTTTTGTTACAGATGACATATAATCAGATTATAATCAATTTGTATAGGTTCTTTGGACTTTGATGGTGATATTTTAGACTACCCTTTGAAACAAGGTGTAAAATATAATGGCACCCAATCATCATCCAAATATTTCATCATGGGTAAAAAAACATTCTTCTTTGTGTTCAAAGTGTATGGGTTCTAACTTTGAAGTTGGAATCAAAGTATTAAGAGAGTTGGAAGTTTTATGTTCAGCTTAAGCTTGTAACTTATAACTTTCTTCATCTACTTTAACCATGTATATCTTGTTTTATATTCATACTTCATCTCGTGGTGCAGAGTAGAGAGGACTCCCTTCATGGTGTGAATCCATGGTCTACCTAGGAGAAGATTAAACGAAAGAGGTCTTGGCATGGCATAAACTAATGTCGGTAAAGTCACGATTCCTACCTTTATAGGTATTTTGATCACTCCTAATGGTTTCTTGTTAACATTATCAATGCCACAAATTAAAATATCATTAGGTTCTATAAAATACTTATCCATGTCCATTTTATCTAGAAGGTAAACTCTACAAACATTAAGATTTGATCCATTTTCTATGAGAGTACACTTAATTCTAGTTTTGTTAATGACCACCATTATCATTAAAGCTTCATTTTTTTTGGATCTCAAGTGAGGGAAATTCATGTTGAGGGAGTGTAATATCCAAATTTCTCACTTGTATACAATCAAACAAGGCTTCTACATCATTCAATTTAATATAATTTGGAACATCAATCTTCTATAAAGCCTCTTGGAGCATCTCATGGTATGTAGGTGATGTTTGAATCAAATCCCAAAGGGATATTTCAACTAGAGTATTACAAATTTTCTCAACAAGATCATATTATTTACCACTATGATGAGGAATATTAGGTGTGGGTGGAAGATATGGTTGGGGAAATGGGATGTATTTTGGTGTTTGTTATTTTTTCTTAGTATTCCTATTTTTATATGTCTAAGCAATTGCATAACTTGGTTTTCACAACATATGATTACTAGTGATTTTTTTTGCAAAGTTTAGGATATGGCCATGAGGTTTAGGAGGTCTTATAATGAGATGTGACTTAGGAGGTCCAATAACTAAAGGTGACCAAATAGTCAATTGTGTGTTCATGACCTCAACTAAATTAACTACTTGATGATCTTCTATCAATGGGGGATCTAATGTCACCTTAGCATCTTCATCTATGCAATCCATCTTACTATATTTTAAAATAAATGTATCAGTGATGTCATCCTCATGTGCCACAATATCTTTCCAAGTGGGAGAAGTATTGGGAGAGAAACAAATAAGATTCTCATGACACTCAATTATTGAATCCTCTGACACCAAGATACCTTCTTCACAAGTAGGTGAGGTATTGGGAGAATAAAAACTATGATTGTCATGATTTTCCATGAGTGCATCCTCTTGAACCAAAACATTCTCACAAGTAGGAGAAATATTAGGAGAAGAAATAGCATGATTTTTAATAATTTCATTGTGTTTCCCCAAATTGTGCTCATAAGTAGAAAAATCATAATTATACAAGTTATGTGTTACCATATCAAAACCACATATTTGGAAAGGAAACATGTTGTTACTAGACCTATGGATCAAATGATCAAAATCAAATAGGTCTAGAAATAAAAATGTAAAACAAAAACTAGATTAGAATAGAGGACACAAATAGGGATTTTCATAGAAAATTGTAGCTCAAAATGATTGGACAAGAGCACGCAGGGTGACTATGTCTTGCATAGCTTTTTTCAAAATTCAAAATTTGACTATGTATACTATTGATTGAAGTTCTTGTTTTTGTGTGCATATAGGTGTAACAGTGAATATTTTTCCAAAATTTCACCAATTTTATGATCATGTAATTCAAAATGGAAGTGTGCAACAATTTGCAAAAAATTAAGCACTAAAAGACAATTGTAAATTCACTTTCTAGATCTATGATGCAATAATTGGCTAATTCAAATATGTTGAAATATGAAAATGATGATGTTGATACCTTTTGAAACAAAAAAATGCAATTTTTTTTAACTTTTTGAGCTATATGCAAGATTCCTAAATGAATGTAATGGACAATTTTATATTTGATTGATAATGAAAATGACTTAATGAAATTTTTTTACTGAAATTGGAATGTAGATCTAACTTAAGATGACTTAAATTAACCCTATTGTAACCTACAATACAATATTGTATGCAGATTTTTAAATTTTTATGCCTTTTATGATGCAAAAATGAGTGCCTAATGAAAAATGCAATACAATTCAATGTTAAACCTAGATCTAGGATTGATTGCTTCATATTTCAAAAGGTCTATACTCTTAATGTTAGGTTCATCAAAAATGAAATGAAGAAAAAGTGAAACCCTAGGATTTGAACTCTATGATTTAGGCACTTTTTCTGAGATGTTTCATTTATATAATTGAGGTAGTGGAGGTTTAATGAATTTGGAGTAGGTATAGGACTAAATTGCAATCTGAAAGGTAAGTCAACTTGTTCTTGACCAAAATTGGAATGGAATTAGTAATGATATAAAATGATTCAACTAGGATAATGATGCAAATAACTATTCTAATGCAAAAGTAACAAATCTGGAAAGTCACAAGAAAATTTAGACTACATAAATGGAGTGAGAAGCACAATGTGCACCCATGGTTCAAATTTGAGGCTAAAAATGGAGGACAAAGTCATCTAGGGTGTCAATGTCCTTATTGACCAATTTTAGATCTATTTTTTGCGATCCTTGAGAGCCAAATCAAACCTTTCATTTCCCACTTATCACTCTATTAGATCACTATCGGATAATTTTGTAACCAATTTTTCATTTTTTTTCAAGGTGTAGGGTTTGAATGAAAAAATGAATAATTGACCTTCAAAATTCTCTGAATATTCTTCAGATCTAAAACCTGCACATTCAAAGAGAGAGGAAGGATTGTGTCATTTATGGGTTTTCCTTAGTCAAACCCTATGTTAAGTTTCCAATTCCATAATGGCAATGTCAATAATAGGGAGCCTATCTTTTTGAGGGACAAGGCTAAATAATAAAATAAACATTGAATCAACAATGGACTACAACTCACCACTTATCAATGGCTTCCTTAAAGGATTGAAGTCATGCACATCTCCTCAAGGACTGAATGTTGCTTGCTTGATTAGCTTAAAGACCTACAATGGTTAGATCTCACAATAATATGATAACGTAAACATGAAAAAACTCACATACACCTTGATATGATTCTTTAATGTTGAATTGCTACCATAAATATCTAAAATATTTCCCTTGAATTACTCAAAAATTCCTTTGATAATTGTTTCTCCAATAATTTTTAATTAGTTTTCAAATGATGAAATGATTGGGTATTTATAGGCACTTAATCTAATTTCCCATAAATTAAATCTTGATAGCCAACTTTGGACATTTGAAATTCAAATAATAAAATGTCGACACAGAAATATTAAATTTTGGAGGCAAAATATGGGACTAAGTCACCTACGGTGATTTAGTCCTACCCCTATTTTGTAAAGTACAAAGTGTCAGGAGAAAAATGTTAAATGTATGCATTGGGTTTCCACATGGGTTTTCTTGATAATTATCCAAATGGGCTATAGAATGCATAATTTAGGAAATTAGGTGTACAATAAGGTCCATGCACTTAAGGGGGAGAAAAACATAGTGTGAAGTTGTCAAGGGTGACAATTTAAGATGCTACATTTTAATGACGATTAAGGTCTAGATTAATTAATTGATTAATCAGTTTTGAAAGAATTAATGAGTGGGGACTAAGGTTGGGTTAATTATATTAATCAAACTTTACAAGAAACCTAATAATTTATACCTAAACAC
Source organism: Sequoia sempervirens (assembly GCA_007258455.2). Taxonomy (NCBI): domain Eukaryota; kingdom Viridiplantae; phylum Streptophyta; class Pinopsida; order Cupressales; family Cupressaceae; genus Sequoia; species Sequoia sempervirens. Next base: position 238,500,865 of record VDFB02086081.1, read on the forward strand.
TACACCCTCAACCCTATACCTTATCCCTTGACATTAAACCCTATACCCTATAACTTATACCATCAACCCTAAAGCCTAAAGCCTATACCCTCAACCCCTCAAACTAAACCCAATACCCTCTACTGTCAACCCTAAACCATATACCTCATACCCTCAACCCTAAATAGATACCTTACACCATCAACTATAAACCCAATACCCTCAACCCTATACCCAATCTCCTCAACCCTAAGCCTTATACCCTTTACATTGAACCCTATGCCCTCAATCTAGAATACTATCCCTCAACACTAGGCTCTAAATCCTATATGATAAACTTTAAACCCTTAACTTCATACCTCAACCTTAAATTCTATACCCTTGACCTTATACCTTAGACCCTCAACTCTATACCAATACCCTTGACCTTATACCTTAGACCCTCAACTCTATACCTAATACCCTTAACCCTAAACCCTTTACCCTCAACCATCTACCTTAAACCCTAAACACTACACCCTTAACTTGCAACCCTATACCTTATACCCTTAACCCTATTCCATATTCCCTATACCATATACCCAATATTGTCAACCCTAAAGCTTAAATCTTATACCCTCAACCCTAAATACTAAACCCTATACCCTCAACCCTAAACCCTATACCTTCTACCCTCAACAGTAAACATAATTCCCTCAACCCTATACCCAATAACGTCAACCTTAAATCCTATACCTTATAAACTCGACCCTATACCCTTAACCCTTAACCCTATTCCCTCAACCCTATACCTTAAACCCTAAACACTACACCCTCAACCCTATACCTTATACCCTTAACCCTAAACCCTATACCTTATACCCAATACCATCAACCCTAAATCCTAAACCCTATTCCCTCAAACTATACCCTATATCCTAAACTATATACCATAAACCCTAAACCATGTACCTTATACCCCCAATCATAAACCCAATACCCTCAACCATATACCCAACATCCTCAACCCTAATACCTATACCCTATACACTAAAGCCTATATCCTAAACCCTAAACCCTAGGCCCTAAAGGTTATACAGTAAACCCTCAACCCTAAACTATATACCTCAACCCTAAAGCCTCTACCCTTGACCCTATACCTTAGACCCTCAACCCTATACCCAGTACCCTTAACCCTAAACCCTATACCCTAAACCTTATGCCTTAAACCCTAAACACTACACCCTCAACCCTCAACCCTAGACCTTATACTCTTAACTCTAAACCCTATGCCCTATACTTTATACCCAATATTGTCAACCCTAAAGCTTAAACCCTATACCCTAAACCCTAAAGCTTAAATCCTATACCCTCAGCCCTCGACCCTATAACTTATACCCTCAACCATGAAACCAATACCCTTGACCCTATACCCAATATCCTAAACCCTAAAACCTATACTGTATACAATCAACCCAATTGGATTAATCAGTACATTACTTGATAATCAATTAATCATTAATTCATTATTAAGTCTTGTATTGCTTTATTCACTTAAGATAAACTTAGGAGTGACTTTTTATTAACAATATTGGATGAAATATAGGTCTTGTTTTCTCATTGCATGAGATTAAGACAATTGTCACAATGTAATGCAATCCTCATCTAGGATTATCTTTTTTATACGTTTATGAAAAAATATTATATATTATAACCATTCATTAAAATTAATACATTGTATATATTTTTTTATTTTTCTTGATCAATCTCTCTCAAGGTTTCATAGCATAATAATTGTTTTTATTTCTCATTTGTTCATGTAATTTTTCCAAAATCTTCCCTAGATACATTTTATTTAGTATTTTTTAATTTCACAATCTACTTAATTACTTGGTCGTCTTGGCACCTAGAAAGGATTTTTTGTGTGACATAACTTCATTTTATCTTCTTTATATGTATTGAGGTTCTTATTCTCTAATTTTATCATTTGAGGAAGTATGATTGGTGGAGTACCCTTGATGCAATTTTAAGTTATATTGTGAAACTTTGTTTTTTGCTTTTTTTTGGATTTATTGATGTAAATAAGGATATTTGAGACCATCCTCAATGTTTTAGGACCATTTTTGGTCATTTGGTGAAATTTAGGCAAATATTATAAAATTTGTAAAAGTTGCTCAAGAAAGTTGTCAAGCAACTTGTCAAAAAAGTGTCATTAAGGTGTTTGTCAACAAACTAATCAAAAGGTAGTTGAAAACAGTTTTTTTTGGTTGGAAACATATAAATACACCCTAAAAAACTTGAATTGGGGTTTGTAGACATTATTTTTTAAGTTTGATGAATGGAAACCTCAAATTTTGTGTGCATTTTTTTATTCTTACATTGTTTTTAGGATGAAGTTGTGAATTGTACAACCTGATATGGCCTCATATCAAGGAGTATAATATATTTATGGAAATATATTTATTTTTAGTGTACAATTATTTTTTTCTCATTAAATTTTATTGATTTTTGTGGGAGATGTGACTATTTTGGTGAGATTGCCCTATTCTAACAATATAGTGCAGAATTAGTAGTTTGAAAAGCATGATGGTATAGATTGTAAAGTCCATATTTTTATCTGAAACTAATTTTATTTTGTTTCCATGTGAATATAATTTCATTTTCTTCAATTATCATCAAATTTCATTAGATTTGAATAAGATATGACCATTTTTGTGAGGGAAGGTTTGAACCCTACCTAGGGTTTGTAGTTTTGGGAAAAATGCAATAACTTTCTTTTCCACCGTTGGATCTTCATAAAAATTGGAGGAAAATTCTTTAATTATGTTATATTCAATCTCAATCAATATATAGGCTTCATTATTTGTTTTTTGGAATTTATTAACGACATTTTTTTGCATTAAATTGTGGGTTGTCATGGCAATGTTTCCAATATGATCTAGAATGCACTTAATCATTGCTTGTGATGAATCAGTTTATGACAGTTGTCAAGTGAATAAATTTTGTTGCATTATTTTTATTTTTGGTGATGGATCATTTTTTCACTTGAAAACTTTCATAAACTTATTCATCACAAGCAATGATTAAGTGCATTCTAGATCATATTGGAAACATTGCCATGACAACCCACAATTTAATGCAAAAAAATGTCGTTAATAAATTTCAAAAAAATAAATGAACCCAATATCTCCATTGAGATTTAATATAACATAATTATAGAATTTTAATCCAATTTTATGAAGATATAATAGTGGAAAAGAAAGTTATTGCATTTTTCCCAACTGCAAACCCTAGGTAGGGTTCAAACTTACCCTCACAAAAATGGTCATAACTTATTCAAGTCTTAATGAAATTTTATGACACTTGAAGCAAATGAAATTATATTCACATGGAAAAAAAATACAACTAGTTTCAAATAAAAATATGGATTGTACAATCTGTACCATCACATTTTCTCAGACTGCAAATTTTGCACAATATTGTTAGAATAGGGCAGTCTCACCAAAATAGTCATATCTCCCACAAAACTCAATAAAATTCAATGAGAAAAAAATAATTGTAAACTATAAATAAATATATTTCCATAAATATATTATAATCCTTGATATGAGGCCATAAAATTCTATACAATGCACAACTTCAGCCTGAAAACAATGTAAGAATCAAAAAATGCACACAAAATTTGAGGTTTTCATTCATCAAACTTCAAAAATAATGTATCCAACCCCCAATTAGAGTTTTTGAGGGTGTATTTATAAATTTCGAACAAAAAAAAACTATTTTAAACTACCTTTTTATTAATTTTTTGCCAAAACACCTTAATGACAACTTTTGACAAGTTGCTTGACAACTTTCTTGAGCAACTTTACAATTTTTACAATATTTTCCTAAATTTCACCAAATAACAAAAAATGGTCCTAAAACACTTAGGATGGTCTCAAATGACCTTATTTACATCAATAAATTGAAAAAAAAGCAAAAACCAAAGTTTCACAATATAACTTAAAATTGCATCAAGGGTGCTCCTGCACCAATGGTGCATTTTTTGTTCATCCTTCTATGATCATCTTTGAAAAGGATAATTAGGAGTCTTAGTGAAACATCCTAACACATCTCAGGTGGCTTGATTTTATTTTATTTATCTATATGGACTCATACCTACACCAAACACACTAGGGATTTTATCAACATTGAGTATCATCTGAGATCATATTGTAGGGGTTATATGTTATAGTGTTGATCTTGACACTATTTGTGTTGTATCAAACATTGAACATACCCACACACTTTGGACTCAACTTTGGGAGATCCGTAGAGACTCTTATATCTCTCCATACCTAGAGGATCCTAATGTAGATTGTCTAATCCCTCTTGCAAATGCAGATTCCTTACCCTTTGATGATGATACTTTAAAGCAGCTTGATTATATCACAGGTGTTGTATGTTTTGATGGTTCAAATATTTGTCTTCTGTGGACACATAAAAAGTAACCCTTCTAATTTTTCTCATGTTTAGGCCATCCTTGTGATTTTGGCTTTATTTTTTCTTGATTTAATGTTGTAATGTGGTCAACACATTCACATTAGGTCTTCGGTTCTTGAGAATCAATAAGAATTATATGATGTCTTGTAAGAGTGTTGTGAAGTGTTGTAACCCACTTTCACACTTTTCTAGGACCTTTTTCATTATAATTCACCTAAATAACCTCTTTCTATCACTTATCAAGCCTTATTCCAAAGTGTTGTAAAGAGTTGTAACAAACTTTCATACTTTTCTAAGCTTGTCATCAATAAATTGACCCTTTCGTATGTTTAAATTGTCCATTAATGCTCTTTTTGGCCCTCAAGTGTTTTAGAGAATAATCCTATTAAAATCATTAAATACACTTTAATTTCTTACACCCAATAAAATTGCCCTAGTGGGACCAAGTCACCAGCTGCTGCGACTTAGTCCCATTGGGCACAAAAATCAAAATTATTTTAAATTTCTAGTGGGATATTATTCTCCTAACCTTAAGGTCAGCCTGTGATGTGTTATTTTTGAGAAATTTTGTAAAATCAAGTATAAAAAAAGGGTTTTCCCCTCATTTTTCATCTTCTATTCTCCTAATTTTCTGAATAGCCTAATTAATCATTCTCAAGCATTCTAGGAACTTTCAAGTCTTCATTGGAGTATCTACTTGCATATATTTGGATTTCTACATCAAGGGTTTGGTGAGTTGTAACATTGCATGTTGTTCATTCATCATTCTCTTTCTATTTAATTTCATTTTCAAGAGTTTTATTACCAAATCAGGGTAATCATTTCATCAAATTCATTCAAGTCAACAAAGCCCTAAGAGAAGCTTGGAGACCATCTACAGCCCAATTTCTGTAGAATCAAATCCATACACCTATCAAGAAGAGAAGTGCAGACCAAGAGCTACAAATTCATGTCCTAAAATTCCCAAAAGCTGAAGGTGGACTAAGTCATCATCAATAGCGAATTAGTCCCACTGCTAGGACTAAAAAGTGATTTCTATATTTTTGGATAGCCTTTTGGCTGAAACCTATTTTGGCAGAATCTCCTCAAAATAGGACTAAGTCACCCAACTTAGCGTAAGCTTCATAGTTAGCTTCAACAAAAAAAATTGCAAGATTCCAGAGCCTCTTTGCATCACACCTCATTTTCTAGGTGCATCTCTCTAGTTTCTTTCATTTCTATTATTTTTTGTTTGCATTCTTAGGTCATTTTGCATAAAACACTATGTTTTCAAACATCTTGCATTTCTTAAGTTTTACATTAATAATTCTAGACACAAAAAATATACCAATTGGTCCTATACACTTGATCCTGATTACTGACACAGTTTCATCCTGAATCATCTCCTTTGCTAATAATTTAATCAAATAATTTGTATTTAATTAAATCTACCACATTTCATCTCTTAATTAAATAAATCATTATTTATCTAATTAAGTCATCATCTCCTATTGATTAAATAAATCATTTTATTTAATTAACCCTATAGTCTCTATTTAATTGAATAAATCATTTTGTTTGATTAAATCTCTAAAGTCATTCTATTAAACTAAATAAATCAATCTTTATTTGATTTAATCTAACATCATCTCCTTTTAATTAAATAAATCAAAATCTTTATTTAATTAAGTCTACATCATATTCCTCTCATTTTGATTTATTTCAATCCAAAAATCTAAATCAAAATGGTCAAATCAACTAATCTCCTTTTAAAATTAATCAAATCTTGATTAATCTTAATCTTAACCACCTAAATCCTCTAGATTTTGCAAATTATTCATGAAAATCGTTTCAATTGATTTATTAAATCCTCAATTACTTTCAAAAAGGCATCAATGTTGGAATATTCTCCAAATTTGAAAAATTCCTCCAAAAGGGTTTGTACATCCAACAAGGCATTTAAACCTCTTACATGTCTATTTTCTTTGAGCCAAGTGGCATTAACTTAATTTTCTCCTCCCTCCAACATGTCATTTCATCCATTTTGAAATTCCACCTAATTGCATTTAATTGCGCAATGACCAAAATGTGCTCCACCTTTGTCCACTCACATGTGGACAGGTGGCACTTGGTCATTGGTTGGTGTTTGATCCCACATTCATCCCTTTTGCCTCATTCTCCATCACTCCCAGCTATAAATAAGAGACTATCAGTTTGATTTTGGATACACAACTTCATGCAAAGACATTATCTTCAGATTTTGTATTTCCTCATCCATTGTTCATCCATTTTAAAGTTTCATAGCTAGGTTATGCAGGAATTTCTCCAAGGAAGCATCAAATCTTCATCAAGTCATCACAAATCTTACAAGAGATTGGGAAAGGGCCATTTTCCACATCAAAATGACACCAATTCCTCCATGGGATTGAGAGTTTGGTTGCACTAGATAGGATTTGATTTTCTTCATTTCCATTTCTTATTTTGTACATTTCAAATGAATTCTATGGGGAATGTTGATTTAACTTTCATATGGATCTAATTGTGTGCTTGTTTATTGTGTTTATGTAGATCTAACATCGACATTCACATTTTGGCACTAGAAGGAGGGAAAATCTGAAGAAATTAATACATTTTTTGTGCCTACAGGAAACTACACTGCTATCAGTCCAATGACAACATACAGTGCCACCACTAGTCTAGTGGTGCCATACAGTGACACTGCAAACTCCAAACTCCATCATTGAAGCTCTGTCACCCAGAAATTTGAATCTCAAACTGTGACGCTCGACTCATTTTCCAAACGATCTATTAGCAAAACTCAAAACTGTGTCACTTGCCAAAACAACACCGCAATCATGCTCATTTTTTCCTACAGTCTGACACTGTTAGTCTCCATGGCGCCATATAGTGTCGTTGACCTTTCTAAACTACAATGGATATGTGATTTTTGCCACTGGGGTGGGGTAAAAGATTAAGCTTCAAGTTATTTTAACATATGCTTTTTTTATCATTTTGGACTATTAACCTATTTGTTGTCTCTTTATGCCTTGGATTAATCAATTTTTGTAGGTGGATGCAAGGAAGGAGCAAGGAAAAGTTGGAATTATAACATCATTTCTCTATTGTATCAAGTGTTATGGAAACTTTTGGAAATAATTATGGTTCCAAGTCTAAGGATTTTGTTTCTTCAAGCTCTTTAGGACTCAATAGATTTCAATTTTTAATTAAAAAGAACAAGACAAAAGGATTAAAAAAGAACCTTAGGCAACATACTAGCTTTTGTTTAAGGTTTAAGAATTGAATAAGAAAATTTCATTTTTCCTTTTCGTGCTTAAAAAGAATCCAATTATTGCTTTGAGGGATTAAAAATGAACAAGTGCTTTTATGTTTTGTAATCTCTTATCCAAAATAATATCATCTAAAAGACATATGTGCTTCTCTCACGCCTCATGACGATCTTGACAATCAAAAGAATTTTTGTGATATTAAGTTGTATAAGTGATTATCTCACACTTCAATTTGGGATTCTTAAAATAAAAAAAATTCTTGCGAGTGTGAGTGGAGTATATCGCAGGTGTTCTCTCTTTCTTTCTCAAGAAAGATTGATCGAACTACGAATGTACTTTCTCACTTTTGTTTATCTTTACAAGGCCTTCCTTGTGGGAAAAATTAATCACCCAAGGGAATGACCCAATTGGGAACACGCTAAAGCCAAGTGACTTCCAATTGGTATATAACTATGGGTACTTGAGGAAAGGTCAAGTATCATGAGGATTGTTCTGACAAGAAGGGTAGCAATGGTCTCTTGCCACATGGATGATCCCCCATGAACGAAATTCCCATACTAGAACCCGTTGTTTAAAAGACCAAAATCCTAAATCTATTTGTTGGTGCAAGAATGGTCCTTTTGAAGCTGCCCCACATTTTTACAGCTTTTAGTAGAGATGAGAAGTATTCCATGGGAGTTTCATGGTTATTGATGCTTGGATAACCCAAGAAGCGAGTGCACTATAAGGGGGATCCTGTGTGGTCAAGCATCTAATCATCTGCTAAAAGTAGGTGTAGCTAGATTTATCCAAGTGGGGATTCAACAAATATTGTCTCAATATCCATATGGTTGTGTATGTTCTTGGAATCAAAACACTTTGCTTGGATCTTAAACATTGGGAAACAAAAATTCAACATGATCATCAAAATTTCAAAACCTTTAGGAAGCAAATATCTTTGAAAAAATTCAAGTGCTATTGCTTGCCCTATGGGTTCTATCCTTAGAGGCTTCTAAGCATTTGAATTTACATCTCAGTTTTTTCACTAAAGTCAACAATAGGGAACCTTTACCTTAGTTTCCTGTATTTCCACATAATGGACTTTGTGGGATGAGAAGAAATTGGGACATTGGACATTTAGTTTGAAAACCTAATCAATAATTTTTTTTGGTAAAAAGAACTCACTAAGAAAAGAAAAGAAACAATTGGACCCCACATGTGCTCTTCCAAACGATTTCCTGAAAGATCAAAATCTAGAAAAAAAAAAATAAAAGGTTTTAGTCAAAAATTCCGCAACAAAAGGTTGTCTATGCTTTACAAATTTAGAGAAATATTGGCCTTCAACTTCTACAAATGTGCATCAAGGAATAATCCAAATTTGTATTCATTTTACTATTGTCAAAATTTAGCACTTTTTCAAAGGTTTGAGTATCTCACATAGGAAGTACTAGCATGTTCTTCAATACCTTGGTCTAGTAAACAAAGTCTCTCTAAGTCTCTTAGGATCATAATCAAAACTCTCATCCATCATTCAAACATCAAATCAAAATCACCTCGCAAACAACTCTTGGAAATCTTGAAAAAATCCTCTCTACTAAAATTTGGGAAAATCATCTTGAAATAAAAAATAAACAAAAATCCAAATCATCTTGTTTGGCTGTGTGTGTAGATGAATCATTCTTTGCACACTTTGTCAAATTATCATCTTGTGGACAAGTTCACTCTAAGAAAACATCCAACCTCTTAGAGTTTATGAGTTCATCATCCCAAATCAAAATAAAAATCAAATCGAGTCAATCCAAAATCAAATCAAACAATCAATCCAAAATTCCTAAAGTTAGCATCCTCCTCAAGGTTTCCTAAGAGTTCCAATCATTCACCAATCATCCACCTCTCATTATCTCATCACCATCCTTTTGATCATTAAATATATTAGACTTTCTTTTTTTCACCTAAGGATTAGATCAATCCAAAGAGTTAGAGGTTCATCTCTTACATTCTTGAAAATTGAGCCCTATTTTATGGTTCAAACTAGATCTCAACACAAGAAGAGCATGGAAACTAACAAAGAAACATCAACTTTGAGTGATTTGAGTCAAACCACCACTGAAATCAATCCCATTGGGACTAGAAATCTTACTCTCAATTTTCCTCCCCTTCCACAAGACCATCAAGAGGAAGGTGTCTAAGTCGAGGACGTCACCAAAAAATTTTTAGGGATGACTCAAGATGAGATAATTGAAATGGTTCAAAATCCTGAAACACACAAAATCATCAATGTCATGGTGAAACTCAATCCCTCACAATACATGCTTGAATTAGTGAAACAAGGGGCTAAACTCCCTTCCAATTATGATGTAAGCACTATTGTGGAACAACCCCTTGGGATCATGCCCCCAATATCATCCACACTCCCCATCTCATCCACACCTCCATTCCAAAGCATCACTTAAAGCATCCCCCAAATCACATCATCCATTGCTCCAACTCAAGCTATTGTGAACAAGGGGAGTTCATTGTTTCATGCATTACAAACATACCCCCTTGTGAACAACCGAGATTTTGATGCAAATACCATCTTGGGCAAATATTTCCCCCAAAACCCATTACACTCATACGTTCCACTCACCTTTCAGGACCCCAATGACCTATCATCATAATTCACGCAAGACCTCTCGACACACAAACCTCTCTCCCTATGACTTCACAAGAAGGAGGTGGGATATTTGGACCAAGGGGCATCTTTGAACCCTCATCATCATCATTCCCCCAAGGGAACACACCAACCCTTTTCCCACCACTTCCACCTTTTCCATTAACATCCACAACACCCCTTAGTTTAGGGCTACCTCCTTTACCACCACTCAATCAAAATCAGAACAACCCCCTAATTATCATCAAAACATCATTCCCAACCCTCCAATATTTCCATTGATATCGCAAGAAAAAATGGAAACCATCCAAGCAACCCAAGCAATCACTACACTATCCATAAACATGGTCTCTCAAGCATCAAGCATATCAATTGCACCATCCACCACGTAAATCCCCACCATCAATACAACAACACCCCTCACCACAACAACGAACACCATCTCGAATATGCCACCACCACTACCACCAAGACCAAATGTAGCCAATCAATATAGCATCATGTTGTAAGCAACACAACAAGGTTATCAAAAGGCATATTAGCAATTTCAAGCACAACAGGCACAAAACACATAAGCTGCATAGTAAGCTTCTCAACAAGCACAAGTAGCTCAAGCCACACAAGTACAAAAAGCATAGTAGGATGCTCAAGCCCAAGCCTTATTACAACAACAACAAGCCACCCAATTTTCCCAAGTTGTGTAGGTAGCTCAAGCTGCACAAGCTACCCAACAAGTGCAAGCTCAAGCTCAAGCACAAACCCAATACCAATCTTAGCAAGCGCAAGTGCAAGCTCAATACTAGGCACAACTACAAGCAACACAACAATAAGTATATCAACAAGCCATGCAACAGTACCAAGTGCAGCAAGAAGCAACATTACTAGCCCAACAATGAGCATTGTTAGCACAGTAACAACATGACCAACAAAAAGTGTTGGTGGCACAACAACAACAAGACCAACAACAAGTGTTGTTGGCACAACAACAGAAGACCAACAATAAGCATTGTTGGCACAACAGAAAATGCAAGCATATCAGTAAGCCTTAATCATATAGTAAAACTTGCAACAAAATCCCACCAACACACCCAACACTCCACCCATCACTCAAACATCTCAACCACTTCAAAACACATTCACTCCACCCCTTGATCTGTAAAATGACATAACAACACAAATTAAATTGCTCTTGCAGCAAGTGCTCGATCGCCAATTAGGGAAAACAACAAAGACACCAAGCAACTTGTGTCCCTATCCATTCAATAGGAGCCTTCTAATGGTACTGTTCCCCAAGGGGTTTGAAATCCCTAAGTTTGACAAATAACATGGGATAGGAAACCCTAAAGATCATATCAAGGAATTCCAAGTACATTGCATGGAGGTCGCATATGACAATATGTATCTAATGCAACTATTTCCTTCAAGTTTGGCTGGCCCAACCATGGAGTGGTGCTCTCGCCTTCCTCCTGGCATTAAAAAGTTCCAAGAGATCGTAGACGCATTCATAAAAAACTATGCCTTCACTATCAATATGGATGTTAGTCTAGAAGAACTATCGGTTGTTAAACAAGCTAACGCAGAATCATTTGCTTCCTTCTTGCAAAGATGGAAATCCAAGGCCAACAGGAGCAAATGGGCATGTTGGAAGAACAAGTTTGCACCATCATTACAAATCTTGAGAAATCCTTGGCATTCCATCTTAAGGTACAATGTATCACCACTTATGACAAACTGATCCCTAAGGAACTCAGCATCAAGCAAGCCCTTATTGCACAAGGGGGAACACCCACATATTAAGAAAATCAATACAATTTCCCATCCACCAACTATAATGAGAAACCTTGCACATGGGCGAGGAAAAAAAATGTCACAAATGATGGTGTGGTGGATGCCAAGGTTTTAATCAATGCTCCAAAATAGAACACCCAAACCTACCAACAACCAAAAAAAAACAATCGGAACAACACACAAGCTAACATAGTATCACAACAACCACCCAACAATCAATTCAACAACCTGAATAATCAAGGGGGACCACCTCTGCAAAATAGAAATCCACCCAAGCAAAAGTGCATTGCCCTTGGGGGACCAATTGAAGCAGTCATGAAGAAACTTATAAACAAAAATTTCATCAAAATTCCCACTTATGAGAAATATCAAGAGCCCCAAGTGAAACCACCATGGTACAATGAGAATCAAATTTGTGATTTTCACAATATTAAGGGGCACACCACTGCCAATTGCATGAGGTTGAAAAATATGACCCAAGACCTCATTGATGACAAAATCATAAATGTTGAGCGACCAGCTAGAAATCAAGACTTTAAAATATACACGAATCCAATGTCAAACCATAACCAAGGGAACAACTATTGAAAACAAAAGTATGCCAATGTGGACCATGTATATGATCATGTTATTGCATCTCTAGATGAAATGGTCACTGTCATTAATATCAAGGGAAAATTTGATTGTGGAGTCACCACACATAGTGGAAAATTCACCATCATTGGACCATCACAGCCACCTAAGGCATCTTCCTCAAATCCAAAATTTGTTCCTCATGGCTACAATGTCCTAGACCAGCTAAAGAGAAACCCTACTCAAATCTCCATCATGGAGTTGCTAAAGATATCACCCACACATAGAAAAATCCTAGAGGAAGCATTGGCTTCATCCACCAACTTGGCAGATCTTGATGCTAACCAGTTCCAAGCTATGGTTAGAAATATCACCTATCCAAGTCTCCTAAAATTTTCCAATTAGGACTTTCACTCCTAACCATCTCACAGTCATGCACTCCACCTTGAAATCCTAGTTCATAAAAACAAAGTCAAAAGGGTCTTAGTAGATGGGGGAGTAGGTCTCAACATTTGTTCCCTCAAATTGATAAAGAATCTAGGATTCTTAGAGGATGCCATTGAAAAAGGTAAGGGTACCACAATCAAAGCATATGATGATTAGGAAAGAGTGTCTCAAGGCACTATCCAACTCCCTATTAAAGTAGGTCTGACCATTATGGAAACAACATGCCAGGTCCTTGACCTTGATTTTCCTTACAACATTGTCCTGGGTCATTCATGGATCCATGGAATGTAAGCAGTCACTTCCACCTATTAGTGCATCCAGTCCCCATACCAAAATTAGGAGGTCACAATTCATGGTGATCTCGAGCCCTTTTCCTACTGCAAGAGCCTAGAAGCAAAACATTATAAAATCCCCCAAGTTCCAAAAAATGAAGGCCCCACCACTCTGTATGTAGACCCAACTACATTAACCTCCAATTCTGAGAAAAAGACACCCTCCATCCCTGACATATCAAAAATCAAGGTCATTATCTAAGAAAATGGGTGTGGGGATTACAGAATGAAGAAAAGTGCTTTTGTCATAGGAGAGATACCTCAGTCTCCTAAGACCCATGGGAAACCCCAACCAGCTAAAACATCATACCATACCTTCAAAGTAGACCCTTCTAGATTTAGAAGTTGGGGGGATTTAAGTTAGGAAATGGTAGATGAAAGAGACATATCTAGTCTCCTATATCAAGATGAAAGACCCATGCCTGATCTTCTAATGGATGAAAGTAGCAAATGTATACAAATGATGCTCAGTATGGGCTATGACAAAAACAAGAAACTCAAGTAGAATGACAATGACCTATTTGAACCCCTAATTCTAGAGAAGTGACTAAGAAATCTTGGTCTTAGATGTACCAATCTGAAGGTGACCATACTTGGCAAAGGTGCCTTAGTTAAGAAGGTCAAAACCCCCTCTCAACAACTTGAATATGCCCTTCAATTACCAATATCCATAGGCCAAGTCATAGATAACTTTACCTTTGACATAATTGATATGTGTAGTAGTGATGAGGATCCCATAACTGACTTGCCTATGCTTTTCGAAGACTCCTTTCTCATGATTAGTACCTTATCTTTTGAGATCAACAACCATCAAACCCATGAAATAAACCTAGTCTATCCTTAGCTCATCGATTACAACCAATAAGGACCACCAATTCTGGACACTTTTGAAAATGATGAGGCACTCTTGAAATTCATGGGATTTTGGGACATGATACCATATGGAGATCACAAAGCTAGGTTTGGCATCATACTAGACACACAAGCCTATTATAGGGAAATGATTGAATCCTTCAATCGCAAAAGTGAAATTCTAAGAATAATCTCTAGGTCTTTGAGTGAAAACCACACTATGGCACTCTCTGACCTAAAAATAGTAAAAATAAAGGATGCATCCAATGGTGAAAACCTCTCTAAGACACCCAAGGATGAAGTATTCAATACTCCTCTCAGTACAATTCATCAAGAGAAGTCAGTAGTATTGGTCGAGAAGTGTAATCTAGTCAACTTGGGAATAGAAGAACAACCACATATAACATTCTATGCAGAGTCAATTCTCATAGAAGAAGAAGAACTTCTAGCTACATTCTTGAAAGGAAGAAAGATAAACTTTGCATGGACCTATGCCGACATGAATGGGCTTGATCCAGAGGTTATGGTTCATCACCTAGCTATATACCCTCAAGCAAAACTTGTGAGACAAAAGCTTAGAAAAATGCATCCCCAGGTTACATTGTTAGTCAAAATGGAATTGCAGAAGCTACTACATGTAGGGTTCATACGGCTGATAGATTATCCAGAATGGATCTCAAACCTTGTACCTATTTCAAAAACCACTAGGTGCATCTGCATTTGCACAGACTTTAGAGACCTCAACACGGCATGTACCAAGGATGAATTTCCACTACCAAACATCGATATGATCATGGATATGATGGCAGGACATGAGATGTTATCACTGATGGATGGGTTCTTAGGCTACAACTAGATCATGATAGCTAAAGAAGACCAACATAAAAAGGCTTTCACTTGCCCATGGGGGACATATTGCTGGAATATGATATCGTTTGGGTTGAAAAATGCAAGAGAAACCTATTAGAGGGCTCTGACACTAATCTTTCATGACATGATCCACAAAACTATGGAAGATTACGTGGATGCTGTATTGGCCAAATCAAAGAAAAGACAAGATCACATAACAACATTGGGATCCATCTTTAATAGGTTAGAAGAATACAAAGTCAAACTCAATCCAAAGAAGTGTTTCTTCGGGGTCTAGTCAGGAAAGCTCCTCAGGTATATCATGTCTATGAGAGGAATTGAGATAGATCCTGCTAAGGTCAAAGCCATTCTCAAAATGGAGGCACCTAAAATACTAAAATAGCTAATGGGTTTACAAGGAAGACTCCAATCCATTTGTCGATTCATAGCACAATTAGCATACAAGACTATCCCCTACTCTCATCTAATCCACAAGGGGGTGGCATACAAGTGGGATGAAAAGTGTGATCAGGACTTTAATAGGATCAAGGAATACTTACTCATGCCACCAATTCTAGGAAAACCTTTGATCTTATACATATCAACAATAGCGGAAACTCTTGGTGTTCTCCTAGCACAACATGATGAAAATGGAAAAGAGAGCTATCTATTATATTAGCAGAACTATGGTGGGCCATGAACTAAAACATACATCCATTTAGAAATCCTATCTAGCAGTCATGTTCGTAGCTCAAAAATTTAGACATTACATGCTAGCCCATCAGATAAGGCTTATTACAAATATAGACCCCCTTAAGTACTTGCTTTCCAAAGCAACACTTACAGGGTAGATAGCCAAGTGGGTTATGATCCTCATAGAGCATGACATTGAATATTTGGAACGCAAGGCCATCAAAGGACAAGCAATTGCAAATCAACGAGTAGAGGCACTGATATACTCAAAGAACCCACCTGTCTCAGAATTCCCCAAAGAATCAATCTTCAACATAAGTGTAGTGGATCACTGGAAAATGTACTTTGATAGATCCTACACACAACATGGGTTGGGAGCAATTATCTTCTTCATCACCCCACAAGGGGATTGCATACCAAAATCATACAATTTGTCATTCCCTTGCACAAATAACATCACAAAATATGAGGCTCTTGTCATAGGGCTAAGAATTACAATACAATGGTAGAGAAAGGCACTTAAGGTCTATGGAGATTCATAGCTCATAATCAACTAGGTCAACAATGAGTATCAAACAAAGGACAACAAGCTAACTCCATACAAGAAATTGGTGGAAAATCTCGAGTTTTTCATTAATATCACATTTGAGAAGCTACCAAGAGCAAACAACAAGGCGGTAGATGTAATGGATATAATTAGATCAGTCCTAGATGTCCCATGCAACATCTCAAAGCAAGAATTCCTCATAGAGCAACTTCTTGTGCCTGCATTCGAGGTACCAATGGCCGAATTTGTGTGCGAAATAGTTGGTCTTGATGATCCTTGGTACCATGATATATACACTTATCTAAGAATTTGAGTCCTCCTAGCCGACATAACCCCGAACCTCAAGAGGTCCTTTGTCAAAGAGGCATCTTGTTTTGTCATGCTAGGAGATACCCTTTACTGTAGAAGCATTGAAGGAACCTTCTTACATTGCCTAAACGTTGACGAGGCATTGATTTCCTTAACTAAGGTACATAATGGCATTTGTGGTTCACATTCAAGCAATATGACCTTAACCAAGAAATTGTTGAGGATAGGATACTATTGTCCTATAATGGAAAAAGAAGCACATGACTACATCTGAAGGTGTCTCCAGTGTTAGCAGTATGGGGACCTCATCCATACACCGGCTCAAGAGATCCACATGATTGTCACACCTTCGCCTTTTTCATAGTGGGGGCTCAATCTCGTTAGAAAAATCACTCCCACCTCATCCAGTGTACATAAGTTTATCATCACTGCCACTGAATACTTCACAAAGTGGGTAGAAGCCATTCCCATGACATACATCATAGGAAAGCAGATATCAAAGTTCATCTTGAACTACTTAATTTTTTGTTACGATGTCCCTCAAGCCATTATCTCTGATAATGAGAAACCCTTCAAGAATCAGGATGTTCACAACCTATTCCAAAAGTTTAATATCCAAAATCACTTTTCCACCCCATACTATACCTAAGGAAATGGCCAACTAAGGCTACAAATAAAACCATCCTAAAAATCCTCAAGAAGATGATCAATGATGTTGATCATGACTAGCATTTGTAGTTGAATCCTACCCTATGGGCTTATCGAACAAGTATCTACACACCAATAGGTTCCACACCCTTCTCCCTAGTCTACGAATCAAAAGCCATAGTCCCTATCAAGATCGAGCTCCCATCCCTAAGAATATCATTGTAGAATCTCATCACAGATGAAGAATATCAGGTATCTCGATTGAATGAGTTGGAGCTACTAGATGAGCAATGTATTGATGCCTTAAACCATTTACAAGTGTATCAAAACTGACTTAAACAGAGCTACAACAAGAAGTTCAAGAGTCAGACCTTCCAAGTAGGGGAACTTGTGCTCAAGGAGAATCAGAAGAACATTCCAAATCCATATGGCAAGGGAAAATTTGAACCCAATTGGTTGGGACCCTTTGTCATCATAGCAAGCTACAAGTCAGGGGCATATTGGCTGTCAACACCTACAAGGGAACCTCTGCATGAGCCCATGAACAACTCCAATCTCAAAAAAAATTATGCTTAATATTGCAGGGTGTAAAACCAAAAAATACAAAAAAATTAAAAAATGTCCTAAAAAAATGGCCACCCTAATAAAAACCTAACAAACAAGCATCTTGGTGACAACAAAAAAATACAAAAATACAAAAATCCAAAAAAATCACAAAAAGGATTAAAAATCGTGAGGAGAAAAATTGTCCTCTAGTGAAAACCACTTTGGTGGTTCTTTGGGCAAGTACCTTGGTGAAAACCTAGCAAACAGGCACCTTGTGTATATAAAACTTTCCATCCACCAGGATCTCCATGACTTGTTTTGGATCATTCATCGCATTCCATATCTCCATCCATCACCCATCCACATTTGCGTCATAGCTTGGCCCTGTGTTCGTGTCATGATCCCTCTTAGTACTACTTGGCCCATTCATAAGGTCAATTTGTCCTACCTTTATCGGAGTAGTCTATTGCTTCACACTGGGGCATGTTCTCATCAGATCAGATTCATTCATATTCTTGAAGTCTTCCCTAAATCCAAAAATCCAAAAACATCAAAAAATCAAAAAATCCAAAAACATCATAAAACCAAGCAAATCCAAAAACATTCAAAACATATCAAAATTCAAAAATAGGTCAAAAAGTCAGTCAAAAAAGTTAAAAAATAGAGTCATCTCATCAAACTACGTCATGTTTGAGCTCTGAACATAGGAAAAGTTGATCTTTGATCAACCCTTGAGACACTTAGGTTAGTCCTTTAGGAGTCCGTCATAATAAACTGGCAATCCATTTATTCATATCTCATTAGTAGTTGAGTCTATGTCAACCAAACTATGTGGTCTCTGCTTGTATAACGTAGGAAAATCTAATCTATTGATCAGCCCTTAAGGTCCCTAGGATAGATCTTTAGACTAGTCTCTTGGTCAAACTCTCAGAAAAACCCAAAAACATTTAAAAATTTCAAAATCAAAACATTTGTAAAACTTTGAAAGTACCAAAATAGCCTCAAAAAATTTCAAAAACTTCAAAAACATCCAAATATTTGAAAAAATCCATCCATTCACATCTTGCATTCATCCACAATAAACATAACTCATAATAAACAATCGTCATCCTCAACCTTTGGTGAAACAGTTGGAAACAAGTCTAGTAGGTTAAAAGTGAAAACTCAGTCGTCAAGGTCTCAAGTCTAGGTCGGTAAGTAACAAGTTAGTCAACTCTTTATGTCAATATCCTATCATCCAATTAGTCCCAAATCAATCATCTAATAACATCGTGTCCTAGGATGAATCCTTCCTACAATGGACATCAACATCAAGCATCATCGTAGTTCAGTGTTGGCTAGCAGTATGAAGAACATTAGCTTATTTGTTTACTTTATCTTTGTCTTTTGGCTTATCTTATTGTGCTCATTCCAATGACCTCTCAATGATGTCCAAACAAAGGGATTTAGAGAAAAAGGAATGGGGAAATGATCATTATCTTTTTATTTGTTGTGCTTGTTGGTCATACATGCTTTGTTTGGGTGTAGGGAGGATGCTTTAGCTATCTTTTTAACCACATAGGGAGGCTTTCCTCCCTATGTTTTGGTTGAGATGTTTGGAATATCTAAACTACATTTTGAATAAGGTTCTTTGTGTTAGGTGTGAACAAGAGTACTCTTATCTAATTGTCGAGTCAAAGTCCATCACAGTAGGCGCAATGACATCCTAGTGCTTTATACCTTAATGCATCCTACCTATGTGTATTATCAAACTTAAGGTAAATGTCCCTTTTAATGTCCCAATTCCTAGTAAGAAAATTATCATCATCATCATCATCATCATCATCATCATCATCTTTTTGACTTGTTGGATTCTCTTCTTTCTTCTATCTTCTTTCTGCTCTAACATGGTACCATGACAACCAATCATCATCACTATTGCACCCATCCTACATCCACAAACCATAAACATAATGCACATAATATCATGACATATAGAAAACACCAATCATCTAGCATGCATTGCATGTAATCATTTACATCATAATATAGATTGGTTATTCTAAGAATTTCACGAACCATACATTTGAATTCATTGCATAAGCATAAAAGAATCATCGTATACATCATCAAAGCATCCATTGCATCATCACATATACATCATAATATCATTTGCATCATCATATAACATCGCATACATATCATTTGTTTGCATCATCATATAAGCAGTATTATACCATGTACATCATATCATGTCATATACATAAATATCATTATAAAAATGCATCATCACATCATATCATCCATAAATTCATCACCATATCATACATAAAAAAGACATTAAAAAAGAAAAAGATTGCATTTCATACATTTCATCATCATTGTCCATTAATTGCATAATATAGATCTGCTAGTTTGAAAATTCACATATCATAACATTTGTATTATCCATACATCATCACAAAAGTGCATAGAAAAGATACTAAAAAAGAAATGTATCCATGAATCACTGCATCACATCATAAACATCATATAGAAACATACATCACATTGCATCACATATAGAAAGTAAAAACATCCATCCATAATGCATAGAATAAAAGGCATAAATCATAAATTGGATCGAATCATCTCATATCATCTCATATATCATCAAAATAATAATACATTGTAATGGTACATGTAGACAATGAAAAATGTCCTAAGCTTGCGAGTGTCATTTTTCTTCATCCTCGTCCTTCGATAATTGAATAATTTTAGTTATTCAATTATGTTTGATCATATTCCCCTACTAATTAAATAGTTTTCAATAATTATTTAATTAATTCACTTTCTAATCTTTATTCTATCCTAATTGATTAAATAAACTAATTGCATCACTAATTTCTCCCTCTTCTTCAATAGTTAAATAAATTATTATTTATTTAATTATTTTGTCACCTTTCATCTATAGTTAAATAATTACCATTAATTATTTATATATTCATGGTCTTTTAATTCTTCTATAGTTAAATAATTATTAAAAATATTTAACTATCCCATGCCACCTCCCCTATTAAATAATTAATCTAAATTAATTATTTAAAGTCTAATTTTCATCTCTCCATTTAATTAAATTGATAAATTTAATTAAATGCTCCTCTTTTCATTTTCTCCAAATAAATAATTTGAATAAATTACTTATTTGCCACTTTTCATTTTCCTCCATTTGGAATAAATAATTTAAAATAAATTATTTATGCACCTCTACTTGGTCAAAGATGCTCTCTCATAATCCCCTATCATAACATTCATTTTTGTCATAGCCTGCATGTCTTGCATGTCTGTCATAGCTATCAGGCATCATAGTCGTCAACGTCATAGATTATTCATGCATGGCATATTTTTGGTGCATCAATTCTGGACCATTGATCTTGGCATCTTTTCTGAGACTTAATCTCAACCATCCATTTCGTAACATCCCTCTCATGCATTCTCATCCATTGATCTTGGAATCTTTCTAGAAGATTAATCTCAGTCATCCATTCGAAAGGTTGTCTATAAAAGCAACCTTCCTTCTCCATTTTCATTTTAACAGTTACTCTTCTCCAACTTTCTACTTACAATTTGCAGGTATTTACACAAGTTAGACTACAAATCTGGAGGGCATATTTGCAATAGGAGAAATAGGAGAGCAAGAGAAATTATTCAAGTTCAAGCATGGGGAGTATTTTGATTTGATGTTTTAGTTTCCTTATGTTTTCATTGTTTTCTCTTGTTTGAATGTGGTTTAATAGCTTAGTAGTTTTGGTTGTCACTTTGTCTATGCTATTTATTTCTAACCCCATCTCACATTTGTGAACCTAACGTTTTGTAGAGAAATTTGTGTTTTCTTGTTTATTTTTGCTATTTTGCAGGTTACAGCCAAGAATTCATATGAAATCCCGTCATCTTCTTTTGAGCACAAAAAAATGGGCACATAAAATATTTTAAAATTATTATTGGGGTTTTGTAGGTTTCGTTCTCAGCTTTCCAAAACTTCAAACGGTTAAAAATTTCATTAATATTTGGGAAAGTTATGGTCGTTTTAGTAATCACAACTTTTTAAGATTTAGTTATTAAGACCCAAATTTTCTTTCGTTTATAGTGCTTTTGTTTTGTAGGATTTTGCAAAAAAAAATCTGAGTTTTGAAGTTCTATGTCTTAGCTTTCCATAGATATCTACGGTTTAAAATTTTGTTTAGTTTTGAGAAAGTTATCGATATTTTAGTTTGTTGTTTTCATTCAATTTTTTTTATTTGTTTACTAATCTTTTGTTTGTAGCGTGTGGCTTTGGAGTGGAGCTCCCAAAAACTACTTCTTTTGGAGTCACAAAAAAAATTCAGCTCTTAGCTTTTAGTTTTTTTTTTTAAAAAAATTTCTTAGTCTCTTCATTTTCTAGTTTAGTTATTTATTGACTTTTAAGTTTTAGTTTGGTTTTTAATCTTTTGTTCTAACTTAGTTTTTTTTGCAGCTTTCTCATTGGTCCAAGACATTTATGAAACTACTAACTTATGGTTTTGCAGCTTCGTTATTCGAACACTCATTTCTCAAACAATGTGTTTGTGATTTCTAGTTTAGAAAACACTTCCATTGGTGCATTAAAATGAACATGTGCTTGATTATGTCTGACTGTGCTTAAAGGTGGTAGGTGATTATGCTCTCATCTTGTGGAAACTAGGTGATCAAAAAGCCAAACCCACCTTATTTTTTGTCACCCTCAAGACTTAGTAATCAAAGTATCCTCTCGCCTTGTGCTTTCGGGTGATCCTGGGTGTAAGAGAAACGGTTACTGACTCTAGAACTTGGGCCTATTCTAGTGGGAAAAAGTACTCACCTCAGGACAACTTAGACCGGTAACACCCTGAACCCGAGGGACTTCCAACTGGTATATAAAATTGGATTCATGGGGAAAGCCCAAGAATCACGTGTATGGTTTCAACGAGATGGATCCGAAAGGGGACTCTCGCCACATGGATCATGCCCTATGAACAAAATGCCCTTACTAGACACCTTTTGTTTTAGAGGACAACCATTTTCAGCCATTGCTTGGTATAGTGCAAGGTACAGTATCATGCCTGAAGATACTCACTACTGACTCCCTTGAGTAGAGATAGCAGTTATTGGGAAGTGAATACCCAAGAATCTGAAGTTGGTGTGCCCGAATGACATTAATGAGTGGTGGGGGGGGAGCTAGTGCCACCAAACTTCTAAGCTATCCTCTCTCGAGAAGGAAAGGTGTTTAGCACCAATCCGGGGTATATTAGTGGGCTATATCAAGTATACAAACCATTGGCCTATTGGCCTATTAGGATTTTTCTTGTCTCATGTGTGTTTGCATACACCAAAACATATTTTCCTATCAAGTGTTTCTCGATTTTCAAACAATATACACAATAGTCGCAAATTTGGACACAAACAATTGACCTCAGACAACTCAGAATTTTCAACAAAACATCAAAAAATAGTCTTAGCCTACTGTCAAACTTTTACTTTTTTTCTAAGAGGTCTCTATCAGACATCGGCTTTGAAATTGCTCAAAATCCTCATTATTCAACCATTAGTTTGTATTCTTGACCATACGATTAATCTTTCAAATTTTAGATGCATCCATTAGGTTTCATAATCATCATTTTCAACATTAGCTTGACCATAGCTTTTCATTTTTGCATACTTTGGGTTGGGCCAACCATATCACAATTTGCAAAATTATTGCTTTCAAAACTAGGTTATCTTGGACTTAGTCATCAATTATATTTTCAGTCATTATCCTTTTTGTGAGGATTTCCAACTCAACTGTCTAGTTAGGAAAACTCACTAGTTATCTTGACCTTGTCACTTTGTCATTTTCAACAAGTCCTTTGGTAATCAAAATCGAAAAAAAGGATTAATCTTAGAGTGCTTAGGTACCCCTTTCTCCAAATTGCATTCATTTTAGTTCCTACCTTGCATACTTTATTCCAAAAAAAAATCCAAAAACATTATTCATCCTAGTTGTTATTTTGAACCTATACTTTGCATTAGTTGCATATTTAGTCGACAAAATCATCTTAGTCCTTATTTTGCACCTTGTCATCATTGTCATCCTAGTCATAATCGTCACTTTCGCTTTTTGGCATTTTGCATTCCCTTAAGTACACATTATCATCTCTTTGCATTGTCATCCTTTATCACACAAAAAGACAAAAACATAGACTAGTGTTATACTTGCATTGTCATCATCTTCATTTGAGCAATCTCTTTGATGGTGGAAACAAGACTTCAAAGCAACAAAAAATAAATGGCAGACTTTGGACAAAACTTTGACAACTCCAACATTAACACCAATCCCAATGATTGGATCCTTGACAACCCATTTGGAAATTTCAATGCACAATCTTCCATGAACATGTCAACTTCTTTTCAAAATCTAATTTTTGAACAATTCATACAAAGAGACCAAAATGGACAAGTCTACGCTGAAAATTTAGAGGCAGCAGGCCAAAATCCTAAAGTAGCTTCATTTGTCGAAGACTTGGTCTTGAATGATCCTGAATGATACCTCACTATGCTTTTAGACCAAGGTGTAAGATTATCAAAAGGTTTCAACATTAATACCATACGGCCTATGTCTCCTAATAATACGGCACAAAACACAACATCCCAGCATGACATGAACAATACCTAGACCAATAACATTGCCGTTACTACACAAGTGGTAACTACCACCATTAATGCAACATCTAGTGGTACTATAAATCAAAACACCTCCTCTTCAACCAACACAACATCTACTAGAAGAACATCTACTATGCCCATGCCTACAATGTCCATGTCATCTTCACAAATGATAGGAGCTACCTTTTCACAGACCATTCCTACAACATCCAAATCATCTTCACAAATGGTAGAAGCTACCTTTGCATCCACATCAGTAGGCACCACTTCCTCAAATCCTATGTTTGGCTCTTCATCTATGACAATGGGGACATTTTCATCACATCCTTATGGTGGAACCTCATTTAATCCCTTTGGAATAAGCTCACAACGTGTTTTCATTCAAAGCCCTCAACAGAACATTAACGCATCATCGCAAATGAACATCCCACATGGACAAGGGCACAATACACATATACCACATGGACACTTTCAAGGACCAAACACTACCATGCCACACGGACAATTCTTTCGACAAGAACAAGGAACTCAAATGACACAACAAATGCATACCTTTGGACATCAAATAAGTCATGGGCCTCAAATACAGACAAACATGGCGGGGTTACATATTTCCACATACTCGTCCCAAATTCATACTCAACAACAAATTCCCACTCACAACTAGCAATATCAACAAACACCTACTCAGAACATACCGTACTTTCAGACAACCAATGATCCCATTGTACACACCTTGCTAGAAAAAGTGGATGAACTTCAAAAATAGATGGAAAATATGAAAACCTCTGACAAGAAGATGCAAATGCCATACAACTTATGTCCATATCATTTTGATATAACTTTGTACATGCCACCATTTCCACATGGTTATGTGGCTCCAAACTTCAACAAATACAAAGGTAAAACAAATCCACTTGACCACATCAGAGAGTTCATAACATTTTGTGTGGATATTTCTCATGAGCACACATATCTAATGCAACTATTTCCTAAGATCCTCGTAGGACCAGCCCTAGAATGGTTCTATACACTGCAACCCAGAATAAATCATGGGAAGAACTTACTGAAAAATTCATGAAAAATTACATATACAACATTGACATAGACACCTCTATTACCAACTTATGCCATCTTACACAAGAAGATTCAGGTGAAACCTTTTTACCATTCTTTCAAAAATGGAGGGGCCTAGCGAGTCATTGTCATAAAGAAATACTTGAAAAGGAAAAAATTGACATGTTTGTACAAACATTATTAGGCACACTGAAAAATGGCTTGTGTGTTCATTGTTGCACAACATTTGCGGACCTAGTTGAACGAGGTGTCCAAGTTGAACAAGCCCTCATAGTTGAAGGAAGACTAAAATACGGTCCTAAAAACACAAATGCAAACCCTCCTGCTAACAAAACTAAATTTTGGGTTAAGAACAAACATGTTACCAAGGATGGTGTAGTCAATGCTATGGGTCCAATGATTACCCTAAAAGGGACACAACCACAAAACACATAGATGATGACACAAACCTATGCTGCTAATGTTGTCCAAACAAATCAAAATAACCAAGGCAATCAAAACAATCAAATTCAAGGTCAGCCTAGACAACCAAGACAATTCCCTAGAGGTCGCACATACACTCCTTTGGGTGAACCTATTGAAGAAGTCCTTAAGAAATGCCTTCAGAATGGTGTCATCACACTTCAAGACCCAAAACCATACGACCCTAGGCAATTTAAACCATCTTGGTGGGATGATAATGCATTTTGTGACTATCACCAAATAAAAGGACACAAAACTTCTTCTTGTAAACAATTGAAAAATCTGGTACAGAACCTTATTGAAACGCGCATCATTGAAGTTGGCAAACCACAATTTGCTTCAAATGTAGATCATACAATACACAAAAACCCACTGCAGGATCATGGTTCTGGAAACCCTTCTACGTCAAATACAACTAATCGAGCCAACCATGCCCGTATTGGATATGACTATTCTAGGGGACCTATCATACATCACATTAGAACAACTGATGAACATGTCTGCACGGTCACTGTTAGAAAGGCCCCTGAATGCAATGTCACCACTCATGGTAGAATGGTCACCATAGCTGGCCCTCCTCCCCCTAGACAACCAAAAGTAATAATAGATGCTTCATCCACTTCACAGCTGCATTCGCGTCCACGAAGCAAGCAGTCACAACCTAAAGGAAACTTTAATCTTATTGACCAGCTTGGAAAAACACTAACACAAATCTCTATCCTTGAGTTGTTATGCATCTCGCCTACCCATAAGGCCATCCTAGATAAAACATTGCAAGAATCCTCTCTGCCCAAAGATATTGATGTCGGCTAATTTGAATCCATGGTAGGATATCTCATGACTCCCCACCATATCACCTTTTTTGACCAGGACTATTCATCATCCAAATCCAACCATAATGATGCCCTTCATATCAAGGTCCTTGTGCATAAACATAAGGTCAGACGAGTCTTAGTAGATGGCAGAGCAAGACTAAATATATGTTCCTTAAAATTGGTCAAGGCACTTGGCTTTTCTGATGCTTGCGTAGATGCCACAAGAAGCATTGTTATCAATACATATGATGATGAAGAACATTCCTCTCGGGGCATAATTACACTCCCAATTCAAATTGGGCCAGTCATTGTCAACACCTCTTATCAAGTTCTATATTTGGATCTCCCATACAACATTTTACTCGGTCGACCTTGGATCCACGCTCTGAAATCCATCCCTTCCATGTATCACCAATGCTTGAAATTTCCATTTCAAGGCATTGAGATTACTATATACGGAGACCCTGATCTATTCCAGTACTCTACCAACTTACGAGGTGTCTCGAAATGCCAAGTCCCTATCAATAGGGAAGCTCCCACGTCCTTTTCTTCTAAATTCATTGACCCCTCAACACTCATGAAGCATTCCACCTCTTCATCTACCGCATCCATTTCTACTTCTTCCCCCACCACAACCATCTCCCTAACACCTTCCACTTCATTTATCACCCCAAACGTCAACCCGAGCTTCCAAATTTAGGACCAAGGATGTGGAGAGTACAAGCTAAATGCATCCTATTGCATAACAAAGATGCCCAAGTCTCCCCAGGTCTATGGCAAGCCTTGTTTTAGAATACAAGCAAAAGAAACTTTTAGGGTTCCTCCAAATACAGTTTTCATAAAATGGGGTGAAATGAGTCAAGAGGACATAGATGATATACTATCCTGGATTTATAGAGAACCATGAGACTTAACTCCCTTGCCAGTAACAATTTATGGAAAAGGATACAGCATGATAAAAGAAAAAGGTTTTGATGGAAAAAGTGGTCTTGGCAAGGATAAAAATGGAAGGCGTGAGCCACTATTAGTTTTAGAAAGACCAAAAAATATTGGGTTAGGGTTAGGTCCATAAGAATCTAGTGAACCAAGTACCAAGGTTCTTCCATGTGAGTTAGTGTATGCTTCAGACTATGTTGAGACAACTGAGGACACCTCCTCTAAAACCAACTCTCACGAATGGGAATTTGGCTCTCATCAATCCTTAAGTGATTGTTTCCTAGACGAATTGTTCCTTGAACCTGGGAAGCCTACATTTGAGGAACACTTTTGGAAAATGTTTAAGATCGATACAATGCCAAATGATGTCAAGTCCAAATCATATTCTATTCCCATTTGTCCTAGCCCTGACATACTAACCCAATCATCCCAAACTGATGATCATCATATGGAATCACCTGAGCCATCATTTTCCACTATTGATCCTGACCCTAATGCTACTCCCTTTGTCCCTTTACCCATTGATAGAATTGGACATAGAGCCAGATGATTACAACTTCATTTTTAACATCTTGGCATCCATTTGCATGCTCTCTGCATCATCTCCTCAATTTTCAAATGTTGATGATGGAATATCCTTAGTTTACCCTGACCTAATTGACTGGAAACAACAAGGCCCACCAGTAATGGATACTTTTCAAAATGATGAAGCTTTAGCAAAATTTCTAGGACTATGTGAGAGCATTCCAAATGGGGATCACAAAGTTGGATTTTCTATTGACTTGGATTGTGCTGCTTATTTTGGGGAGACTGTGCCATCCTCTAGTCTCAAAATTAAAAAGAAAAATAAAACAAAAAATGACACATCTCTAGGTGAAAACCGAAAGGAACCTTCTGATGACAAAATAGTAAAAATAAAGGACATATCCGAGGGTGAAAACCTCTTTGAGGCACCCAAGGGTGGAGGATTGGACTTTCTCCCTGTAGACAGAGAAAAATCAACAATGCTCGTAGAAGACACCATATCAGGTAATATAGCTACTGTAGAGGACCCCAAAATGGTTCTCTTTGCAGCATCATTAACAAAAGAAGAACCAAAATTTCAAAAATTCTTCTTAGAACACAAGATAAACTTTGCATGGTCTTATGTCAACATGCCAAGGTTAGATCCTGAGTTAGTATTACATTACTTGCCATTATTGCCAAATGCCAAGCCAGTAAAACAAAAGCTAAGAAAAATGCACCCGCAAGTTGCATTATTGGTTAAAGTTGAACTCAAAAAGTTATTGGATGTAGGTTTTATTAGGTCAATTGACTATGTTGAATGGATATCCAACCTCATCCCTATCACCAAGTATATTAGACAGATTCACATATGCACAAACTTCCCAGACCTCAATAAAGCATTTCCTAAAGATGATTTTCCTTTGCCGAACATTGACATCATTGTGGACCTTACAGCTGGATATGAGATGTTGTCCCTTATGGATGGTTTTTCTGGTTACAATCAGATTCATATTGCCCCTGAAGACCAACACAAAACTGCTTTTACATGCACTTGGGGTACATACTATTGGACTGTAATGTTGTTTGGTCTTAAAAATGCGGGCGCTACATATCAAAGGGCAATGGCAACAATATTCCACGACATGATACACACATTAATGGAGGACTATGTGGATGATCTTTTGGGAAAGTCATTGACAAGAAAATACCATCTTTCAATATTAGGCAAATTTTTTAGGAGGTTAGAAGAATATAAGGTCTGGTTAAACCTGAAAAAGTGTGTTTTTGGTGTAACATCAGGCAAGTTATTGGGATACATAGTCTCCCATAGAGGCATTCAAGTTGATCCCACTAAAGTGAGAGCTATATTGGATATGCCTCCTCCTAAGGGAATCAATGACCTAGGAATGCTACAAGGCAGGCTTCAATCTATTAGATGGTTCATCGCTAAACTCACAGATAGGTGCCAACCATTTCAATATCTTCTACGCAAAGGGATCCCCTTTGTGTGGACAGATAAGTGTCAGGAAGCATTCAACCATATCAAACAATACTTATTATCACCTCCAGTTCTCATGCCTCCCATCCAAGGAAAACCATTAATTTTGTACATCTCTGCAACTACTTTAGCACTGGGGGCATTACTAGCATAGAATGACTATGAAGAAAAAGAATGAGCTATATATTATATCAGTCGAACATTGGTGGGGTATGAGCTAAATTACACACCCATTGAACGTGCTTGTTTGGTAGTTGTATTCAAAGCCCAAAAATTAAGGCATTACATGTTAAATCATAAGACACACTTGGTAGCCAAGATCGATCCCTTGAAGTACCTCTTGAGTCAAGCAACATTGATAGGACACTTAGTAAAATGGGTCACAGTCCTTAGTGAATATGATATTCAATATGTCAAGCGGAAAGCCATCAAGGGACAAGTAATAGCAGACTAGCTCACAGATGCACCAATACCAGATAACCATCCTCTTACAACAAAATTTCCAAATGAGTCTGTATTTCACATAGAATCCCAACAGCCTTGGCTATTATACTTTGATGGATTTCATACTAATCATGGATCAAGAGCTGGAATATTATTCATTACCCCACAAGGAGACTCCATCCCAAGGTCATTCCACATAGCATTTCCATGCACTAATAACATGGCAGAGTATCAAGCACTAATTATAGGACCTTGAATGGCTATCAAGTGGAAAATTAGGAATTTGCAGGTCCTCGGCAATTCTCCGTTAGTTATCAACCAACTCAATGATGAGTACAAAACCAAAGATGAGAAGCTAATGCCTTATAAATATATGGTTGATAGTTTTCTAAAATATTTTCACAGGATATCCTTTGAATTGATTCCAAGAACACAAAACAAGGTTGTTGACGCTATGGCGACAATTGGATCTTTGCTTGATATTCCCAGCAATGTTCCACAATTTGATTTTTTGGTTGAGCAGTTATTGGTTCCTGCTTATGATGTCCTTGAATCCGAAATGGTCTGTGAGCTTGTTGGTTCTAGTTCCCCCTAGTATAAGGACATTTTTGACTACATTCATAGATCCTTCCTCAAAACCTTTCCAATAACCAAAGAAATTCCTTTATTTGCAAAGCTACACATTATACCATCATCAACAACACCCTTTATTGTCGTAGCTTCGACAATACCCTTCTTTGTTGTCTCAACACTAATGAAGCAAAAGAAACCTTATAGGAAGTACATGAGGGTATATGTGGGTCCCATTCAAGTGGCCTAACCTTAGCTAAAAAGATTACGAGACTTGGGTACTATTGGCCAACACTAGAAAAGGATGCACTGGAATTTGTAAGAACATGTCGCCAATGTCAAATTCACAGTGATTTGATTCACGCTCTAGCACAAGAGTTGAGGCCAATCACTTCTCCTTGGCCTTTCACACAATGGGGACTTGATCTCGTGGGCAAGATTCACCCTACATCCTCTAATGGACACAAATTCATTATCATTGCCACTAAGTATTTTACTAAGTGGATCGAGTCCATTCCACTCACTTACATTACCAGCAAACAAATCTTCAAATTCATCCTCAATTATACCATTTGTCAGTACAGAATTCCACAATCCATCATCACGGATAATGGTCATCCCTTCAAAAACCATGAAGTCCATGAATTATGTCAACGTTTCCATATTAGCCACCACTTTTCCACACCATATTACCCAAAGGGAAATGGTCAAGTTGAGGCATCTAATAAAACCATTATCAAAATTCTTAAAAATATTGTCAATGACATTGGCCATGACTGGCACATCCAACTCAACCCTGCTTTGTGGGCATACCGCATGAGCATTCCTACTCCCACTGGTGCCACTCCTTTCACCCTTGTCTTTGGAGTCAAAGCCATCTTTCCCATAAACATCAAAATTCCATCTTTGTGAGTCTCCATGAAAGACCTCATCACTGATGAAGAATACAGATAGTCAAGACTGCATGAGTTAGAAATGCTAGATGAACACAGAAACAATGCATTGAATCATTTACAAGCATACCAAAATCATGTTTGCAGAAGTTATAACAAAAGGGTGATGACACGGAAGTTTGACATTGGTGACCTAGTTCTCATGCAGAATCCCTAGAATCAGTCAGATAGGGAGAAGCCAAGAAAATTTGAGCCAAATTGGCTAGGCCCTTATGTCATCATAGCATCATTTGGTTCTGGAGCATATTAGTTAGCTACTCTTGAAGGTGAACAGTTGATAGAGCCAATCAAAAAATTACATTTGGGAAAATTCTATGCATAGCATCAAAAAGCCTACCCGAAAACCAATAAAAATATAAAAAAATTTGAAAAATCAAAAAAATCGTCACCTTGATGAAAACTTGGCAAACAAGCATTTTGGTGACACCAAAAAAAAAAGAGAGAAATAATTCATCCAATAGTGAAAACCTGGTAAACAAGCACTTTGGATAAGTACCATGGTGAAAACCTGGCAAACAGGTGCCATGTGTAGTCAATCATTGATGTGTCATCTGCTATCACTCTATCTACCTTTGTCCCTAATAAACATACACTTTTCTGACATTTTTCATAACTCTTTACCCTAACATCATGACATTTTCGTCCATGGACGACAATGGTTGAAATCAATTCTTGCATACTGTCAACTGTCCATGCTAATCATGCCTTTTCTTTACATTCCATTTTTCTTGGCTCATTCTCAACTTGACTAGGGGAAATTTTTTATCATGAGACTATAGTGGGTACTGCACGTGATCCTAAAAATTAAAAAATGTCCTAAAAAAGGACCTAAAAATTAAAAAATGTCTTGAAAAAAGACCTAAAACTTGAAAAATGTGATGAAAAAAGACCTAAAACTCAAAAAATGTCTGAAAAAAGACCTAAAAATTGAAAAATGTCCTTAAAAAAGACCTAAAAATTGAAAAACGTCCTAAAAAGACCAAAAACTCAAAATGTCCTAAAAAACCTAAAATTTGAAAAATGTCACGAGAAAAATGCCTAAAAATTGAAAAATGTCTTTAAAAAGACCTAAAAATCAAAAATATAAAAAGACCTAAAAATTGAAAAATGTCATGAAAAAATATTTAAAAATTGGAAAATGTCCTAAAAAAAGACCTAAAAATCAACAAACGTCCTAAAGAAAACACAAAAAATTCCAAAAAACAGAGTCATGTCAATCAACATAGTCATGTCAATTCAAGTCTTGATTAGTCTTTGTCATTGTCGAACTACGTTGTCTCTGCACATTTTCTACGAAGGCAAGGCTCATCTTTGAGCCCCTGAAACATTAGGTCAGTCCTAGTAGGTTTTTCAAAATATGTCATGACTCAATCTTTGGTCAATAAGACAAAGTCATTGGTCGTTTCGAACTACGAGGTCTCTGAGTGTATGACGTAGGCAAGGCCATCCGCTGATGAGCCTCCGAGGCCACACTAGGTCAATCCATTAGGGTTCATTGCATGATTTTCTCACACATGAAATAGTATTTAAATTTATCATGGTCTTTCTCCAAATTCGAATGAACAATTCACCCAAGTGAACTTCTGCAATCTATCAATCAAGCACAACAATCATCTTGGCATATCAAAATCTGTTAAACTTAGTCAAACCATTCAAATCTTGGTTATTCTTCAGATGTGTCCTTCTAAAGGATAGCTCATGATTTAATCATGCCCTAGGATGTGTCCTTCTTAGGCATCATCATGGTCATCTAGCATTTTGAGGATTCTCACAACATTCGAGATATGTTCCTCTTGACATTGACATTATTCAAGATGTGTCCTTCCTGAATCTGACATTGACGTTATTCAGGATGTGTGCTTCCTGAATTCGACAATCTTGACATCGACATCATTTGGGATGTTTCCTTCCCAAACTTGACATCAATCTAGCATTTCAACATCGACATTGTTCAAGATGTGCCCTTCCTAAACTTGACATCAATTTGACATCTTGACATCGACCTCGTTTGGGATGTGTCCTTCCCAAATTTGGTAGCACTCTGGCATCGACGTCATTCAAAATGTGTCCTTTCTGTATATGACATCTCAACATTTTTTAGGATGTGTCCTTCCTAAACTTGACACCAATCTGGCATCTTCATATAGTCAACCCTAGCATTTTGACACCAAGACATTCGACATTCAACAAACTTGAAAAACTTGACATTTTGACATTCAGACACTTGGAAAGCACTTGGCATTTAATTTTATGATTTTTTCTTTTCTTTTGGTAATCATGATGCTAGATCCTTGAGGATGTCCTAACAATAGGATTTAGAGGAGCAATGATGTTTCATGATTTTTCTTTCCTGTCTTTACTGTTTGTGGTTGATTATGACAAAAAGACCGGGGAAATCACTCTCTTAGTATGAGTCATGGTCATCCTTGTCTATGGCTACTTGTCTCACGTGATGGTACAACCTTACACACCTTGGTCTATGTGATATCATGGTGTTTGTTGGCCATTACAATAATCTGCCCAATGATGATAAATATAAAAATGTAAGCATGAAATTTGGTTCCCTTATCATTTCTCATCTAGCTTTCCATCTTCATCCTCCTTTCTCTTCCATGCTAATATCCATCCCCTTCCAAGCTAACATTTCTTATATCCTTCATCCTCTAGTCTTATCAACCATTTTGAGAGCACACTTGTGTTCTTTGAACTCACCTGTCCTCTCGAGGGGGCATACACAACCCTCCTCGTCATTCTCTTTTCACTCGGGCATATTTCAAAATTAAATTTCTTTGACACAATGTGATGAACTACATTATGTCAAAGAGGGGAAAAATGTAGACAATGAAAAATGTCCTACGCCTGCAAGTGTCATTTTTCTTCATCCTTGTCCTTCGATAATTGAATAATTTTAGTTATTCAATTATGTTTGATCATATTCCTCTATTAATTAAATAATTTTCAATAATTATTTAATTAATTCACTTTCTAATCTTTATTCTATCCTGATTGATTAAATAAAAAAATTGTGTCACTAATTTCTCCCTCTTCTTCAATAGTTGAATAAATTATTATTTATTTAATTATTTTGTCACCTTTCATGTATAGTTAAATAATTAGCATTAATTATTTATCTATTCATGGTCTTTTAATTCTTCTATAGTTAAATAATTATTAAAATTATTTAACTATCCCATGCCACTTCCCCTATTAAATAATTAATCTAAATTAATTATTTAAAGTCTAATTTTCATCTCTCCATTTAATTAAATTGATGCTCCTCTTTTCATTTTCTCCAAATAAATAATTTGAATAAATTATTTATTTGCCACTTGTCATTTTCCTCCATTTCGAATAAATAATTTAAAATAAATTATTTATGCACCTCTACTTGGTCAAAGATGCTCTATCATAATCCCCTGTCATAACATTCATTTCTGTCATAGCCTGCATGTCTTGCATGTCTATCATAGCTTTTAGGTGTCATAGGCATCATAGATTTTCCATGCATGGCATATTTTTGGTGAATCAATTCTGGACCGTGGATCTTGGCATCTTTTCTAAGACTTAATCTCAACCATCCATTTCGTAACATCCCTCTCATGCATTCCCATCCATTGATCTTGGAATCTTTCTAGAAGATTAATCTCAGCCATCCATTCGAAAGGTTGTCTATAAAAGCAACTTTCCTTCTCCATTTTCATTTTAACAGCTATTCTTCTCCAACTTTCTACTTACAATTTGCAGGTATTTGCACAAGTTAGACTACAAATTTGAGGGCATATTTGCAAAAGGAGAAATAGGAGAGCAAGAGAAGTGATTCAAGTTCAAGCATGGGGAGTATTTTGATTTGATGTTTTAGTTTCCTTATGTTTTCATTGTTTTCTCTTGTTTGGATGTGGTTTAATAGCTTAGTAGTGTTGGCTGTCACTTTGTGTATGCTATTTATTTCTAACCCCATCTTATAGTACAAAATTGGGATCAAGTGTGTATATCAATCAGTATAGTACAATTGCCCATGGGGCTATAAAAAATGAGCCTGTAGATCTCAAGAGAATAATGAATAAGCTAGCCCTACTAGTTGCTCCCCTTGCCACTTGGCCTCTCCTTGTACTCCTTTGGAGGCCTATATCCAGTCTAATGTGAATAATTAGGAAATCATGTTGTTTGAGGCACTGCCTAGTGGTAATGCACTCGATAGTACTTGCCCTCTCTAATAGCCTCTCGATATGCCTGCATGGATACTATGCTCTTGGAGGAGGATGCATCGATACTCTCTAGTTGTCATTAGCCCATCTCCTATGCTACCTATAGCTCAGCAACCTGCCACTATTAGATAGCCTAATCTCTCTCAGCTGTCAAGGCCAAGACCTACTATCTCTAGTCCCTCTCTGCCATGAGTACCTAGATATAAGCCTGTAACTGTAAAATTTTCCCATCCCTTAGATCTAGCTATGGTGATGGTTGGACTAGGGCCTGGTCCTAATGACCATCTCTTGGTGGGGCCTGTTGCCTGTCCTAGTCCTAATGACCATCCCTAGGTTGATCCTAGGCATCCCTTTGGACCCTAATTAATGCA
This sequence comes from Sequoia sempervirens, assembly GCA_007258455.2. NCBI lineage: Eukaryota > Viridiplantae > Streptophyta > Pinopsida > Cupressales > Cupressaceae > Sequoia > Sequoia sempervirens. Next base: position 238,537,279 of record VDFB02086081.1, read on the forward strand.
CTCAAAAATTGAAAATAAAGGTTGGGATAGGATGACTGAATGTTGGTCCTGTGTCAGGAAGCCTCTAGTACTCTCACACGTGCTCAGAAATATGTCATGGAAGCACGCATTGTGGCATCTTGATCAATGCTTGGAGCTCAAAATCACAATAATTTCTAAAGGCTAGGTGTGCAAATGAATTGGAAGTGGCCCCTTGAGGCCTATTTAAGCCTAAAAGTTAGGGATTTTTTTACCCTATTTAGCCATCCAACTCGGGTTTTGGACCCCCAATCCTATTTTCTCCCAACCGAGGGTTGTTTTGCATCTTTTTTTCACATTTTTGCACATTTTGGCATCTTGGAGCCTTTCTTGACCCATCGAGCACCTTGTCCTCCTTTTTTGTGAGATCACCAAAAAATCAAAATTTTCATCTGATCTCTCGAGGGCGTAGTATATCAACATGTTTCTTCTCACTAGGTAGTAGTGGATCATTTAAAAAATCATTTTTTTTTTAAATTTTGAACACGAGCATATTCTTTGAACCAACGTAGCGAGTACTTTACTTCAAAGAGGGGAAAAATGTAGACACGAAAAATATATCAATTGGTCCTATACACTTGATCCTGATTACTAACACTGCTCTGTCCTAAATCATCTCCTTTGCTAATCATTTAATCAAATAATCTATATTTGATTAAATCCCACATTTCATCTCTTAATTAAATAAATCATTTTATTTAATTAACACTATAGTCTCTATTTAATTGAATAAATCATTTTATTTGATTAAATCTCTAAAGTCATTCTATTAAATTAAATAAATCAATCTTTATTTGATTTAATCTAACATCATTTCCTTTTATATAAATAAATCAAAATCTTTATTTAATTAAGTATACATCATATTCCTCTCATTTTGATTTATTTCAATCCAAAAATCTAAATCAAAATGGTCAAATCAACTAATCTCCTTTTAAAGTTAATCAAATCTTGATTAATCTTAATCTTAATCACCTAAATCCTCTAGATTTTGTAACTTGCTCATGAAAATCATTTCAATTGATCTATTAAATCCTTAATTACTTTCAAAAAGACATCAATGTTGTAATCTTCTCCAAATTTGAAAAATCCCTCCAAAATCATCCAAGTGGCATTAACTTCATTTTCTTCTCCCTCCAACATGTCATTTCATCCATTTTGAAATTCCACCTAATTGCATTTAATTGCACAATGACCAAAATGTGCTCTACCTTTTTCCACACGCATGTTGACAAGTGGCACTTGGTCATTGGTTGGTGTTTGATCCCACATTCATCCCTTTTGCCTCATTCTCCATCACTCTCATCTATAAATAAGAGGCTCTCACTTTTATTTTGGATACACAACTTCATGCAAAGACAATATCTTCATATTTTGAATTTTTTTATCCTTTGTTCATCCATTTTCAAGTTTCATAGCTAGGTTATGCAGGAATTTCTTGAAGGAAGAATCAAATCTTCATCAAGTCATCACAAAGCTTATAAGGGATTGGGAAAGGGCCATTTTCTACATAAAAATGGCACCAATTCCCCCATGGGATTGAGAGTCTGCTTGCATTAGATAGGATTCAATTGTCTTCATTTGTGTTCTTCATTTCCATTTCTTATTCCATGCATTTCAAATGAATTCTATGGGGAATGTTGATTTAACTTGCATATGGATCTAATTGTGTGATTGTTTATTGTGTTTATGTAGGTCTAACATTAACATTCACAATAATCAATATATTTTATCAGTTTATTGCATTAGAACATTATATTAAGGCATAGTTCACTCATATTTTCATTAGTTTTGAGTGGGGACATTGCACATTTTGGCCTACCTCTCTCCTTTTAGGTAAAAACCTAGAAGTGTTAGAGGATCATGGGTGCCAAAATCTTTGTCTGCATTTTGGTGAACCTGACTTTAGAAAATTTTACTTCTAATTTCAATTGCATTTACATCCTAGGAATAGATTGCATTGGCATGGCATGGCATTGCATTGCATTGTTTAAATTGCATCTAAGGGTTTTAAAAATTGCATTAGTGAAAAGCTCATATAGCTTGCATTTCATTGAAAATCAACAAAATTATACATTTTCATACTATATCTACATTTGAAAATCTAAAAAATCATAAAATTCCATTTAAAAATTATCAAAATTATCAAAAAAACACAACTTGGACTAATTCGCCATACTAGGCGACTTAGTCCACTTGCAAATTCTGCACTGTAATTTATGTCATTTCTAGATCATATTCTTCATTTTTGTTTTTTTTTTATTACATTTTTGTTATAGTTTCTAGAATTTTTGCTTTATTCCTTGCACTTAGTTTTCCTTCATTCCTTTATATCATGGCTATGTGTTTTAATAAGTTTTGGATGTCATTAAAATCCTTAGCTGACATGTCAAGTTGTGCCTTTGGAATTGATCCTAATGACATTGAACTTCCCCATGCTTCTTCAACTCCTCACGAATGTCCTCCTCATGATGTTGACATCATTGGAGAAGATGATGACAGCATGAATAAGTTCCTAAATGAATTCCTTGAAATCCTTGAAGCTAATGCATATTTTTATCCATCCATAAAA
>VDFB02086081.1:238548434-238600501 GCA_007258455.2 Sequoia sempervirens
GGAGGTGGAGGAGGTGGAGGTGGTGGAGGTGGTGGAATTGGTGCATTTTCATTGTCAGCAGCCATAATGCCCGATTCAATATAAAAATAAATCAATCTAATTAGAATTGGACAATATAAATGAAAATATTATAAAAATACCCTAGTTTATAACAAAAATCTATAAAATTTTCTAATTTTAATTCAAATACATAAAAAACACTATTTTAAGTCAAAATCCATTGCAAACATTCAAATTTCATCAAAATCCATGCTAAACTCAAATTTTTCATAAAAAATCTATCAAACCACCCAACTATTTAGGTCCAACCTTTACTGGGAGAGTTATCAAACCAATTATAGGGAAGCCATAACCATCATGAGCTTTTAATCATGCTCTTTGATTGTTCATAATCATCTGCATAAAGTTCATGTACATACAATAACTCTTTTTTATCATATTCACTATGTACATGGGATCAATGAGTATTCCCTTTTGGGTTTCGCAAACTTGATATAAAGAAGACCATCGAGTGTAGTTATAGAAGAATCAATATATGTAAAAGAAATGTCAAACAAAATATTGGTTTTTCCTTTATGATTTTGAATATTAATAATGTTTATAAAGATGGAAAAATCATTATCATCTTCATTATCATGTATTGAACAAAGTTTGTTGAATGAATTGGCAATGGGCTTGTGAATATTTGGTAGTATTGATTAGGTGAAAAACCAATTTATTTCCTTTGTCATTAATAGGTCATCCAACCTGGATTTGATTAGAGGGTCTTTTTCTTGGTTATAATATGCTTACATCTTTCCATATCATGTCGAGGTAATTATGATATTGAAAAATGTTTTGCATTAAAGTTTGGTGGTAAAGGTTTAATTGTTTGAATATGACTAATTGGAGGAAGTTGAATCATATTCTTGTTTAACAATTGCAACATGATCACATGGAGAGAATCAAACAACTATGAAAATTTCCTATCTCATGGCCTAAATTTATATCTAGAGTTATGTTTACAGTAGTTACTTTTGTCTCAATATTATGAGCAATTTGACATGAATGTTTATCAAGTAATGAATATTTTGTTTTTCTTTTTAAATGATTGATAGTTGTTTTGAGGCATGACTTATATGATTGACCAATAGGAGCCTATGAAGGGGTACCTTCATACCAACTAATTGATATTCGATAATCATGAAGGGTTATACAAAAACGTGTTAAGGATGGATATTTCATTAGCAATTTCTTATCTTCAATATTAGGTTGTAAGTTATCTATAAACACCCTTTGAATGTCAACATCTTGAAGACTATAGGAGAATTTCAAATAAAGGGATTAGTATCATTTCATAAAGTTTTTTATTTTCTCTTTAGGTCCTTGATTACAATGAACTAAATTTGTTAATGTAACTTGAGGACTGATGTTCACTTGAAAGTGTTGGAGGAAATCATTAATGAGTTGTGTAAAGGAGGTAATTGATTGTTTGACAATGAACAAAACCAATCCAAGGCCATATCTTTCAATGATCTAGAAAAGAGTTTCACTATGAGTGAATCTTCAAAAATAAAGTCTCTACACAAGGTAGTAAAAACTAACAAATGGTTATTAGGATATTTTTTACCATTGTACTTTCCAAAGCGAGGTATTTCAATGTTTTGTAGTATAGGTGTATTTAAAATAGTGAACATTAATGAACTATGTTTAAGGTATTTTGGATGTTTACTATTGGTTTGATTTTGTTTTAAGTTTGAAATTTGTTGTTGTAATAATCTCATGCTTTAAATAAAAAAGTTGATTTATCACAAAATCATTGGGCCACATGTTGTGAGAGTTTTTCAAGTATGGTGAACTAGTATGGAGGAATGGTGGGATATTATATTTCATGTTTAGGAGGGGTGATGAATATGAAGGTGTTATAGGTGAAGGGACAAAACTATTATAATTTCCACTAGAAATTCCTAAGCTTGAGTTTAAACCATTGTTATATTCCATCATTGATGCTATGATTGGAGGTGTAAAGTTGGGAATAGAAGGCATTATTGTGGGAGAGGAAACTTATTTTCCAAAAGGATTTTGAGCATTAGTCAAAAATACCCTAGTTTTTTTTAAAAATCCAACAAAAACCCTAGTTTTTCTACCAAAAAACCCTATTTTGAAAAAAATCAACTAAAAATAAACAAATCTAATTGAAATTTTGATTAGAGCAAATAAAAAATCAAGAATTTTACCTGTTGGAGATGGATTTCAAATCGGATATCTGATTTTGCTTTCCACTGTGCGCCCCCCGCGGTTGAGCCGAATGCAAATGTAAAAATGAGTTTTGGTCGCCCGAATTTATATATATATATATATATATATATATATGTCAACAAAATCGGATATCCGATTCCTAAATCTAAGTTTTCCCTCTGCCTTGGTAGTCACCCGAGCTCCAAAAAGTCAACTCACCATTTTCGCGTTTTTGAGTCGTAGAAACACGTATTTTTTTCTCCATTGCCACTTTTTGGCATACCATGATCCTGCACATGCCCATTATTGCTTTGAGGGATTAAAAATGAACAAGTGCTTTTATGTTTTGTAATCTCTTATCCAAAATAATATCATCTAAAAGACATATGTGCTTCTCTCATGCCTCATGATGATCTTGACAATCAAAAGAATTTTTGTGATATTAAGTTGTATAAGTGATTATCTCCACACTTCAATTTTGGATTCTTAAAATTAAAAAAATTCTTGCGAGTGTGAGTGGAGTATATCGCAGGTGTTCTCTCTTTTTTTCTCAAGAAAGATTGATCGAACTACGAATGTACTTGCTCACTTTTCTTTATCTTTACAAGGCCTGCCTTGTGGGAAAAAGTAATCACCCAAGGGAATGACCCAATTGGGAACATGCTAAAGCCAAGTGACTTCCAATTGGTATATAACTGTGGGTACTTGAGGAAAGGTCAAGTATCATGAGGATTGTTCTGACAAGAAGGGTAGCAATGGTCTCTTGCCACATGGATGATCCCCCATGAACGAAATTCCCATACTAGAACCCGTTGTTTAAAAGACCAAAATCCTAAATCTATTTGTTGGTGCAAGAATGGTCCTTTTGAAGCTGCCCCACATTTTTACAACTTTTAGTAGAGATGAGAAGTATTCCATGGGAGTTTCATGGTTATTGATGCTTGGATAACCCAAGAAGCGAGTGCACTATAAGGGGGATCCTATGTGGTCAAGCATCTAATCATCCGCTAAAAGTAGGTGTAGCTGGATTTATCCAAGTGGGGATTCAACAAATATTGTCTCAATATCCATATGGTTGTGTATGTTCTTGGAATCAAAACACTTTCCTTGGATCTTAAACATTGGGAAACAAAAATTCAACATGATCATCAAAATTTCAAAACCTTTAGGAAGCAAATATCTTTGAAAAAATTCAAGTGCTATTGCTTGCCCTATGGGTTCTATCCTTAGAGGCTTCTAAGCATTTGAATTTACATATCATTTTTCTCACTAAAGTCAACAATAGGGAACCTTTACCTTAGTTTCCCTTATTTCCACATAATGGACCTTGTGGGATGAGAAGAAATTGGGACATTGGACATTTAGTTTGAAAATGTAATCAATATTTTTTTGTGGTAAAAAGAACTCACTAAGAAAAGAAAAGAAACAATTGGACCCCACATGTGCTCTTCCAAATGATTTGCCGAAAGATCAAAATCTAGAAACAAAAAATAAAAGGTTTTAGTCAAAAATTCCACAACAAAAGGTTGTCTATGCTTTACAAATTTAGAGAAATATTGGCCTTCAACTTCTACAAACGTGCATCAAGGAATAATCCAAATTTGTATTCATTTTACTATTGTCAAAATTTAGCACTTTTTCAAAGGTTTGAGTATCTCACATAGGAAGTACTAGCATGTTCTTCAATACCTTGGTCTAGTAAACAAATTCTCTCTAAGTTTCTTAGGATCATAATCAAAACTCTCATCGATCATTCAAACATCAAATCAAAATCACCTCGCAAACAACTCTTGGAAATCTTGAAAAAATCCTCTCTACTAAAATTTGGGAAAATCATCTTGAAATAAAAAATAAACAAAAATCCAAATCATCTTGTTTGGCTATGTGTGTGTAGATGAATCATTCTTTGCACACTTTGTCAAATTATCATCTTGTGGACAAGTTCACTCTAAGAAAACATCCAACCTCTTAGAGTTTATGAGTTCATCATCCCAAATCAAAATCAAAATCAAATCAAGTCAATCCAAAATCAAATCAAACAATCAATCCAAAATTCCTAAATTTAGCATCCTCCTCAAGGTTTCCTAAGAGTTCCAATCATTCACCAATCATCCACCTCTCATTATCTCATCACCATCCTTTTGATCATTAAATATATTAGACTTTCTTTTTTTCACCTAGGGATTAGATCAATCCAAAGAGTTAGAGGTTCATCTCTTACATTCTTGAAAATTGAGCCCTATTTTATGGTTCAAATTAGATCTCAACACAAGAAGAGCATGGAAACTAACAAAGAAACATCAACTTTGAGTGATTTGAGTCAAACCACCACTGAAATCAATCCCATTGGGACTAGAAATCTTACTCTCAATTTTCCTCCCCTTCCACAAATCCATCAAGAGGAAGATGTCCAAGTCGAGGACGTCACCAACAAAATTTTAAGGATGACTAGAGATGAGATAATTGAAATGGTTCAAAATCTTGAAACACACAAAATCATCAATGTCATGATGAAACTCAATCCCTCACAATACATGCATGAATTAGTGAAACAAGGGGCTAAACTCCCTTCCAATTATGATGTAAGCACTATTGTGGAACAACCCCTTGGGATCATGCCCCCAGTATCATCCACACTCCCCATCTCATCGACACCTCCATTCCAAAGCATCACTTAAAGCATCCCCCAAATCACATCATCCATTGCTCCAACTCAAGCTATTGTGAACAAGGGGAGTTCATTGTTTCATGCATTACAAACACACCCCCTTGTGAACAACTAAGATTTTGATGCAAATACCATCTTGGGCCAATATTTCCCCCAAAACCCATTACACTCATACGTTCCACTCACCTTTCAGGACCCCAATGACCTATCATCGTAATTCACGCAAGACCTCTCGACACACAAACCTCTCTCCCTATGACTTCACAAGAAGGAGGTGGGATATTTGGACCAAGGGGCATCTTTGACCCCTCATCATCATCATTCCCCCAAGGGAACACACCAACCCTTTTCCCACCACTTCCACCTTTTCCATTAACATCCACAACACCCCTTAGTTTAGGGCTACCTCCTTTACCACCACTCAATCAAAATCAGAACAACCCCCCAATTATCATCAAAACATCATACCCAACCCTCCAATATTTCCATTGATATCACAAGAAAAAATGGAAACCATCCAAGCAACCCAAGCAATCACTACACCATCCATAAACATGGTCTCTCAAGCATCAAGCATATCAATTGCACCATCCACCACGCAAATCCCCACCATCAATACAACAATACCCCTCACCACAACAATGAACACCATCTCGAATATGCCACCACAACTACCACCAAGACCAAATGTAGCCAATCAATATATCATCATTTTGTAAGCAACACAACAGGGTTATCAAAAGGCATATTATCAATTTCAAGCACAACAAGCACAAAACACATAAGTTGCATAGTAAGCTGCTCAACAAGCACAAGTAGCTCAAGCCACACAACAAGCACAAAAAGCACAGTAGGATGCTCAAGCCCAAGCCTTATTACAACAACAACAAGCCACCCAATTTTCCCAAGTTGTGTAGGTAGCTCAAGCTGCACAAGCTACCCAACAAGTGCAAGCTCAAGCTCAGGCACAAACCCAATACCAATCTTAGCAAGCGCAAGTGCAAGCTCAATACTAGGCACAGCTACAAGCAACACAACAATAAGTATATCAACAAGCCATGCAACAGTACCAAGTGCAGCAAGAAGCAACATTACTAGCCCAACAATGAGCATTGTTAGCATAGTAACAGCATGACCAACAAAAAGTGTTGGTGGCACAGCAACAACAAGACCAACAACAAGTGTTGTTGGCACAACAGCAAGAAGACCAACAATAAGCATTGTTGGCACAACATCAAATGTAAGCATATCAGTAAGCCTTAATCATATAGTAAAACTTGCAACAAAATCCCACCAACACACCCAACACTCCACCCATCACTCAAACATCTCAACCACTTCAAAACACATTCACTCCACCCCTTGATTCGCAAAATGACATAACAACACAAATTAAATTGCTCTTGCAGCAAGTGCTCGATCGCCAATCAGGGAAAACAACAGACACCAAGCAACTTGTGTCCCTATCCATTCAATAGGAGCCTTCTAATGGTACTGTTCCCCAAGGGATTTGAAATCCCTAAGTTTGACAAATAACATGGGATAGGAAACCCTAAAGATCATATCAAGGAATTCCAAGTACATTGCATGGAGGTCGCATATGACGATATGTATCTAATGCAACTATTTCCTTCAAGTTTGGTTGGCCCAACCATGGAGTGGTGCTCTCGCCTTCCTCCTGGCATTAAAAACTTCCAAGAGATCGTAGACGCATTCATAAAAAACTATGCCTTCACTATCAATATGGATGTTAGTCTAGAAGAACTATCAATTGTTAAACAAGCTAAAGCAGAATCATTTGCTTCCTTCTTGAAAAGATGGAAATCCAAGGCCAATAGGAGCAAATGGGCATGCTGGAAGAACAAGTTTGCACCATCATTACAAATCTTGAGAAATCCTTGGCATTCCATCTTAAGGTACAATGTATCACCACTTATGACAAACTGATCCCTAAGGAACTCAGCATCAAGCAAGCCCTTATTGCACAAGGGGGAACACCCACATATTAAGAAAATCAAGACAATTTCCCATCCACCAGCTATAATGAGAAACCTTGCACATGGGCGAGGAACAAAAATGTCATAAATGATGGTGTGGTGGATGCCAAGGTTTTAATCAATGCTCCAAAATAGAACACCCAAACCTACCAACAACCAAAAAACAACAATCGAAACAACACGTAAGCTAACATAGTATCACAACAACCACCCAACAATATATTCAACAACCTGAATAATCAAGGGGGACCACCTCTGCAAAATAGAAATCCACCCAAGCAAAAGTACATTGCCCTTGGGGGACCAATTGAAGCAGTCATGAAGAAACTTATAAACAAAAATCTCATCAAAATTCCCACTTATGAGAACTATCAAGAGCCCCAAATGAAACCACCATGGTACAATGAGAATCAAATTTGTGATTTTCACAATATTAAGGGGCACACCACTGCCAATTGCATGAGGTTGAAAAATATGATCCAAGACCTCATTGATGACAAAATCATAAATGTTGAGCAACCAGCTGGAAATCAAGACTTAAAAATATACACGAATCCAATGTCAAACCATAACCAAGGGAACAATTGTTGAAAACAAAAGTATGCCAATGTGGACCATGTATATGATCATGTTGTTGCATCTCTAGATGAAATGGTCACTGTCATTAATATCAAGGGAAAACTTGATTGTGGAGTCACTACACATAGTGGAAAATTCACCATCGTTGGACCATCACAGCCACCTTGGGCATCTGCCTCAAATCCAAAATTTTTTCCTCATGGCTACAATGTCCTAGACCAGCTAAAGAGAAACCCTACTCAAATCTCCATCATGGAGTTGCTAAAGATATCACCCGCACATAGAAAAATCCTAGAGGAAGCATTGGCTTCATCCACCAACTTGGCAAATCTTGATGCTAACAAGTTCCAAGCTATGGTTAGAAATATCACCTATCCAAGTCTCCTAACATTCTCCAATTAGGAATTTCACTCCTAACCATCTCACAGTCATGCACTCCACCTTGAAATCCTAGTTCATAAAAACAAAGTCAAAAGGGTCTTGGTAGATGGGGGAGTAGGTCTCAACATTTGTTCCCTCAACTTGATAAAGAATCTAGGATTCTTAGAGGATGCCATTGAAAAAGGTAAGGGTACCACAATCAAAGCGTATGATGATTAGGAAAGAGTGTCTCAAGGCACTATCCAACTCCCTATTAAAGTAGGGCCGACCATTATGGAAACAACATGCCAGGTCCTTGACCTTGATTTTCCTTACAACATTGTCCTGGGTCGTTCATGGATCCATGGAATGTAAGCAGTCACTTCCACCTTCTATTAGTGCATCCAGTCCCCATACCAAAATTAGGAGGTCACAATTCATGGTGATCCTGAGCCCTTTGCCTACTGCAAGAGCCTAGAAGCAAAACATTATAAAATCCCCCAAGTTCCAAAAAATGATGAAGGCCCCACCACTCTGTATGTAGACCCAACTACATTAACCTCCAATTCTGAGAAAAAGACACCCTCCATCCCTGACATATCAAAAATCAAGGTCATTATCTAAGAAAATGGGTGTGGGGATTACAGAATGAAGAAAAGTGCTTTTGTCATAGGAGAGATACCTCAGTCTCCTAAGACCCATGGGAAACCCCAACCAACTAAAACATCATCCCATACCTTCAAAGTAGACCCTTCTAGATTTAGAAGTTGGGGGGATTTAAGTTAGGAAATGGTAGATGAAAGAGACATATCTAGTCTCCTATATCAAGATGAAAGACCCATGCCTGATCTTCTAATGGATGAAAGTAGCAAATGTATACAAATGATGCTCAGTATGGGCTATGACAAAAACAAGAAACTCAAGTAGAATGACAATGACCTATTTGAACCCCTAATTCCAGAGAAGTGACTAAGAAATCTTGGTCTTAGATGTACCAATCTGAAGGTGACCATACCTTGCAAAGGTGCCTTAGTTAAGAAGGTCAAAACCCCCTCTCAACAACTTGCATCTGCCCTTCAATTACCAATATCCATAGGCCAAGTCATAGATAACTTTACCTTTGACATAATTGATGTGTGTAGTAGTGATGAGGATCCCATAACTGACTTGCCTATGCTTTTCAAAGACTCCTTTCTCATGATTAGTACCTTATCTTTTGAGACCAACAACCATCAAACCCATGAAATAAACCTAGTCTATCCTTAGCTCATCGATTACAACCAATAAGGACCACCAATTCTGGACACTTTTGAAAATGATGAGGCACACTTGAAATTCATGGGATTTTAGGACATGATACCATATGGAGATCACAAAGCTAGGTTTGACATCATACTAGACACACAAGCCTATTATAGGGAAATGATTGAATCCTTCAATCGCAAAAGTGAAAGTCTAAGAATAATCTCTAGGTCTTTGAGTGAAAACCACACTATGGCACTCTCTAACCTAAAAATAGTAAAAATAAAGGATGCATCCAATGGTGAAAACCTCTCTAAGACACCCAAGGATGAAGTATTCAATACTCCTCTCAGTACAATTCATCAAGAGAAGTCAGTAGTATTGGTCGAGAAATGTAATCTAGTTAACTTGGGAATAGAAGAACAACCACATATAACATTCTATGCAGAGTCAATTCTCATAGAAGAAGAAGAACTTCTAGCTACATTCTTGAAAGGAAGAAAGATAAACTTTGCATGGACCTATGCCGACATGAATGGGCTTGATCCAGAGGTTGTGGTTCATCACCTAGCTGTATACCCTCAAGAAAAAATTGTGAGACAAAAGCTTAGAAAAATGCATCCCCAGGTTGCATTGTTAGTCAAAATGGAATTGCAGAAGCTACTAGATGTAGGGTTCATACGGCTGATAGATTATCCAGAATGGGTCTCAAACCTTGTACCTATTTCAAAAACCACTAGGTGCATTTGCATTTGCACAGACTTTAGAGACCTCAACACGGCATGTACCAAGGATGACTTTCCACTACCAAACATCGATATGATCATGGATATGATGGCAGGACATGAGATGTTATCACTGATGGATGGGTTCTTAGGCTACAACTAGATCATGATAGCTAAAGAAGACCAACATAAAAAGGCTTTCACTTTCCCATGGGGGACATATTGCTGGAATATGATATCGTTTGGGTTGAAAAATGCAAGAGAAACCTATTAGAGGGATCTGACACTAATCTTTCATGACATGATCCACAAAACTATGGAAGATTACGTGGATGATGTATTGGCCAAATCAAAGAAAAGAGAAGATCACATAACAACATTGGGATCCATCTTTAATAGGTTAGAAGAATACAAAGTCAAACTCAATCCAAAGAAGTGTTTCTTCGGGGTCTAGTCAGGAAAGCTCCTCAGGTATATCATGTCTATGAGAGGAATTGAGATAGATCCTACTAAGGTCAAAGCCATTCTCAAAATGGAGGCACCTAAAATACTAAAATAGCTAATGGGTTTACAAGGAAGACTCCAATCCATTTGTCGATTCATAGCACAACTAGCATACAAGACTATCCCCTACTCTCATCTAATCCACAAGGGGGTGGCATACAAGTGGGATGAAAAGTGTGATCAAGACTTTAACAGGATCAAGGAATACTTACTCATGCGACCAATTCTAGGAAAACCTTTGATCTTATACATATCAACAATAGTGGCAACTCTCGGTGTTCTCCTAGCACAACATGATGAAAATGGAAAAGAGAGAGTTATCTATTATATTAGCAGAACTATGGTGGGCCATGAACTAAAACATACATCCATTTAGAAATCCTATCTATCAGTCATGTTCGTAGCTCAAAAATTTAGACATTACATGCTAGCCCATCAGATAAGGCTTATTGCAAATATAGACCCCCTTAAGTACTTGCTTTCCAAAGCAACACTTACAGGGTAGACAGCCAAGTGGGTTATGATTCTCATAGAGCATGACATCAAATATTTGGAATGCAAGGCCATCAAAGGACAAGCAATTGCAAATCAACAAGTAGAGGCACTGATATACTCAAAGAACCCACTTGTCTTAGAATTCCCCAAAGAATCAATCTTCAACATAAGTGTAGTGGATCACTGGAAAATGTACTTTGATAGATCCTACACACAACATGGGTTGGGAGAAATTATCTTCTTCATCACCCCACAAGGGGATTGCATACCAAAATCATACAAGTTGTCATTCCCTTGCACAAATAACATCACAAAATATGAGGCTCTTGTCATAGGGCTAAGAATTACAATACAATGGTAGAGAATGGCACTTAAGGTCTATGGAGATTCACAGCTCATAATCAACTAGGTCAACAATGAGTATCAAACAAAGGACAACAAGCTAACTCCATACAAGAAATTGGTGGAAAGTCTCAAGGAGTTTTTCATTAATATCACATTTGAGAAGCTACCAAGAGCAAACAACAAGGTGGTAGATGTAATGGATATAATTAGATCAGTCCTAGATGTCCCATGCAACATCTCAAAGCAAGAATTCCTCATAGAGCAACTTCTTGTGCCTGCATTCAAGGTACCAATGGCCGAATTTGTGTGCAAAATCGTTGGTCTTGATGATCCTTGGTACCATGATATATACACTTATCTAAGAATAGGAGTCCTCCTAGCCGACATAACCCCGAACCTCAAGAGGGCCTTTGTCAAAGAGGCATCTTGTTTTGTCATGCTAGGAGATACCCTTTACCGTAGAAGCATTGAAGGAACCTTCTTACATTGCCTAAACGTTGACGAGGCATTGATTTCCTTAACTAAGGTACATAATGGAATTTGTGGTTCACATTCAAGCAATATGACCTTAACCAAGAAATTGTTGAGGATAGGATACTATTGTACTATAATGGAAAAAGAAGCACATGACTACATTTGAAGGTGTCTCTAGTGTTAGCAGTATGGGGACCTCATCCATACACCAGCTCAAGAGATCCACATGATTGTCACACCTTGGCCTTTTTCACAGTGGGGGCTCAATCTCGTTAGAAAAATCACTCCCACCTCATCCAATGTACATAAGTTTATCATCACTACCACTGAATACTTCACAAAGTGGGTAGAAGCCATTCCCATGACATACATCATAGGAAAGCAGATATCAAAGTTCATCTTGAACTACTTAATTTTTTGTTACGATGTCCCTCAAGCCATTATCTCTAATAATGAGACACCCTTCAAGAATCAGGATGTTCACAACCTATTCCACAAGTTTAATATCCAAAATCACTTTCCCACCCCATACTATACCTAAGGAAATGGCCAACTAAGGCTACAAATAAAACCATCCTAAAAATCCTCAAGAAGATGATCAATGATGTTGATCATGACTAGAATTTGTAGTTGAATCCTACCCTATGGGCTTATCAAACAAGTATCTACACACCAATAGGTTCCACACCCTTCTCCCTAGTCTACGAATCAAAAGCCATAGTCCCTATCAAGATCGAGCTCCCATCCCTAAGAATATCATTGTAGAATCTCATCACAGATGAAGAATATCAGGTATCTCGATTGAATGAGTTGGAGCTACTAGATGAGCAATGTATTGATGCCTTAAACCATTTACAAGTGTATCAAAACTGACTTAAACAGAGCTACAACAAGAAGTTCAAGAGTCAGACCTTCCAAGTAGGGGAACTTGTGCTCAAGGAGAATCAGAAGAACATTCCAAATCCATATGGCAAGGGAAAATTTGAACCCAATTGGTTGGGACCCTTTGTCATCATAGCAAGCTACAAGTCAGGGGCATATTGGCTGTCAACACCTACAAGGGAACCTCTGCATGAGCCCATGAACAACTCCAATCTCAAAAAAAATTATGCTTAATATTGCAGGGTGTAAAACCAAAAAATACAAAAAAATTAAAAAATGTCCTAAAAAAATGGCCACCCTAATAAAAACCTAACAAACAAGCATCTTGGTGACAACAAAAAAATACAAAAATACAAAAATCCAAAAAAATCACAAAAAGGATTAAAAATCGTGAGGAGAAAAATTGTCCTCTAGTGAAAACCACTTTGGTGGTGCTTTGGGCAAGTACCTTGGTGAAAACCTAGCAAACATGCACCTTGTGTATATAAAACTTTCCATCCACCAGGATCTCCATGACTTGTTTTGGATCATTCATCGCATTCCATATCTCCATCCATCACCCATCCACATTTGCGTCATAGCTTGGCCCTGTGTTCGTGTCATGATCCCTCTTAGTACTACTTGGCCCATTCATAAGGTCAATTTGTCCTACCTTTATCGGAGTAGTCTATTGCTTCACACTGGGGCATGTTCTCATCAGATCAGATTCATTCATATTCTTGAAGTCTTCCCTAAATCCAAAAATCCAAAAACATCAAAAAATCAAAAAATCCAAAAACATCATAAAACCAAGCAAATCCAAAAACATTCAAAACATATCAAAATTCAAAAATAGGTCAAAAAGTCAGTCAAAAAAGTCAAAAAATAGAGTCATCTCATCAAACTACGTCATGTTTGAGCTCTGAACATAGGAAAAGTTGATCTTTGATCAACCCTTGAGACACTTAGGTTAGTCCTTTAGGAGTCCGTCATAATAAACTGGCAATCCATTTATTCATATCTCATTAGTAGTTGAGTCTATGTCAACCAAACTATGTGGTCTCTGCTTGTATAACGTAGGCAAATCTAATCTATTGATCAGCCCTTAAGGTCCCTAGGATAGATCTTTAGACTAGTCTCTTGGTCAAACTCTCAGAAAAACCCAAAAACATTTAAAAATTTCAAAATCAAAACATTTGTAAAACTTTGAAAGTACCAAAATAGCCTCAAAAATTTTCAAAAACTTCAAAAACATCCAAATATTTGAAAAAATCCATCCATTCACATCTTGCATTCATCCACAATAAACATAACTCATAATAAACAATCGTCATCCTCAACCTTTGGTGAAACAGTTGGAAACAAGTCTAGTAGGTTAAAAGTGAAAACTCAGTCGTCAAGGTCTCAAGTCTAGGTCGGTAAGTAACAAGTTAGTCAACTCTTTATGTCAATATCCTATCATCCAATTAGTCCCAAATCAATCATCTAATAACATCGTGTCCTAGGATGAATCCTTCCTACAATGGACATCAACATCAAGCATCATCGTAGTTCAGTGTTGGCTAGCAGTATGAAGAACATTAGCTTATTTGTTTACTTTATCTTTGTCTTTTGGCTTATCTTATTGTGCTCATTCCAATGACCTCTCAATGATGTCCAAACAAAGGGATTTAGAGAAAAAGGAATGGGGAAATGATCATTATCTTTTTATCTGTTGTGCTTGTTGGTCATACATGCTTTGTTTGGGTGTAGGGAGGATGCTTTAGCTATCTTTTTAACCACATAGGGAGGCTTTCCTCCCTATGTTTTGGTTTGAGATGTTTGGAATATCTAAACTACATTTTGAATAAGGTTCTTTGTGTTAGGTGTGAAAAAGAGTACTCTTATCTAATTGTCGAGTCAAAGTCCATCATAGTAGGCGCAATGACATCCTAGTTCTTTATACCTTAATGCATCCTACCTATGTGTATTATCAAACTTAAGGTAAATGTCCCTTTTAATGTCCCAATTCCTAGTAAGAAAATCATCATCATCATCATCATCATCTTTTTGACTTGTTGGATTCTCTTCTTTCTTCTATCTTCTTTCTGCTCTAACATGGTACCATGACAACCAATCATCATCACTATTGCACCCATCCTACATCCACAAACCATAAACATAATGCACATAATATCATGACATATAGAAAACACCAATCATCTGGCATGCATTACATGTAATCATTTACATCATAATATAGATTGGTTATTCTAAGAATTTCACGAACCATACATTTGAATTCATTGCATAAGCATAAAAGAATCATCGTATACATCATCAAAGCATCCATTGCATCATCACATATACATCATAATATCATTTGCATCATCATATAACATCGCATACATATCATTTGTTTGCATCATCATATAAGCATTATTATACCATGTACATCATATCATGTCATATACATAAATATCATTATAAAAATGCATCATCACATCATGTCATGTGCATCATCATGTCATCCATAAATTCATCACCATATCATACATAAAAAAGACATTAAAAAAGAAAAAGATTGCATTTCATACATTTCATCATCGTTGTCCATTAATTGCATAATATAGATCTGCTAGTTTGAAAATTCACATATCATAACATTTGTATTATCCATACATCATCACAAAAGTGCATAGAAAAGATACTAAAAAAGAAATGTATCCATGAATCACTGCATCACATCATAAACATCATATAGAAACATACATCACATTGCATCACATATAGAAAGTAAAAACATCCATCCATAATGCATAGAATAAAAGGCATAAATCATAAATTGGATCGAATCATCTCATATCATCTCATATATCATCAAAATAATAATACATTGTAATGGTACATGTAGACAATGAAAAATGCCCTAAGCTTGCGAGTGTCATTTTTCTTCATCCTCGTCCTTCGATAATTGAATAATTTTAGTTATTCAATTATGTTTGATCATATTCCTCTACTAATTAAATAGTTTTCAATAATTATTTAATTAATTCACTTTCTAATCTTTATTCTATCCTAATTGATTAAATAAACTAATTGCATCACTAATTTATCCCTCTTCTTCAATAGTTAAATAAATTATTATTTATTTAATTATTTTGTCACCTTTCATCTATAGTTAAATAATTACCATTAATTATTTATCTATTCATGGTCTTTTAATTCTTCTATAGTTAAATAATTATTAAAAGTATTTAACTATCCCATGCCACCTCCCCTATTAAATAATTAATCTAAATTAATTATTAAAGTCTAATTTTCATCTCTCCATTTAATTAAATTGATAAATTTAATTAAATGCTCCTCTTTTCATTTTCTCCAAATAAATAATTTGAATAAATTACTTATTTACCACTTGTCATTTTCCTCCATTTGGAATAAATAATTTAAAATAAATTATTTATGCACCTCTACTTGGTCAAAGATGCTCTCTCATAATCCCCTGTCATAACATTCATTTTTGTCATAGCCTGCATGTCTTGCATGTCTGTCATAGCTATCAGGCGTCATAGTCGTCAACATCATAGATTTTTCATGCATGGCATATTTTTGGTGCATCAATTCTAGACCATTGATCTTGGCATCTTTTTTGAGACTTAATCTCAACCATCCATTTCGTAACATCCCTCTCATGCATTCTCATCCATTGATCTTGGAATCTTTCTAGAAGATTAATCTCAGTCATCCATTCGAAAGGTTGTCTATAAAAGCAACCTTCCTTCTCCATTTTCATTTTAACAGTTACTCTTCTCCGACTTTCTACTTACAATTTGCAGGTATTTACACAAGTTAGACTACAAATCTGGAGGGCATATTTGCAATAGGAGAAATAGGAGAGCAAGAGAAATTATTCAAGTTCAAGCATGGGGAGTATTTTGATTTGATGTTTTAGTTTCCTTATGTTTTCATTGTTTTCTCTTGTTTGAATGTGGTTTAATAGCTTAGTAGTGTTGGTTGTCACTTTTTCTATGCTATTTATTTCTAACCCCATCTCACATTTGTGAACCTAACGTTTTGTAGAGAAATTTGTGTTTTCTTGTTTATTTTTGCTATTTTGTAGGTTACAGCCAAGAATTCATATGAAATCCCGTCATCTTCTTTTGAGCATAGAAAAATGGGCACATAAAATCTTTTAAAATTATTATCAGGGTTTTGTAGGTTTCGTTCTCAGCTTTCCAAAACTTCAAACGGTTAAAAATTTCATTAATATTTGAGAAAGTTATGGTCGTTTTAGTAATCACAACTTTTTAAGATTTAGTTATTAAGACCCAAATTTTCTTTTGTTTATAGGGCTTTTGTTTTGTAGGATTTTGCAAAAAAAAAATCTGAGTTATGAAGTTCTATGTCTTAGCTTTCCATAGATATCTACGGTTTAAAATTTTGTTTAGTTTTGAGAAAGTTATCGATATTTTAGTTTGTTGTTTTCATTCAATTTTTTTTTTTTGTTTACTAATCTTTTGTTTGTAGCGTGTGGCTTTGGAGTGGAGCTCCCAAAAACTACTTCTTTTGGAGTCACAAAAAAAATTCAGCTCTTAGCTTTTAGTTTTTTTTTTTAAAAAAATTTCTTAGTCTCTTCATTTTCTAGTTTAGTTATTTATTGACTTTTAAGTTTTAGTTTGGTTTTTAATCTTTTGTTCTAACTTAGTTTTTTTTGCAGCTTTCTCATTGGTCCAAGACATTTATGAAACTACTAACTTATGGTTTTGCAGCTTCGTTATTCGAACACTCATTTCTCAAACAATGTGTTTGTGATTTCTAGTTTAGAAAACACTTCCATTGGTGCATTAAAATGAACATGTGCTTGATTATGTCTGACTGTGCTTAAAGGTGGTAGGTGATTATGCTCTCATCTTGTGGAAACTAGGTGATCAAAAAGCCAAACCCACCTTATTTTTTGTCACCCTCAAGACTTAGTAATCAAAGTATCCTCTCGCCTTGTGCTTTCGGGTGATCCTGGGTGTAAGAGAAACGGTTACTGACTCTAGAACTTGGGCCTATTCTAGTGGGAAAAAGTACTCACCTCAGGACAACTTAGACCGGTAACACCCTGAACCCGAGGGACTTCCAACTGGTATATAAAATTGGATTCATGGGGAAAGCCCAAGAATCACGTGTATGGTTTCAACGAGATGGATCCGAAAGGGGACTCTCGCCACATGGATCATGCCCTATGAACAAAATGCCCTTACTAGACACCTTTTGTTTTAGAGGACAACCATTTTCAGCCATTGCTTGGTATAGTGCAAGGTACAGTATCATGCCTGAAGATACTCACTACTGACTCCCTTGAGTAGAGATAGCAGTTATTGGGAAGTGAATACCCAAGAATCTGAAGTTGGTGTGCCCGAATGACATTAATGAGTGGTGGGGGGGGAGCTAGTGCCACCAAACTTCTAAGCTATCCTCTCTCGAGAAGGAAAGGTGTTTAGCACCAATCCGGGGTATATTAGTGGGCTATATCAAGTATACAAACCATTGGCCTATTGGCCTATTAGGATTTTTCTTGTCTCATGTGTGTTTGCATACACCAAAACATATTTTCCTATCAAGTGTTTCTCGATTTTCAAACAATATACACAATAGTCGCAAATTTGGACACAAACAATTGACCTCAGACAACTCAGAATTTTCAACAAAACATCAAAAAATAGTCTTAGCCTACTGTCAAACTTTTACTTTTTTTCTAAGAGGTCTCTATCAGACATCGGCTTTGAAATTGCTCAAAATCCTCATTATTCAACCATTAGTTTGTATTCTTGACCATACGATTAATCTTTCAAATTTTAGATGCATCCATTAGGTTTCATAATCATCATTTTCAACATTAGCTTGACCATAGCTTTTCATTTTTGCATACTTTGGGTTGGGCCAACCATATCACAATTTGCAAAATTATTGCTTTCAAAACTAGGTTATCTTGGACTTAGTCATCAATTATATTTTCAGTCATTATCCTTTTTGTGAGGATTTCCAACTCAACTGTCTAGTTAGGAAAACTCACTAGTTATCTTGACCTTGTCACTTTGTCATTTTCAACAAGTCCTTTGGTAATCAAAATCGAAAAAAAGGATTAATCTTAGAGTGCTTAGGTACCCCTTTCTCCAAATTGCATTCATTTTAGTTCCTACCTTGCATACTTTATTCCAAAAAAAAATCCAAAAACATTATTCATCCTAGTTGTTATTTTGAACCTATACTTTGCATTAGTTGCATATTTAGTCGACAAAATCATCTTAGTCCTTATTTTGCACCTTGTCATCATTGTCATCCTAGTCATAATCGTCACTTTCGCTTTTTGGCATTTTGCATTCCCTTAAGTACACATTATCATCTCTTTGCATTGTCATCCTTTATCACACAAAAAGACAAAAACATAGACTAGTGTTATACTTGCATTGTCATCATCTTCATTTGAGCAATCTCTTTGATGGTGGAAACAAGACTTCAAAGCAACAAAAAATAAATGGCAGACTTTGGACAAAACTTTGACAACTCCAACATTAACACCAATCCCAATGATTGGATCCTTGACAACCCATTTGGCAATTTGAACGCACAATCTTCCATGAACATGTCAACTTCTTTTCAAAATCCACTTTTTGAACAATTCATACAAAGAGACCAAAATGGACAAGTCTACGCTGAAAATTTAGAGGCAGCAGGCCAAAATCCTAAAGTAGCTTCATTTGTCGAAGACTTGGTCTTGAATGATCCTGAATGATACCTCACTATGCTTTTAGACCAAGGTGTAAGATTATCAAAAGGTTTCAACATTAATACCATACGGCCTATGTCTCCTAATAATACGGCACAAAACACAACATCCCAGCATGACATGAACAATACCTAGACCAATAACATTGCCGTTACTACACAAGTGGTAACTACCACCATTAATGCAACATCTAGTGGTACTATAAATCAAAACACCTCCTCTTCAACCAACACAACATCTACTAGAAGAACATCTACTATGCCCATGCCTACAATGTCCATGTCATCTTCACAAATGATAGGAGCTACCTTTTCACAGACCATTCCTACAACATCCAAATCATCTTCACAAATGGTAGAAGCTACCTTTGCATCCACATCAGTAGGCACCACTTCCTCAAATCCTATGTTTGGCTCTTCATCTATGACAATGGGGACATTTTCATCACATCCTTATGGTGGAACCTCATTTAATCCCTTTGGAATAAGCTCACAACGTGTTTTCATTCAAAGCCCTCAACAGAACATTAACGCATCATCGCAAATGAACATCCCACATGGACAAGGGCACAATACACATATACCACATGGACACTTTCAAGGACCAAACACTACCATGCCACACGGACAATTCTTTCGACAAGAACAAGGAACTCAAATGACACAACAAATGCATACCTTTGGACATCAAATAAGTCATGGGCCTCAAATACAGACAAACATGGCGGGGTTACATATTTCCACATACTCGTCCCAAATTCATACTCAACAACAAATTCCCACTCACAACTAGCAATATCAACAAACACCTACTCAGAACATACCGTACTTTCAGACAACCAATGATCCCATTGTACACACCTTGCTAGAAAAAGTGGATGAACTTCAAAAATAGATGGAAAATATGAAAACCTCTGACAAGAAGATGCAAATGCCATACAACTTATGTCCATATCATTTTGATATAACTTTGTACATGCCACCATTTCCACATGGTTATGTGGCTCCAAACTTCAACAAATACAAAGGTAAAACAAATCCACTTGACCACATCAGAGAGTTCATAACATTTTGTGTGGATATTTCTCATGAGCACACATATCTAATGCAACTATTTCCTAAGATCCTCGTAGGACCAGCCCTAGAATGGTTCTATACACTGCAACCCAGAATAAATCATGGGAAGAACTTACTGAAAAATTCATGAAAAATTACATATACAACATTGACATAGACACCTCTATTACCAACTTATGCCATCTTACACAAGAAGATTCAGGTGAAACCTTTTTACCATTCTTTCAAAAATGGAGGGGCCTAGCGAGTCATTGTCATAAAGAAATACTTGAAAAGGAAAAAATTGACATGTTTGTACAAACATTATTAGGCACACTGAAAAATGGCTTGTGTGTTCATTGTTGCACAACATTTGCGGACCTAGTTGAACGAGGTGTCCAAGTTGAACAAGCCCTCATAGTTGAAGGAAGACTAAAATACGGTCCTAAAAACACAAATGCAAACCCTCCTGCTAACAAAACTAAATTTTGGGTTAAGAACAAACATGTTACCAAGGATGGTGTAGTCAATGCTATGGGTCCAATGATTACCCTAAAAGGGACACAACCACAAAACACATAGATGATGACACAAACCTATGCTGCTAATGTTGTCCAAACAAATCAAAATAACCAAGGCAATCAAAACAATCAAATTCAAGGTCAGCCTAGACAACCAAGACAATTCCCTAGAGGTCGCACATACACTCCTTTGGGTGAACCTATTGAAGAAGTCCTTAAGAAATGCCTTCAGAATGGTGTCATCACACTTCAAGACCCAAAACCATACGACCCTAGGCAATTTAAACCATCTTGGTGGGATGATAATGCATTTTGTGACTATCACCAAATAAAAGGACACAAAACTTCTTCTTGTAAACAATTGAAAAATCTGGTACAGAACCTTATTGAAACGCGCATCATTGAAGTTGGCAAACCACAATTTGCTTCAAATGTAGATCATACAATACACAAAAACCCACTGCAGGATCATGGTTCTGGAAACCCTTCTACGTCAAATACAACTAATCGAGCCAACCATGCCCGTATTGGATATGACTATTCTAGGGGACCTATCATACATCACATTAGAACAACTGATGAACATGTCTGCACGGTCACTGTTAGAAAGGCCCCTGAATGCAATGTCACCACTCATGGTAGAATGGTCACCATAGCTGGCCCTCCTCCCCCTAGACAACCAAAAGTAATAATAGATGCTTCATCCACTTCACAGCTGCATTCGCGTCCACGAAGCAAGCAGTCACAACCTAAAGGAAACTTTAATCTTATTGACCAGCTTGGAAAAACACTAACACAAATCTCTATCCTTGAGTTGTTATGCATCTCGCCTACCCATAAGGCCATCCTAGATAAAACATTGCAAGAATCCTCTCTGCCCAAAGATATTGATGTCGGCTAATTTGAATCCATGGTAGGATATCTCATGACTCCCCACCATATCACCTTTTTTGACCAGGACTATTCATCATCCAAATCCAACCATAATGATGCCCTTCATATCAAGGTCCTTGTGCATAAACATAAGGTCAGACGAGTCTTAGTAGATGGCAGAGCAAGACTAAATATATGTTCCTTAAAATTGGTCAAGGCACTTGGCTTTTCTGATGCTTGCGTAGATGCCACAAGAAGCATTGTTATCAATACATATGATGATGAAGAACATTCCTCTCGGGGCATAATTACACTCCCAATTCAAATTGGGCCAGTCATTGTCAACACCTCTTATCAAGTTCTATATTTGGATCTCCCATACAACATTTTACTCGGTCGACCTTGGATCCACGCTCTGAAATCCATCCCTTCCATGTATCACCAATGCTTGAAATTTCCATTTCAAGGCATTGAGATTACTATATACGGAGACCCTGATCTATTCCAGTACTCTACCAACTTACGAGGTGTCTCGAAATGCCAAGTCCCTATCAATAGGGAAGCTCCCACGTCCTTTTCTTCTAAATTCATTGACCCCTCAACACTCATGAAGCATTCCACCTCTTCATCTACCGCATCCATTTCTACTTCTTCCCCCACCACAACCATCTCCCTAACACCTTCCACTTCATTTATCACCCCAAACGTCAACCCGAGCTTCCAAATTTAGGACCAAGGATGTGGAGAGTACAAGCTAAATGCATCCTATTGCATAACAAAGATGCCCAAGTCTCCCCAGGTCTATGGCAAGCCTTGTTTTAGAATACAAGAAAAAGAAACTTTTAGGGTTCCTCCAAATACAGTTTTCATAAAGTGGGGTGAAATGAGTCAAGAGGACATAGATGATATACTATCCTGGATTTATAGAGAACCATGAGACTTAACTCCCTTGCCAGTAACAATATATGGAAAAGGATACAACATGATAAAATAAAAAGGTTTTGATGGAAAAAGTGGTCTTGGCAAGGATAAAAATGGAAGGCGTGAGCCACTATTAGTTTTAGAAAGACCAAAAAATCTTGGGTTAGGGTTAGGTCCATAAGAATCTAGTGAACCAAGTACCAAGGTTCTTCCATGTGAGTTAGTGTATGCTTCAGACTATGTTGAGACAACTGAGGACACCTCCTCTAAAACCAACTCTCACGAATGGGAATTTGGCTCTCATCAATCCTTAAGTGATTGTTTCCTAGACGAATTGTTCCTTGAACCTCGGAAGCCTACATTTGAGGAACACTTTTGGAAAATGTTTAAGATCGATACAATGCCAAATGATGTCAAGTCCAAATCATATTATATTCCCATTTGTCCTAGCCCTGACATACTAACCCAATCATTCCAAACTGATGATCATCATATGGAATCACCTGAGCCATCATTTTCCACTATTGATCCTGACCCTAATGCTAC
The DNA here is from genome assembly GCA_007258455.2 of Sequoia sempervirens. Lineage (NCBI taxonomy): Eukaryota > Viridiplantae > Streptophyta > Pinopsida > Cupressales > Cupressaceae > Sequoia > Sequoia sempervirens. The sequence goes on from VDFB02086081.1 coordinate 238,571,575, forward strand.
TCCCTTTGTCCCTTTACCCATTGATAGAATTGGACATAGAGCCAGATGATTACAACTTCATTTTTAACATCTTGGCATCCATTTGCATGCTCTCTAAATCATCTCCTCAATTTTCAAATGTTGATGATGGAATATCCTTAGTTTACCCTGACCTAATTGACTGGAAACAACAAGGCCCACCAGTAATGGATACTTTTCAAAATGATGAAGCTTTAGCAAAATTTCTAGGACTATGTGAGAGCATTCCAAATGGGGATCACAAAGTTGGATTTTCTATTGACTTGGATTGTGCTGCTTATTTTGGGGAGACTGTGCCATCCTCTAGTCTCAAAATTAAAAAGAAAAATAAAACAAAAAATGACACATCTCTAGGTGAAAACCGAAAGGAACCTTCTGATGACAAAATAGTAAAAATAAAGGACATATCCGAGGGTGAAAACCTCTTTGAGGCACCCAAGGGTGGAGGATTGGACTTTCTCCCTGTAGACAGAGAAAAATCAACAATGCTCGTAGAAGACACCATATCAGGTAATATAGCTACTGTAGAGGACCCCAAAATGGTTCTCTTTGCAGCATCATTAACAAAAGAAGAACCAAAATTTCAAAAATTCTTCTTAGAACACAAGATAAACTTTGCATGGTCTTATGTCAACATGCCAAGGTTAGATCCTGAGTTAGTATTACATTACTTGCCATTATTGCCAAATGCCAAGCCAGTAAAACAAAAGCTAAGAAAAATGCACCCGCAAGTTGCATTATTGGTTAAAGTTGAACTCAAAAAGTTATTGGATGTAGGTTTTATTAGGTCAATTGACTATGTTGAATGGATATCCAACCTCATCCCTATCACCAAGTATATTAGACAGATTCACATATGCACAAACTTCCCAGACCTCAATAAAGCATTTCCTAAAGATGATTTTCCTTTGCCGAACATTGACATCATTGTGGACCTTACAGCTGGATATGAGATGTTGTCCCTTATGGATGGTTTTTCTGGTTACAATCAGATTCATATTGCCCCTGAAGACCAACACAAAACTGCTTTTACATGCACTTGGGGTACATACTATTGGACTGTAATGTTGTTTGGTCTTAAAAATGCGGGCGCTACATATCAAAGGGCAATGGCAACAATATTCCACGACATGATACACACATTAATGGAGGACTATGTGGATGATCTTTTGGGAAAGTCATTGACAAGAAAATACCATCTTTCAATATTAGGCAAATTTTTTAGGAGGTTAGAAGAATATAAGGTCTGGTTAAACCTGAAAAAGTGTGTTTTTGGTGTAACATCAGGCAAGTTATTGGGATACATAGTCTCCCATAGAGGCATTCAAGTTGATCCCACTAAAGTGAGAGCTATATTGGATATGCCTCCTCCTAAGGGAATCAATGACCTAGGAATGCTACAAGGCAGGCTTCAATCTATTAGATGGTTCATCGCTAAACTCACAGATAGGTGCCAACCATTTCAATATCTTCTACGCAAAGGGATCCCCTTTGTGTGGACAGATAAGTGTCAGGAAGCATTCAACCATATCAAACAATACTTATTATCACCTCCAGTTCTCATGCCTCCCATCCAAGGAAAACCATTAATTTTGTACATCTCTGCAACTACTTTAGCACTGGGGGCATTACTAGCATAGAATGACTATGAAGAAAAAGAATGAGCTATATATTATATCAGTCGAACATTGGTGGGGTATGAGCTAAATTACACACCCATTGAACGTGCTTGTTTGGTAGTTGTATTCAAAGCCCAAAAATTAAGGCATTACATGTTAAATCATAAGACACACTTGGTAGCCAAGATCGATCCCTTGAAGTACCTCTTGAGTCAAGCAACATTGATAGGACACTTAGTAAAATGGGTCACAGTCCTTAGTGAATATGATATTCAATATGTCAAGCGGAAAGCCATCAAGGGACAAGTAATAGCAGACTAGCTCACAGATGCACCAATACCAGATAACCATCCTCTTACAACAAAATTTCCAAATGAGTCTGTATTTCACATAGAATCCCAACAGCCTTGGCTATTATACTTTGATGGATTTCATACTAATCATGGATCAAGAGCTGGAATATTATTCATTACCCCACAAGGAGACTCCATCCCAAGGTCATTCCACATAGCATTTCCATGCACTAATAACATGGCAGAGTATCAAGCACTAATTATAGGACCTTGAATGGCTATCAAGTGGAAAATTAGGAATTTGCAGGTCCTCGGCAATTCTCCGTTAGTTATCAACCAACTCAATGATGAGTACAAAACCAAAGATGAGAAGCTAATGCCTTATAAATATATGGTTGATAGTTTTCTAAAATATTTTCACAGGATATCCTTTGAATTGATTCCAAGAACACAAAACAAGGTTGTTGACGCTATGGCGACAATTGGATCTTTGCTTGATATTCCCAGCAATGTTCCACAATTTGATTTTTTGGTTGAGCAGTTATTGGTTCCTGCTTATGATGTCCTTGAATCCGAAATGGTCTGTGAGCTTGTTGGTTCTAGTTCCCCCTAGTATAAGGACATTTTTGACTACATTCATAGATCCTTCCTCAAAACCTTTCCAATAACCAAAGAAATTCCTTTATTTGCAAAGCTACACATTATACCATCATCAACAACACCCTTTATTGTCGTAGCTTCGACAATACCCTTCTTTGTTGTCTCAACACTAATGAAGCAAAAGAAACCTTATAGGAAGTACATGAGGGTATATGTGGGTCCCATTCAAGTGGCCTAACCTTAGCTAAAAAGATTACGAGACTTGGGTACTATTGGCCAACACTAGAAAAGGATGCACTGGAATTTGTAAGAACATGTCACCAATGTCAAATTCACAGTGATTTGATTCACGCTCTAGCACAAGAGTTGAGGCCAATCACTTCTCCTTGGCCTTTCGCACAATGGGGACTTGATCTCGTGGGCAAGATTCACCCTACATCCTCTAATGGACACAAATTCATTATCATTGCCACTAAGTATTTTAGTAAGTGGATCGAGTCCATTCCACTCACTTACATTACCAGCAAACAAATCTTCAAATTCATCCTCAATTATATCATTTGTCAGTACAAAATTCACAATCCATCATCATGGATAATGGTCATCCCTTCAAAAACCATGAAGTCCATGAATTATGTCAACGTTTCCATATTAGCCACCACTTTTCCACACCATATTACCCAAAGGGAAATGGTCAAGTTGAGGCATCTAATAAAACCATTATCAAAATTCTTAAAAATATTGTCAATGACATTGGCCATGACTGGCACATCCAACTCAACCCTGCTTTGTGGGCATACCGCATGAGCATTCCTACTCCCACTGGTGCCACTCCTTTCACCCTTGTCTTTGGAGTCAAAGCCATCTTTCCCATAAACATCAAAATTCCATCTTTGTGAGTCTCCATGAAAGACCTCATCACTGATGAAGAATACAGATAGTCAAGACTGCATGAGTTAGAAATGCTAGATGAACACAGAAACAATGCATTGAATCATTTACAAGCATACCAAAATCATGTTTGCAGAAGTTATAACAAAAGGGTGATGACACGGAAGTTTGACATTGGTGACCTAGTTCTCATGCAGAATCCCTAGAATCAGTCAGATAGGGAGAAGCCAAGAAAATTTGAGCCAAATTGGCTAGGCCCTTATGTCATCATAGCATCATTTGGTTCTGGAGCATATTAGTTAGCTACTCTTGAAGGTGAACAGTTGATAGAGCCAATCAAAAAATTACATTTGGGAAAATTCTATGCATAGCATCAAAAAGCCTACCCGAAAACCAATAAAAATATAAAAAAATTTGAAAAATCAAAAAAATCGTCACCTTGATGAAAACTTGGCAAACAAGCATTTTGGTGACACCAAAAAAAAAAGAGAGAAATAATTCATCCAATAGTGAAAACCTGGTAAACAAGCACTTTGGATAAGTACCATGGTGAAAACCTGGCAAACAGGTGCCATGTGTAGTCAATCATTGATGTGTCATCTGCTATCACTCTATCTACCTTTGTCCCTAATAAACATACACTTTTCTGACATTTTTCATAACTCTTTACCCTAACATCATGACATTTTCGTCCATGGACGACAATGGTTGAAATCAATTCTTGCATACTGTCAACTGTCCATGCTAATCATGCCTTTTCTTTACATTCCATTTTTCTTGGCTCATTCTCAACTTGACTAGGGGAAATTTTTTATCATGAGACTATAGTGGGTACTGCACGTGATCCTAAAAATTAAAAAATGTCCTAAAAAAGGACCTAAAAATTAAAAAATGTCTTGAAAAAAGACCTAAAACTTGAAAAATGTGATGAAAAAAGACCTAAAACTCAAAAAATGTCTAAAAAGACCTAAAAATTGAAAAATGTCCTTAAAAGACCTAAAAATTGAAATGTCCTAAAAAGAAAAAAAACTCAAAAATGTCCTAAAAAAACCTAAAATTTGAAAAATGTCCGAAAAAATACTAAAAATTGAAAAATGTCTTTAAAAAAGACCTAAAATCAAAAATATAAAAAAGACCTAAAAATTGAAAAATGTCTGAAAAAATATTTAAAAATTGGAAAATGTCCTAAAAAAAGACCTAAAAATCAACAAACGTCCTAAAGAAAACACAAAAAATTCCAAAAAACAGAGTCATGTCAATCAACATAGTCATGTCAATTCAAGTCTTGATTAGTCTTTGTCATTGTCGAACTACGTTGTCTCTGCACATTTTCTACGAAGGCAAGGCTCATCTTTGAGCCCCTGAAACATTAGGTCAGTCCTAGTAGGTTTTTCAAAATATGTCATGACTCAATCTTTGGTCAATAAGACAAAGTCATTGGTCGTTTCGAACTACGAGGTCTCTGAGTGTATGACGTAGGCAAGGCCATCCGCTGATGAGCCTCCGAGGCCACACTAGGTCAATCCATTAGGGTTCATTGCATGATTTTCTCACACATGAAATAGTATTTAAATTTATCATGGTCTTTCTCCAAATTCGAATGAACAATTCACCCAAGTGAACTTCTGCAATCTATCAATCAAGCACAACAATCATCTTGGCATATCAAAATCTGTTAAACTTAGTCAAACCATTCAAATCTTGGTTATTCTTCAGATGTGTCCTTCTAAAGGATAGCTCATGATTTAATCATGCCCTAGGATGTGTCCTTCTTAGGCATCATCATGGTCATCTAGCATTTTGAGGATTCTCACAACATTCGAGATATGTTCCTCTTGACATTGACATTATTCAAGATGTGTCCTTCCTGAATCTGACATTGACGTTATTCAGGATGTGTGCTTCCTGAATTCGACAATCTTGACATCGACATCATTTGGGATGTTTCCTTCCCAAACTTGACATCAATCTAGCATTTCAACATCGACATTGTTCAAGATGTGCCCTTCCTAAACTTGACATCAATTTGACATCTTGACATCGACCTCGTTTGGGATGTGTCCTTCCCAAATTTGGTAGCACTCTGGCATCGACGTCATTCAAAATGTGTCCTTTCTGTATATGACATCTCAACATTTTTTAGGATGTGTCCTTCCTAAACTTGACACCAATCTGGCATCTTCATATAGTCAACCCTAGCATTTTGACACCAAGACATTCGACATTCAACAAACTTGAAAAACTTGACATTTTGACATTCAGACACTTGGAAAGCACTTGGCATTTAATTTTATGATTTTTTCTTTTCTTTTGGTAATCATGATGCTAGATCCTTGAGGATGTCCTAACAATAGGATTTAGAGGAGCAATGATGTTTCATGATTTTTCTTTCCTGTCTTTACTGTTTGTGGTTGATTATGACAAAAAGACCGGGGAAATCACTCTCTTAGTATGAGTCATGGTCATCCTTGTCTATGGCTACTTGTCTCACGTGATGGTACAACCTTACACACCTTGGTCTATGTGATATCATGGTGTTTGTTGGCCATTACAATAATCTGCCCAATGATGATAAATATAAAAATGTAAGCATGAAATTTGGTTCCCTTATCATTTCTCATCTAGCTTTCCATCTTCATCCTCCTTTCTCTTCCATGCTAATATCCATCCCCTTCCAAGCTAACATTTCTTATATCCTTCATCCTCTAGTCTTATCAACCATTTTGAGAGCACACTTGTGTTCTTTGAACTCACCTGTCCTCTCGAGGGGGCATACACAACCCTCCTCGTCATTCTCTTTTCACTCGGGCATATTTCAAAATTAAATTTCTTTGACACAATGTGATGAACTACATTATGTCAAAGAGGGGAAAAATGTAGACAATGAAAAATGTCCTACGCCTGCAAGTGTCATTTTTCTTCATCCTTGTCCTTCGATAATTGAATAATTTTAGTTATTCAATTATGTTTGATCATATTCCTCTATTAATTAAATAATTTTCAATAATTATTTAATTAATTCACTTTCTAATCTTTATTCTATCCTGATTGATTAAATAAAAAAATTGTGTCACTAATTTCTCCCTCTTCTTCAATAGTTGAATAAATTATTATTTATTTAATTATTTTGTCACCTTTCATGTATAGTTAAATAATTAGCATTAATTATTTATCTATTCATGGTCTTTTAATTCTTCTATAGTTAAATAATTATTAAAATTATTTAACTATCCCATGCCACTTCCCCTATTAAATAATTAATCTAAATTAATTATTTAAAGTCTAATTTTCATCTCTCCATTTAATTAAATTGATGCTCCTCTTTTCATTTTCTCCAAATAAATAATTTGAATAAATTATTTATTTGCCACTTGTCATTTTGCTCCATTTCGAATAAATAATTTAAAATAAATTATTTATGCACCTCTACTTGGTCAAAGATGCTCTATCATAATCCCCTGTCATAACATTCATTTCTGTCATAGCCTGCATGTCTTGCATGTCTATCATAGCTTTTAGGTGTCATAGGCATCATAGATTTTCCATGCATGGCATATTTTTGGTGAATCAATTTTGGACCGTGGATCTTGGCATCTTTTCTAAGACTTAATCTCAACCATCCATTTCGTAACATCCCTCTCATGCATTCCCATCCATTGATCTTGGAATCTTTCTAGAAGATTAATCTCAGCCATCCATTCGAAAGGTTGTCTATAAAAGCAACTTTCCTTCTCCATTTTCATTTTAACAGCTATTCTTCTCCAACTTTCTACTTACAATTTGCAGGTATTTGCACAAGTTAGACTACAAATTTGAGGGCATATTTGCAAAAGGAGAAATAGGAGAGCAAGAGAAGTGATTCAAGTTCAAGCATGGGGAGTATTTTGATTTGATGTTTTAGTTTCCTTATGTTTTCATTGTTTTCTCTTGTTTGGATGTGGTTTAATAGCTTAGTAGTGTTGGCTGTCACTTTGTGTATGCTATTTATTTCTAACCCCATCTTATAGTACAAAATTGGGATCAAGTGTGTATATCAATCAGTATAGTACAATTGCCCATGGGGCTATAAAAAATGAGCCTGTAGATCTCAAGAGAATAATGAATAAGCTAGCCCTACTAGTTGCTCCCCTTGCCACTTGGCCTCTCCTTGTACTCCTTTGGAGGCCTATATCCAGTCTAATGTGAATAATTAGGAAATCATGTTGTTTGAGGCACTGCCTAGTGGTAATGCACTCGATAGTACTTGCCCTCTCTAATAGCCTCTCGATATGCCTGCATGGATACTATGCTCTTGGAGGAGGATGCATCGATACTCTCTAGTTGTCATTAGCCCATCTCCTATGCTACCTATAGCTCAGCAACCTGCCACTATTAGATAGCCTAATCTCTCTCAGCTGTCAAGGCCAAGACCTACTATCTCTAGTCCCTCTCTGCCATGAGTACCTAGATATAAGCCTGTAACTGTAAAATTTTCCCATCCCTTAGATCTAGCTATGGTGATGGTTGGACTAGGGCCTGGTCCTAATGACCATCTCTTGGTGGGGCCTGTTGCCTGTCCTAGTCCTAATGACCATCCCTAGGTTGATCCTAGGCATCCCTTTGGACCCTAATTAATGCACTCAAAAATTGAAAATAAAGGTTGGGATAGGATGACTGAATGTTGGTCCTGTGTCAGGAAGCCTCTAGTACTCTCACACGTGCTCAGAAATATGTCATGGAAGCACGCATTGTGGCATCTTGATCAATGCTTGGAGCTCAAAATCACAATAATTTCTAAAGGCTAGGTGTGCAAATGAATTGGAAGTGGCCCCTTGAGGCCTATTTAAGCCTAAAAGTTAGGGATTTTTTTACCCTATTTAGCCATCCAACTCGGGTTTTGGACCCCCAATCCTATTTTCTCCCAACCGAGGGTTGTTTTGCATCTTTTTTTCACATTTTTGCACATTTTGGCATCTTGGAGCCTTTCTTGACCCATCGAGCACCTTGTCCTCCTTTTTTGTGAGATCACCAAAAAATCAAAATTTTCATCTGATCTCTCGAGGGCGTAGTATATCAACATGTTTCTTCTCACTAGGTAGTAGTGGATCATTTAAAAAATCATTTTTTTTTTAAATTTTGAACACGAGCATATTCTTTGAACCAACGTAGCGAGTACTTTACTTCAAAGAGGGGAAAAATGTAGACACGAAAAATATATCAATTGGTCCTATACACTTGATCCTGATTACTAACACTGCTCTGTCCTAAATCATCTCCTTTGCTAATCATTTAATCAAATAATCTATATTTGATTAAATCCCACATTTCATCTCTTAATTAAATAAATCATTTTATTTAATTAACACTATAGTCTCTATTTAATTGAATAAATCATTTTATTTGATTAAATCTCTAAAGTCATTCTATTAAATTAAATAAATCAATCTTTATTTGATTTAATCTAACATCATTTCCTTTTATATAAATAAATCAAAATCTTTATTTAATTAAGTATACATCATATTCCTCTCATTTTGATTTATTTCAATCCAAAAATCTAAATCAAAATGGTCAAATCAACTAATCTCCTTTTAAAGTTAATCAAATCTTGATTAATCTTAATCTTAATCACCTAAATCCTCTAGATTTTGTAACTTGCTCATGAAAATCATTTCAATTGATCTATTAAATCCTTAATTACTTTCAAAAAGACATCAATGTTGTAATCTTCTCCAAATTTGAAAAATCCCTCCAAAATCATCCAAGTGGCATTAACTTCATTTTCTTCTCCCTCCAACATGTCATTTCATCCATTTTGAAATTCCACCTAATTGCATTTAATTGCACAATGACCAAAATGTGCTCTACCTTTTTCCACACGCATGTTGACAAGTGGCACTTGGTCATTGGTTGGTGTTTGATCCCACATTCATCCCTTTTGCCTCATTCTCCATCACTCTCATCTATAAATAAGAGGCTCTCACTTTTATTTTGGATACACAACTTCATGCAAAGACAATATCTTCATATTTTGAATTTTTTTATCCTTTGTTCATCCATTTTCAAGTTTCATAGCTAGGTTATGCAGGAATTTCTTGAAGGAAGAATCAAATCTTCATCAAGTCATCACAAAGCTTATAAGGGATTGGGAAAGGGCCATTTTCTACATAAAAATGGCACCAATTCCCCCATGGGATTGAGAGTCTGCTTGCATTAGATAGGATTCAATTGTCTTCATTTGTGTTCTTCATTTCCATTTCTTATTCCATGCATTTCAAATGAATTCTATGGGGAATGTTGATTTAACTTGCATATGGATCTAATTGTGTGATTGTTTATTGTGTTTATGTAGGTCTAACATTAACATTCACAATAATCAATATATTTTATCAGTTTATTGCATTAGAACATTATATTAAGGCATAGTTCACTCATATTTTCATTAGTTTTGAGTGGGGACATTGCACATTTTGGCCTACCTCTCTCCTTTTAGGTAAAAACCTAGAAGTGTTAGAGGATCATGGGTGCCAAAATCTTTGTCTGCATTTTGGTGAACCTGACTTTAGAAAATTTTACTTCTAATTTCAATTGCATTTACATCCTAGGAATAGATTGCATTGGCATGGCATGGCATTGCATTGCATTGTTTAAATTGCATCTAAGGGTTTTAAAAATTGCATTAGTGAAAAGCTCATATAGCTTGCATTTCATTGAAAATCAACAAAATTATACATTTTCATACTATATCTACATTTGAAAATCTAAAAAATCATAAAATTCCATTTAAAAATTATCAAAATTATCAAAAAAACACAACTTGGACTAATTCGCCATACTAGGCGACTTAGTCCACTTGCAAATTCTGCACTGTAATTTATGTCATTTCTAGATCATATTCTTCATTTTTGTTTTTTTTTTATTACATTTTTGTTATAGTTTCTAGAATTTTTGCTTTATTCCTTGCACTTAGTTTTCCTTCATTCCTTTATATCATGGCTATGTGTTTTAATAAGTTTTGGATGTCATTAAAATCCTTAGCTGACATGTCAAGTTGTGCCTTTGGAATTGATCCTAATGACATTGAACTTCCCCATGCTTCTTCAACTCCTCACGAATGTCCTCCTCATGATGTTGACATCATTGGAGAAGATGATGACAGCATGAATAAGTTCCTAAATGAATTCCTTGAAATCCTTGAAGCTAATGCATATTTTTATCCATCCATAAAACCACATGATCTTCCTACAATACCACCTCCTGATATGTTTGGTTATTTACATCCTAAAACAAACAAAGGACCTAAGTTCCCTTCATCAAGTGAACCCAATTCTTCTAAACAAGAAACCCCTCAACCATTTTATGATAACAAAGTCACTAGTACTCCAATCAACCTTGAAGAAACCTATGACAAAGGTTTTACCATCTTGAGCAAATAAGGATGTGACACAACAACTCAACATGACATTCATCAACTCTTGGAACAAAATCTAAAATATGAAAACACAATAGCGTTAAGTTATCAAGATCCCTCTCATAACAACAAGCCTCCTAGAGAATATTAGAGACTTCATGATGATGACATGGTGATCTTTGATTCCCCTCTCGATCTGAATTTCCTCCTTCCTCAAGAGCAACCCTTATCTGATAATAATGATAGGGATGAAAAGATCACTTTGGGTCCTCCCCCCATTTGTGAAAATGGTGAATCTAGCAAATGTAAGAGGCCTTACAAGTTACAAAAACTCAATTTTCTTCTCCATCCACCACCTAAATGTGAAATGAAATTGCAAATACTTTTAAACAAAGGACTCATAATAGTACCACCTATGAATAGGTTGGTAATCAATCCTAAAGACGCTAATGTTCCACATTGGGCATATCATTGTGTTCTTGGACATAAAAGTGATGAGTGTCATCAGTTGAAATAAATACTAAGTATCATTTCAATGGCAATAATTTTTATCCCCTGAACCCATAAACTATTATTCAAATCTTCCTGATATAATAGTTGTAGAATATTCTCTTCTCACTATTACATGATCTTTCACATCACCTACCTTAGCTCATTCTTTCCTCACACTCAGTGGGAGAAATATGTTGCTAGCCTTGTCCTAGTAATGCATTTTTCATTGTCCCTTAGTAGCATTATTCACCTTCCACTTATACTGATTGAGATTGGGAGGCAGATAACTTGCTCGACGATTGACTCGCATTTTCCTTACTAGTCTTTTACATGATTCTTTTTCTTTTTTTTCATTTGTGTGTAACGTGTCCCCCCATGATATTTTCTATTTGATGATCTCTCTCTTTGTGACATTCCTATATTTGTACCTTCATTCTTCTCTATGTTGTACATCACTTTCACCTTTTTCTTTTTTCTTTTGATTATGTTTTCCTTTTAGGGATGATGCAAGGTATTGAGACATTCCATGTCTCTTTCATGTTGACCCAAAGGTCCTTTTCTTTTTCTTTTCCTTTTTTTCTTGTGTTTTCCTTTTGGGGATGATGCAAGACATTGAGTCTGAAATTGTCTCTTTCATGTTGACCCAAAAGGCCCCCCCCCCTCGTTTTTTTCTTTTTTTTCCTTGTTTTTTTTCCTTTGGGGATGATATAAGATCGATATCAAGTGCAATTATTCCAGTGTGTCTCAGTCCATGGTGTGGTGTCAGTGTCAGATCAGACAGTTGTTTTCATTTTGAGGGAAACCCCTTCCTCTTTCTTTTCATTTTCTTCAAATGACATAGCCTTGCTCAAAAACGTATGACTTGGCATAAGGGCTTTCCAACTTGTCTCTCATGTCTTCTTTCTTTTTGCATTTTTCATTTTCTACTTTAAAGTAATTTCTCATAGTATGATGTGTAGCAATTCCTTTAAAGTGGCAACATACATTGGCATTATCATTTTGAATTTTCTTTTCTTGGTTCTTAGTGCACCCTTGTTCCTCCATACGATGTGTTTTTTCACTTTTTGGATGACATTGGGTGTAGTTTCCTTCATGAGCGTGATGTATCTTATCATATTAAATTCCTCTTGGTGGCTGGAGACGATGCACTGCATCCCCTAGGTTGTGAATCTTATATTATTTGATTGGTTCTCTCTTGGAGACATTAGAAACAATGTTCCCTAAGTTAAAATACCTCACATGAACTAAGCAAGACTCATTTGAACATCCTTTGCATGTTTCATTTTGCATTTTTTATATGGCTACCTTGCATAACATAGCTTGCATTCCTATGGTGTCATCATGTTTGTTCATGATCTCCAAGCATATGAAGTTTGCTTGTCTCGTGAAGCTTAAAAAGTCATTTTCTTTTGTGGCGCCTTATTAAAGTTAGCAGGAGGTATAACTTTGGTATGGTTGTCTAGGAAGCCCATTCTCAGGCATGACTTTCCCCATAGCCACCTGTGTGTGTGAGTGGATACTAGCCATGAGTGTATATTTCTCACCTTCTAGGCCTTCTTACCCTATGGATAGCCATGAGTTCCATCACCTCAGAGTGAGTATACATTTCTTTTTTTGAATAAATAGCCTAGATATAATCCACAACGGGATGGAAAAATGATTGAAGCTTGATCTAACTCTCTTTATCCTTCTCTCCCTTTCATCATTCTCTTGTGTATTTCTTTGTGCTTATGGGATCTTCATCCTAGGGGTTTGATCATCCCTCTTGATTTTTGTTGTCTCATCTTGCTAGCATTAGTTCATTGGAACCCCTCTTGATTGCATGTGGATCTACTTTAGTGTGAGTTTGAAGTAGGTTCGTCCTCTCACTAAAGTGGGGGCTAAATGTGGACATAGACAAAGTAACCCTTCTACTTTTTCTCAAGTTTAGGCCCTCCTTATTAGTTTGGCTTATTTTTCCTTGATTTAATGTTTTAATGTGGTCAACACATTCACATTAGGTCTTGGGTCCTTGAGAATCAATAAGAATAATATGATGTCTTGTAAAAGTGTTGTGAAGTGTTGTAACCCACTTTCACACTTTTCTAGGACCTTTTCATTATAATTCCCCTAAATAACCTCTTTTATCACTTACCAAGCCTTATTCCAAAGTGTTGTAAAGAGTTGTAACAAACTGTCACACTTTTCTAGACTTGTCATCAATAATTTAACCCTTTCTTATGTTTAAATGGACCCATAATGCACTTTCTAGCCCTACTTAAGTGTGTTTTAGAGAATAATCTTGTTAAACATCATTAAATACACTTAAATTTCTAACACCCAGTAAAATTTCCCTTGTGGGACCAAGTCACCACCTAAGGCCACTTAGTCCCATTGGGCACAAAAATCAAAATTATTTTAAAATTTCTAGTGAGATATTATTCTCTTAACCTTGAGGTTGGCCTGTGATGTGTTATTTTCGAGAAATTTTATAAAATCAAGTATAAATAAAGGGTTTCCCCCTAATTTTGCATCTTCTAAAATCCTAATTTTCTTAGTACCCTAATTAATCATTCTTAAGCATTCTAGGCACTTTCAAGTCTTCATTGGAGCATCTACTTGCATATCTTCAGATTTCTACATCAAGGGTTTGGTGAGTTGTAGCGTTTCATGTTGTTCACTCATCATTCTCTTTCTATTTCATTTCATTTTCAAGGGTTGATTACCAAATTGGGGTTTGACCAGGGAAAACCACTATTTACTAACCCTTAACCCTTTTCCCCCTCTTTGCATGTTTGTTTTGTAGGTCTTATATGCAGCTTTTTCAATGAGAAAGGTGTTAAAAAGGTGCTATCATTTCATTAAATTCATTCAATTCAACAAATCCTTAAGAGAAGCTTGGAGACCTTCTATAGCCCAATTTCTATAGAATCAGATCTAGAAACTTGTCAAGAAGAGAAGTGCAGACCAAGAGCTACAAGTTCCTATCCTGAAATTCCTAAAACCTAAAGGTGGACTAAGTCACCATTAGTGGTGAATTAGTCCCACTACTAAGCCTAAAAAGTGATTTATGTATTTTTGAATACCCTTTTGGCTGAAACATATTCCGACAGAATCTCCCTTAAACAGGACTAAGTTGCCTAGCTTGATATAAGTGTCCTAGTTTGCTTCAGCAACAAATTCTGTAGGATTCCAAAGCCTCTCTACATCACATTCCAATTTCCAAGTGCACCTCTATAGTTTTTTTCATTTATGTTATTGTGTGTTTGCATTCTTAGGTCATTTTGCATACAACACTGTGTTTTCAAGCATCTTGCATTTCTTAACTTTTGCATTAATAATCAATATCTTTTATCAATTTATTGCATTAGCACATTAAATTTTGGCATATTTCATTCATATTTGTATTAGTTTTGAGTGGGGACATTGCCCATTTTGGCCTACCTCTCTCCTTTTAGGTGAAAAACCCTAGAAGTGTTAGAGAATCATGGGTGCCAAAATCTTTGTCCACATCTTCAAACTGAAAATACTTCATCACCATATTTTGTTGTTCCTGATCAACTTGGAATAGCAACATACTTGGCCCCTATTGGTTCAATACAAGAGGACATCCATCTTCTTTGAGGCATAGCTACTTGGGATTCGTATCTTGCAAATAAATCATCCTTGTTTATAGAGTCTCATATTATAGACTTGTAAGAGTACTTTGAGGAAATTCATATCCTCTTTGTTGATGGACACATCATTTTTTTTGGACCACCATCTTCATCACCTTTGCATCTTATTCTACATTAGCCTTCACTGGATTTTGGATTCATGTCATCTCTTTCCAGCATGTGTACATGTGAGCACTTTTCAGAGGCACACAACATTTGGATTTGGATTCTTGATTCACTCATCTTTATGGATTGGCGTCTCCAATCACTAATGGATATGTTTCTTCCTAAAGGGAGAAATTTTTTTTGCAAGCAGTGTATCATATTATTTCTTTAGTTGTTCATCATTGGCATATGAGCTCTTTCTTTATGGGAGGGATTAATATCCTCATTTTCTCTCTCCTATTGGGGGACATAAATTGTACTTGTGTGACAAAAGTGGTCCTTAGGGGTTCACATTGAGTCCTTCTATCCTTCTTTCACTAGTGAAATCACTTATTTTTCTCTATTTCGGAAAGGATTTTTTCCCATGTGATTTTCTCATTTTCTCTAGTTTTGAGAGATTCATTTATTTTTAGACAGGTACCTCATCAAGACTTGAATTTTAGGACCCATCCATGCATTCATAATTGCATTGTACATCAAGGTTTATAGCTTATCCTTAATTTGATCTTAAGAAGAGTGTTGGAGTAATTAGGACATTACTTGATAATTAATTAATTATTAATTAATTATTAAGTCCTTTATTACTTTATTCACTTAAGCTAAACTTAGGATTACTTTTTTATTAATTAGATTGGATTAAATATAGGTCTAATTGTCTCATTGTATGAGACATTTGTCTCAATCTAATTCAATGCTCATCTAGGGTTTGATTTTTTATTCTTTTATAAGTATTCATTGTATATTTTAATCATTCATTCAAATGAATACATTGCATATATCAATTTCGTTTTTTCATCAATCTCTCTCAAGGTTGCATAACATAATCATTTAATTGATTTCTCAGTTTTGATTGGCATTTTAGTTGTAGAGGATCACTAGGAGTTGTGGGGGTTCAACAATCAACTCCAAAAAACCCTATACCTTAAAACCTAAATCATACACTCTCAACCCTCAACCCTATACCCTCAACTGTAAACCATATACCATTTACCCTATACCTATATCATCAACCCTAAAGCATCAACCCTATACCCTCAACCTTAAAGCCTAAACCCTACACACTCAACCCTATACCTTAAACCATATACCCTATATCATCAACCTCAAACCCTATACCTTATACCCTCAATTGTAAACCCAATACCCTCAACCCTATACCCAATATCCTCAACCATAAATCCTATACCCTATACACTCAACCTTATACCCTCAATCCCTAACCCTATACCTTAAACCCTAAACCCTACACCCTCAACCCTCAACCCTCAACCCTATACCTTATACCCTCAACCATAAACCCTATACCCAATAGCATCTACCCTAATGCCTAAAACCCTATACCCTCAACCCTAAATCCTAAATCCTATACCCTCAACCCTATACCCTCAAACCTCAACTCTAAACCCTACACCTTATACCCTCAACCATATACCCAATACCCTTGATCCTATACCCAATATTCTCAACCTTAATCCTTATACCCTATACACTCAACCTTATACCCTCAATCCCCAACCCTATACCTTAAACCCTAAACCCTACACCCTCAACCCTCAACCCTATACCTTATACCCGCAACCATAAACCCTATACCCAATATCATCTACCCTAAAGCCTAAAACCATATACCCTCAACCCTAAATCCTAAATCCTATACCCTCAACCCTAAATCCTAAATCCTATACCCTCAACCCTATACCCTCAAACCTCAACTCTAAACCCTACACCTTATACCCTCAACCATATACCCAATACCCTTGATCCTATACCCAATATTCTCAACCTTAATCCTTATACCCTATACACTCAACCTTATACCCTCAACCTTGAACACTATCCCTCAATTGTAGGCCCTAAAGCCTATACGCTAAACCCTCAACCCTAAATCCTATACCCTTGAACCTATACCTTATACCCTCAACCTTAAACCCTGCACCCCCAATCCTATACCTTATACTCTCATCATGGTTCAATGCTACTTAATGAGGACAACAAACTCCTAGTCCACTCATGGATGTGGGTGAATGGGAAGGATCTACAATTTATTATTAAAATTGAAAGTAAAAAAAGTTTTATATCTACTATTTTTTTAAGATATTGATCCTATAGATAAAACTATACCCACAATGATAGTCCATAGGATGAGTGAGCTAAGGGTAAAATATTTAGGAAGGTAGATAAGTTTGGCGAATAGAAGTATTAAATAGTAGAGATAAATTGGGTGGATAGAAGTATCCAACTCCTTGCATTGATGGACTCTTCAATCAACTTAACAGGACTATTTTTTCACTACAGACTAGGTACCACAAAGTTACCATTGATTCATTAGATGTGTGAAATAATACCTTCAAATCCAAATGGATTTTTCAAATGGGCACACTAGTCCCTTCAAAATTGAGGTTGATGCCTCCAAATATACCCTTCGAGAATTTTTAGTCCTCAATGTGGTCATCTAATTGCCTAACATGTGAGATTTTATTTAATGTTATGTATAGACACCCCGTGTATCACAAGGAATTGCATGCATTGTTCAAGCCTACAAATAACATGGAATTACTATATCTTGGTGAAAGAAATTATTATCCACATAGTTCATAATCCTCTTAAATTTATATAAATATAAGAAATTTTGTAGAAGGATCAACATAAAAGGTAGTTTAGTTACCTTAAATATTTTCATCTCAAAATAATTCATAAGAAGGATGAAAAAATAAGGTTGCAAACTATTTGGGTTGGCTTTGAATGAATAACCTTGATAACTATGTTGGAATATTGTGAACACTACAAAAAATATTAGTCTCAACTGTATTCAAAATTAATCTTATTTGTTGATATCTATCCACCAAAGAATCAAATGATAGATAAGCCCTTTATTAATGTAAGATAAAATTGTCTACCACATAATGCACATGTCTCTAGATATACATCCTCAACCTTATACCCTCCATTGTAAACCTTATAGCCTCAAACCTATACCCAATGACATCAACCCTAAACCATAAACTCTATACTCTAGAAAATCAAACCTATATTCTCAACCCTAAACACAATCCCTCAATCCTAGACTCTAAATTTTATATTCTAAATGCTCAACCATAAACTCCATACCTCAATCCTAAACCCTAAAACCTATACCCTTGAACCTATACCTTATACCCTAACTCATAAACCATATACCCTTGACACTATACCCTCAACCCTCAACCCTATATCTTAAACCCTATACCATATACCTTATACCTAATATCATCAACCCATATTATCAACCCTAAACCCTACACTCTCAACCCTATATCTTATACCCTCCACCATAAACCCTATAGCCTCAACCCTATACCCTACAGCTTAAACACTATCCCTCACCCCTAGGCCCTAAAGCTTATACACTAAAGGGTGAGTGCAATATCATGGGAGCCCAAACAATGGTGTTGGTAAAAAAAATGTGACATGAGGAAGGAAAAATTGTGGAATTCATGTTTGAATTTTTTCCTGTGTTGGTAAAAAGTATAATTTCTATGGTAAACACCAAAGAAAAATGGATATATGTTATAGACACTTATAATTTTCTAGAGATTGAGCCATGTATATTAATTATTATAATAATTATATATTATATGATAATATATTATTATATTATTATATATTATACTAAAAATATAATATTATATATTATATAATAATAAAATATTATTATATTGTAAGATATTATAATACTAATATATATTAATATTATCATATAATATATATTATATTATCTTTTTATGGGTTGGTAGCTTGTCATCTTCTAAGTAAAGTCTTGTGAAGTGGGATATTGTTTGTAGGCCAAAGCAATTTGGTGGCCTCAGGTTGCAACTTTCCACTCTAACTGGTTTTGTGTTGTCTACTAATCTTTATTGGAGATGGTATTTGGATCAAGATAATGTCTGGGCCAGGATTATTTCTCACAAATATCTAAGTGGGATACCAAAGGAGGAGGTTCCTCAATATCTGCTTGTGGGAAAATACTCTATGATTTGGGAAATGCTTAGTAAAGGTGATAAGTCGATCAAGGAGGGCTTTTTTGGATATGAAATAGGGGGATTGAGGCTCTCTTCTATTTTGACTCCTAGGTATTAAGAGGTAATTCCTCGGAAGTATGGTGGGTTGGACGTTCCTTGGTGGAAAAATGTTTGGAATAAGTTCTCCTGGCTCAAGTGTACTTGTTTCCTATGGACCTTAGCTTGGAATAGATGTTTTACTTGGGAAAATATTTAAAAGCGAGGATTCTAAGGCCCATCTGTTTGTGTTCTCTATGGGTACAGTGAAGAGGATTCATCCCACTTATTCTTTTGGTGTCCCTTTTCTATGCTTATTTAGTATTTTTGGTGGGGTGTTTGGAAGCATCCTTGTGTTCATGCCTCTTCTCTAGTTGAATTCTAGGGTAGCCTAGGGAGACCTCCATCATAGGACTCTTTCCTCCAAATTGTGTGGTGCATTGGCACTGCTTTCATCCTTTGGAAAATATGGCTAGAAAGGAATCGTAGAATTTTCATGGGGAAAAGTTGATGATTCAATAGGTTTGGTAGAGAATTGTTGATATGATTTAGGAGATTGTGAAAGCTAAATGTGAACTTTTCCCTTGGAAAGGAGTGTGGATGAGATTGTGAAGAGATTGGGCTTGGGGGGTTTGGCCTTTGACTCCTTTTATGGTCAAGGAGGTAGGAAAGCTAAAAAGAAGGTTCAGAGGGCTGGGAGTTGGTCTAGTCCTCTAGTGGATGTTTCTAAGATGAGCATTGATGGTTCTTCTAAGGGAAATCTTGGACTTACTAAGATTGGTGGGGCTAGGAGAGATAGTTTCAGTTCTATCATTTTCCTATTTTCCATTCATAAAGGGCAGCAAACCAACAATCTTATGGAGGGGTTAGTGTTTATTTGGGTTATTGAGTGTGCTTGTGCTCTTGGATAACATACGATTTTCTATGAATTAGACTATCATATCAATGTTAATTTGTTAAATGAGTAGATTGGATGGGATTAATTGGAAACTTGCTTCGATTGTTCGACCTATTTTATAGTTGTGTTACATGCTAGAGGTGGTGTCTTTTACATACATCCCTTATGAATGGAATAGGGTTGCTAACTATTTGGCCAAATGGGCTTCTGAGCATGCTGGTGACTAGAAGATTGATAGGTGGGATCAGTTATCCCTAAATTATTTTCAATTTTTAGAGAAAATTATTTTGGAGGACATGGCTAGTTGATGTTGGCTGGTGGTTGGCTTTGTTGTGGTATTATGTTCTCGCTAGTTGTTTGTTGATTTGGTGATCCTATTTATCTTTGGGTGCCTTTGTGGACCTTTATTTCTTTGTATTGGTGATTTCCTCATATTAATATATTAGTATGATAATATTGAAATATTATTAAATTACATATATTAATATACTAATATTATCAAAAATATTACCATATTATATATTATATAATAATAATAAACTATTATTATACTATTATGTATTATAATATTAATATATATTAATATTATCATATAATATGTATTAGTATCATAAATATTAATATATATGTTAATATTAATATTAATATATATATATATATTGATATTATATGTTAGCATGGTTGGTTAAGGGCTTTGGGCTTGTCCCATATAGGTCCCGCGATCGACTCATGCTCCGGGATGATAAACAGTACGGGTCGTGTCCGGTGCGGTCCGTGCCTCCAGAGGACTAGTCTCGCCTCCTCCGCCCCCCAAAACCTAGCATAAAAGTAAGCCCAAGCCAAGGGGTGGTGGAGTACATTGGGTTGTGTCACAAAAGATCTGAGTGCTTGCCCCGAGGATTGAGGAAACCTCTAGGTTAACAAAAAATAAAAAAATAGAAAAAATTATATGATATATATTATAAATTAATATTAATATTAATATATCCTGCAAAGAGGATTGTTGTTGCACCAAGAGATCAACATGTTAATGCCTGATATAACCACCAGAGTTAATGAATCCACAAGAGGTGGTTAAGCCATGTCACAAACCTGAGTGTTGCACTATACAACACAAGGAGACCAAGAGCACACACCTTGCAACAATCCCCCCAAGTGCAAGTGAGGGATTTGAACCTGTGACCCAAGATCTAATACCAATTCTTAAATGAATAAGAAAACCAAGAATGTGGCTGAATTGGTTGTACCAAATTAAAATATCAAAACCTCAACAATAATCATATCCATGTGCATTCATTAAACCTTGAGTCTATTATAATGTTTAAACATGAAAGGTAGATAACTAAAACTAAAAAAACCAACACTATACACAAGACTCACACCTGATTTATGTGGAAAACCCAATGAGGTAAAAACCACAATGAGGGTTAGCTCACAATATAAGTAATTGCAAAACTGGTACAAGGGCCCACAACCAAAATAGGACACATTGTCCATGAATGCTCACAACCAAGGCTCACTGCCATAGAAAGAAAAAGAAGATAGAAGAGAAATGTTACATAGAAAATAACTTCTCAATGCAATAGAAAATCCACCACAATAGCTCCAACACCTTCATAGTCTTGTTTGAATGATTACAAACACCTTCAACTCACTGCATTTAGAAGTCCAAAACTTTGAAGTTCACATTGCTCTACTAAAACTCTCACTCTACTCTTCAGGAATACACATCACTTGAATCTCTATACTTTCTGTCTTATCAACCTTCAACATCTCAACTCATACTTATACTATCCTTAACCTTGAAAACTTTCATTGATGCTTCACACTTTGTAATTTCAAATTAATTCAACACTAAACATTCCCACAATGGATAAGAACAAAAAGTGAACCAAAACAACACCTAATTGGGACCCAAATCAACTCTCACACACCACACTACACCTTCATTAACACTTGAACATATTCAAATGTTATTTAAACACCAGGTTGGTTGTTACTTGTGAAAACACATTAAACATTGAATTACATGCTTCCTTTGATCAATCCAAAACCTTTAGACAACAAAATTCACTTGAACATGATCTAAGAACATCCTAGAAACCAACAATCTCCTTCACAACAAATCTCACCTAAAGATTATAAACATTTTGTTTATCCAAACATTATTGCCAGACACTACAATACTCTATAACTCAGAAGACCTTCTAATACACATAACCATGAATCATCTTGAAAAAATAGAGAAAAACACCATCAAATCTCCTTCAGAACAAGTCGTAAAAAAAACTATGGAGAAATATAGAGAAAATACATTTCTCCTAGACGCCTTTGTACACAACATTGCAAAACTAGTTCACGCACTAGTGAACATAACTTCCTCTGACCATCGATCCAAAAGTCAAATTTTTGGATATAGAAAATTTGAACATCTCTAACCAACATATCTAAACCATAAAAGGCATATCTTCAATCCAGAAGAAATGAAAAGAAAAACTAGAACACCTCTCCAAACTAGAACACCTCTACAACACCCTATTTCCTTATTTTATCAATTTTCTCAGTATCCTTGACATCTAAACCATAAATAGAAGCTTATCAAAGCAACAATATCTTCTCAACCACTACACTACTATCATCAATGACAACACAATCTTGTTGAAATCAATAAAAACATCTTCATACTTGCAACAATCTCCCCCTTTGTCATTGATGGCAACACAAGATGTGAAAAAACATCAAAGACATAATAGCTCTGAACATCCCTATTTCCTTTTCTCTTTTCTCCCCCTTGCACAATTGTCTCATTACACTCTTTTTCCTTGTGTTGTGTTGTGCAGTGTGGTGATTGGGTTTGTGACATGGCTTAACTGCCTCATGTGGATTCATTAACTTTGGTGGTTGTATTGGTCAATGACCAGTCAATATTTTGGTGCAACGAAAACCATCTTTGCAACAATTGGTATTAAAGCCTAGGTCACGGGTTCAAACCCCTCGCTTGCACTGGGAGGGAATGTTGCAAGGTGTGTAGCCTTGGTCTCCTGACATTGTGGAACACAATGCTTAGGTTCATGGCATGGCTTAACTTCCTCTTGTGGATTCATTGACTCTAGCGATTGTATCGAGCATTAACAAGTCAATCTTTTGGTGGAACAAAAAATTGTCTTTACAATAATATATATAATAACATAGTAGATACCATACCGGTCATGTAACATATATATTAATATAATATATATTATATTATATTAATGGCTCAACATATATGAAATATTAAAAAAAATACACTCTAAAATGGATATCCATCTCGAAGAGCTTTTATAATATAAAAAAATCTCTCCAAAATGGATATCCATTTTGGAGAAGTATAAGTAAAAAATAGCAACTTTTGAACTCATTCTCACTATCGACAATTTCACAGCAATGTAGGTAGAGGCTAGGAAATGGATATCCAAAGTGAACAAATATCTGTTTTTATAGTCTAAACCAAATTTTGTCAACTTCCCTTCAATTTTAATAGCATTCAAGCAAGGTAAGTTGAATTTTATTGTTTCTGATGATTTTAATTATTCTATCTAATTTTTTAACAAATATATTAAGTTTCTTTTATAAATTTTAGTAATTATTTTAAAATTATGTTAATTTTAAAAATTGTAATTTTAAATAGGGTTTTAATGAAATAAATTGATAGCGAAAACCCTCCTCCACCAAACCCTCCTTAAATTCATGATTTAATTGAGATAAGTATAATTGAATTAAAGAACATTGTTGAGAGATACTATAAACACCCACATTTATATTCAATAAAACATAATATAGAGGCCATAATAAGTCATGTGCAAGATATCACAAGGAAACATACTGTAACAATGGTAAAAATCTAGGTTAGCATGAAATAAAATTTATCAGACAAACCCTAGCTAAACAATGAAGCACAAAGGAGGAAAATAGCATAAAAGAAAGCAACAATTTCACCAAATAGCCTTCATGCCCGCCATGATTAACCTTCATTTCTCTTCTCCATTTGTTGTAGAATAATATTTTCCCTTAGATTCTAAGGAACAACAAAAACCTATGAGAAAGACTCAAGAAAATATTGAAGGATTTGACTCAAAATTGCAAGTGTACTCAGAAATTGCAAGCATGAAGTCATGAAGTCATGAAGTGTACCAACCTGAAGTGACAAAATGAGGTTGACAATGCCTTTTTATAGAAAATTCAATTCTGGATAAATAGCCAAGATTGAAAGTTTGAAAAACCCTTAAGATCAAAAGGTTGAAATTGCATGTGACAACTAGCAATTTGCGTTAGGGAAAAGTTTGAAATGAAGGGTTGAGATTTGATTTTAGGAAAATCAAATCAAAGGTCAAGAATGCATGTGACAAGAAGATATTGGGCATGGAAAATGAAGCTGTTGGAGAATCAAATAAGAGTTTAAAATTATTTGATTCAAGAGGTGATGTTGACCTTTTGAATTAAAAATTAATTTAATTCAAGAGTGGTGGGGTCATGTGAGTAAATAATTATTTCAAATTATTTATTAGTGAGAAACAATAGAAAGTGGGGAATTTAAATAAATGACTATTTAAAATTAGAAGAAAAGTCAATAAGATATTTAAATAATTAATAATAATTATTTAATTATGGAGAAAATGGACAAGGTGAACAATAATTAAATAAATCATGGGAATTTATTTAATTATAAGAAGACATATTTAAATAAATAAACAAAGTTTATTTATTTAAATAATTAGGAGGAAATAGTTAGGAATTATGACATTAGTACATAATTAAATAATTTAATTATGTGAGGAGGATATTTGACATAGAAAAATGTGGTTTGCAGGTCTATGCCATTTTTATTTGTCTACATTTTGCCCCTCTTTGTCATAATGTAGTTTATTGCATTGTGACAAAGAAAATAAGTCAAAAATATGCCCCAACGTGAAAGTGAGGATAGGAAGGATGACGAGGATGTAGTGGTATGCACCCTCAAGAGGACAGTCGGGTTCAAAGAACACGAGTGTGCTCTCAAAATGGATGAGAAGACTAGAGGATGAAGGAATAGAAGAAATTTTAGTGCGAAAGACATGGATGTTAGACGAAAAAGGAATACTTCAATATTTTCCAAAGTACTAATAGGTGTTGCTTTAATCATCATTGGGAAGATTATTGTAATGGCCAACAAACACCATGATATGACATAAATCAATGGTGTGCATGGTTGAACCATCTCACAGAACAAGAAGTCGCAGACAAGGATGATTATGACTCATATGAGGAACTTAGTTGCTCCAGTCTTTTTGTCACAACCAACCACAAACAAGAAAGACAAACCATGAAACATTATTGCTCCTCTAAATCCTATTGAGGACATCCTCGAGGAACTAGTAGCATGACAGTTTGGAAAGATAAGACAATCATCATGATATGTCATGGCTCCTCTAAATCCTGATGTCAGGACATCCTTGAGGAACTAGAAGCATGACAAAAAATAAAATGACAAGTGTGACAAAGATTAAAAATAGTGTTTGCCAAATTGTTTGCCAAGTGTGTTCAAATGTCAAGTGTGTTGATGTCGAGATGCCAAGTTTGAAAAATCCTAGGTTTATGTTGAGCAGGCTAATGTGTGACGGATGTCAAGTAATGCCAAATTCAAGAATGACACATCTTGAATGTTGTCTATGTTGAGAGGATCAATCCTCAAATGTTAAGAGAATCCTTCAAAATTCTAGATGACAATGTTGATGCTCAAGAAAGACATATCCTAAAGCATAAATAAATGATGTGGGTTGTTCTTCAGAAAGATGTATCCAAAGAATAACCAAGAGTTTATAGGTTGACTTGTTATGATAGTTTGACCAAGGTTGACTAGATGACCAAATTGACTGCATGCCAGTGTTGACATGCCAATTTAGTTGAAATGTCAATTAAATGATTTCCAAAGTTCATTTAAGAGTTGCATGATTTAGGAAATTCACAATAAAAGGAAAATTGACTCAACAGACCCTAAGGGACCAACCTAGGGGGCCTCAGGGGCATGTTAATGATGGCTTTTTCTATGTCATACACTCAGAGATCACGTAGTTCAATAGGGATAGGACTGACATGTACTAAAGACGTATTGACATGTTTTGACTTAACCTGATGAACCCTAAGGGACTGGAACTAGGGGGCCTTGAGGGTACATCGATGATGGCCTTGCCTACATAGCAAATATGTAGAGACCCCATAGTTCGACTGATGCCATTATTAAAGATGACAATTTTTATTGATTGATGCGACTGACTCAACGAAGATAAAATAACTCATTTATTGGACTCAAATGAGCAACTAATATTAAATAATTCAAATACTAACTTAGGTGGTCTCGGGGGTACATCAAATCATGACCTTTCCTATGTAGCAAGTGTGCAAAGATCGCGTAGTTCGACTATTCTAACTATGACTTGACTTTGACTAATTAGGACTTTGTTTTTGTGATTTGTGCAAGTTATTTGGATGTTTTTGTGTTTTTCAAAGTTTTTAATTTTTTTGGATTTTTTTTAAGACATTCTACGATTTTTATGGATTTTTTCAAGAAATTTTATGGAATTTTTCTAGACATTTTATGATTTTTATGGATTTTTTTAGGACATTTTATGATTTTTATGGATTTTTTTAGGACATTTTATGATTTTTATGGATTTTTCAGGACATTTTATGATTTATAGGACCATGTGTGAGACCCACTATAGTCAAGTGATAAGGGTGTTTCCCCCAGTCAGGTCTAATACTAGCCAAGTTCAATGAGATGGAAAGGACATGTTCAAGATGAAAAGTGGAGAATATGTGAGACATGATGTCAACTGTTGTCAGCTATGGAAAGAAATAGTAGGACTTTATGAAAAATGTCATGAGGATGTCAAAAGATCAGGCATTTATTATGGACAAAGGTAGATGGAGTGATCGTAGATGGCCAAGCAAATACTACCTACACATGGTGCTTATTTCCAAGGTTTTCACCATGGTACTTATCCAAAGCACCATCGAAGTGGTTTTCACTATTGGATGGATCATTTTTCTTTACCTTTTTTGATGTTTTCTTAAAAAAAATTATGCACCAAGATGCCTATTTGCTAGGTTTTCATTAGGGTGACAATTTTTTGTATTTTTCAATATTTTTGTATTTTTGTGGTTTTTAGCCAAGCTCTCTGATGCTATGTGTAGAACTAATAAGTTGTGATGATTCCTTGATCCTATTCAGATGACCGTGTTGGATGAAAGGACCTAATATGGATGTGGAATGCAAGTGGAAAATATGATGGGTGATATAAGTGGTAGATGAAAGAGGGTATGGTATTCTCTCTAATGTGTACATTACATGGGCAAGCAGGTTTTAGATGACAAGGAGTTTGGGTGACTGATGAACTACGGTACATCAAACGGTCATTGTCAAAGGTACATTGAAAAAATTTGTCAAGAGAACTAAGATAAAAAATGAATATGGATGGATTGAATGGAATGTATGGAGTGAGTGAAAGTGATGGAGATGAAGACCTTAGATCAACAAGCTCTTTTTGAACTTTTGTGTTGATAGATGCCCCCAGTGATTTGTTGTGGAAGAGCTTTTGTGGAGACCAATACTTTTTGATCTTCACTTTTGGATTTTATTTTTGATTCATCCAGTAGCTTTTTATGTTGGCTAGGGGATGTGTCTTGACATTCATTGTCAACCCTTAATTGGTCCAATAGCTTTTTGTGTTGGCCAGAGGTCTTTTCTTGATTTTCTTTTCTTTTTGGCATGTCTTTTGATTCGTGATCTCCTTTTAAAGGCATTTTCATTCTTGATTCTTGGGATTTTCCTTTTTCCTTTTCTTTAGATATTCCTTGTTGATCCATTTCTATGATGTGGATGGATGTGAGTGGAATGAATGGAGTCATTGAAATGCTTGGCAGATGAATGGGAGTGACAATGTCAATAATGTTGTCTTTGGGACTGGTCTTTTCAACATTGCTAACGTCAAAGGAAGCTTGCACATCCTTACTGACTTCAAAAGATGGCTTAGTAGAAGTGACAATAGGGGGACATACCCTAACCCAGGAGAGGTGGTATGGAGGGATGGTGTTTGAATACCCTCAATGAGATCATGATCAAGGAGTGGGTTATCATGGACATGGGAGGATTGAGTGGAAGTAGATAGGTAAAAAATGGATGTGGTATCAAGATCCCAAAAGCTATCACTTCAAACATGGCCATCCTTTTGTGTTCCCTCTACAACTTTCTTGACAACATTGTTAGAAGTCAGAACCACTTTGGCAACAATACCATTGTCATTTTCTGACAAATTACTCATGTGATATTCTCCACATCCCATATCACAGACTTGGATCTTAGGGTTTGATGTTACAGTGAATGGAGTGGAGGATTTAATTAATGAGAATGGATCAATGTAGTTATATGGAGTGGTTGTTGAAGCTAAAGCCTCTCAATTGATAGGTACTTGACATTTGGAAATTCCCCTTAAGTTGGTGCAATATTGAAAGGGATCAGGATCACTAGCTATGGTAATCTTAGTGTTGTTATAGGGGAACTTTAGACATTGATGATATGTGGAGGGTACTGTAAGCGTAGGAAGGAGGAAAACAAACTAAGTATGCTTCTACACTTCTAAATAAGACATTGCATCTAATATTTAAGAAATTTAAACTAATTTAAACTAAAAATCTTCATAAATCTATCCTATTGCTCTCTAACTCTAAAGATCTCTCCAATCTACTTTGCTCTTAGATTTTAGAAGCTAATTAGACTATTGAAATGACACTTAGAGAATGAGAATTAAACTATTCTATTCCTATATGATTAAATGATAAAACTACTGTAATGGCAACCATGACTGCAAATGTTGAATG
>VDFB02086081.1:238600601-238648908 GCA_007258455.2 Sequoia sempervirens
TATTATTGGGGTTTTGTAGGTTTCGTTCTCAGCTTTCCAAAACTTCAAATGGTTAAAAATTTCATTAATATTTGGGAAAGTTATGGTCGTTTTAGTAATCACAACTTTTTAAGATTTAGTTATTAAGACCCAAATTTTCTTTCGTTTATAGTGCTTTTGTTTTGTAGGATTTTGCAAAAAAAAATCTGAGTTTTGAAGTTCTATGTCTTAGCTTTCCATAGATATCTACGGTTTAAAATTTTGTTTAGTTTTGAGAAAGTTATCGATATTTTAGTTTGTTGTTTTCATTCAATTTTTTTTTTTGTTTACTAATCTTTTGTTTGTAGCGTGTGGCTTTGGAGTGGAGCTCCCAAAAACTACTTCTTTTGGAGTCACAAAAAAAATTCAGCTCTTAGCTTTTAGTTTTTTTTTTTAAAAAAATTTCTTAGTCTCTTCATTTTCTAGTTTAGTTATTTATTGACTTTTAAGTTTTAGTTTGGTTTTTAATCTTTTGTTCTAACTTAGTTTTTTTTGCAGCTTTCTCATTGGTCCAAGACATTTATGAAACTACTAACTTATGGTTTTGCAGCTTCGTTATTCGAACACTCATTTCTCAAACAATGTGTTTGTGATTTCTAGTTTAGAAAACACTTCCATTGGTGCATTAAAATGAACATGTGCTTGATTATGTCTGACTGTGCTTAAAGGTGGTAGGTGATTATGCTCTCATCTTGTGGAAACTAGGTGATCAAAAAGCCAAACCCACCTTATTTTTTGTCACCCTCAAGACTTAGTAATCAAAGTATCCTCTCGCCTTGTGCTTTCGGGTGATCCTGGGTGTAAGAGAAACGGTTACTGACTCTAGAACTTGGGCCTATTCTAGTGGGAAAAAGTACTCACCTCAGGACAACTTAGACCGGTAACACCCTGAACCCGAGGGACTTCCAACTGGTATATAAAATTGGATTCATGGGGAAAGCCCAAGAATCACGTGTATGGTTTCAACGAGATGGATCCGAAAGGGGACTCTCGCCACATGGATCATGCCCTATGAACAAAATGCCCTTACTAGACACCTTTTGTTTTAGAGGACAACCATTTTCAGCCATTGCTTGGTATAGTGCAAGGTACAGTATCATGCCTGAAGATACTCACTACTGACTCCCTTGAGTAGAGATAGCAGTTATTGGGAAGTGAATACCCAAGAATCTGAAGTTGGTGTGCCCGAATGACATTAATGAGTGGTGGGGGGGGAGCTAGTGCCACCAAACTTCTAAGCTATCCTCTCTCGAGAAGGAAAGGTGTTTAGCACCAATCCGGGGTATATTAGTGGGCTATATCAAGTATACAAACCATTGGCCTATTGGCCTATTAGGATTTTTCTTGTCTCATGTGTGTTTGCATACACCAAAACATTATGCCTATCAAGTGTTTTCTCGATTTTCAAACAATATACACAATAGTCACAAATTTGGACACAAACAATTGACCTCAGACAACTCAGAATTTTCAACAAAACATCAAAAAATAGTCTTAGCCTACTGTCAAACTTTTTTTTTTTCTAAGAGGTCTCTGTCAGACATCGGCTTTGAAATTGCTCAAAATCCTTATTATTCAACCATTAGTTTGTATTCTTGACCATACGATTAATCTTTCAAATTTTAGATGCATCCATTAGGTTTCATAATCATCATTTTCAACATTAGCTTGACCATAGCTTTTCATTTTTGCATACTTTGGGTTAGGCCAACCATATCACAATTTGCAAAATTATTGCTTTCAAAACTAGGTTATCTTGGACTTAGTCATCAATTATATTTTCAGTCATTATCCTTTTTGTGAGGATTTCCAACTGAACTGTCTAGTTAGGAAAACTCACTAGTTATCTTGACCTTGTCACTTTGTCATTTTCAACAAGTCCTTTGGTAATCAAAATCGAAAAAAAGGATTAATCTTAGAGTGCTTAGGTACCCCTTTCTCCAAATTGCATTCATTTTAGTTCCTACCTTGCATACTTTATTCCAAAAAAAAATCTAAAAACATTATTCATCCTAGTTGTTATTTTGAACCTAGACTTTGCATTAGTTGCATCTTTAGTCGACAAAATCATCTTAGTCCTTATTTTGCACCTTGTCATCATTGTCATCCTAGTCATAATCGTCACTTTCGCTTTTTGGCATTTTGCATTCCCTTAAGTACACATTATCATCTCTTTGCATTGTCATCCTTTATCACACAAAAAGACAAAAACATAGACTAGTGTCATACTTGCATTGTCATCATCTTCATTTGAGCAATCTCTTTGATGGTGGAAACAAGACTTCAAAGCAACAAAAAATAAATGGCAGACTTTGGACAAAACTTTGACAACTCCAACATTAACACCAATCCCAATGATTGGATCCTTGACAACCCATTTGGAAATTTCAATGCACAATCTTCCATGAACATGTCAACTTCTTTTCAAAATCTAATTTTTGAACAATTCATACAAAGAGACCAAAATGGACAAGTCTACGCTGAAAATTTAGAGGCAGCAGGCCAAAATCCTAAAGTAGCTTCATTTGTCGAAGACTTGGTCTTGAATGATCCTGAATGATACCTCACTATGCTTTTAGACCAAGGTGTAAGATTATCAAAAGGTTTCAACATTAATACCATACGACCTATGTCTCCTAATAATACGACACAAAACATAACATCCCAACATGACATGAACAATACCTAGACCAATAACATTGTCGTTACTACACAAGTGGTCACTACCACCATTAATGCAACATCTGGTGGTACCATAAATCAAAACACCTCCTCTTCAACCAACACAACATCTACTAGAAGAACATCTACTATGCCCATGCCTACAATGTCCATGTCATCTTCACAAATGATAGGAGCTACCTTTTCACAGACCATGCCTACAACATCCACATCATCTTCACAAATGGTAGAAGCTACCTTTGCATCCACATCAGTAGGCACCACTTCCTCAAATCCTATGTTTGGCTCTTCATCTATGACAATGGGGACATTTTCATCACATCCTTATGGTGGAACCTCATTTAATCCCTTTGGACAAAACTCACAACGTGTTTTCATTCAAAGCCCTCAACACAACATTAACGCATCATCGCAAATGAACATCCCACATGGACAAGGGCACAATACACATATACCACATGGACACTTTCAAGGACCAAACACTACCATGCCACACGGACACTTCTTTCAACAAGAACAAGGAACTCAAATGACACAACAAATGCATACCTTTGGACATCAAATAAGTCATGGGCCTCAAATACAGACAAACATGGCGGGGTTACATGTTTCCACATACTCGTCCCAAATTCATACTCAACAACAAATTCCCACTCACAACTAGCAATATCAGCAAACACCTACTCAGAACATATCGTACTTTCAGACAACCAATGATCCCATTGTACACACCTTGCTAGAAAAAGTGGATGACCTTCAAAAATAGATGGAAAATATGAAAACCTCTGACAAGAAGATGCAAATGCCATACAACTTTGTGCATGCCACCATTTCCACATGGTTATGTGGCTCCAAACTTCAACAAATACAAAGGTAAAACAAATCCACTTGACCACATCAGAGAGTTCATAACAATTTGTGTGGATATTTCTCATGAGCACACATATCTAATTTGACTATTTCCTAAGATCCTTGTAGGACCAGCCCTAGAATGGTTCTATACACTGCAAGCCAAAATAAATCATGGGAAGAACTTACTGAAAAATTCATGAAAAATTACATATACAACATTGACATAGACACCTCTATTACCAACTTATGCCATCTTACACAAGAAGATTTAGGTGAAACCTTTTTACCATTCTTTCAAAAATGGAGGGGCCTAGCGAGTCATTGTCATAAAGAAATAATTGAAAAGGAAAAATTTGACATGTTTGTACAAACATTATTAGGCCCACTGAAAAATGGCTTGCGTGTTCATTGTTGCACAACTTTTGCGGACCTAGTTGAACTAGGTGTCCAAGTTGAACAAGCCCTCATAGTTGAAGGAAGACTAAAATACAGTCCTAAAAACACAAATGCAAACCCTCCTTATGCTAACAAAACTAAGTTTTGGGTTAAGAACAAACATGTTACCAAGGATGGTGTAGTCGATGCTAAGGCTATTAATGCTATGGGTCCAATGATTACCCTAAAAGGGACACAACCACAAAACACATAGATGATGACACAAACCTATGCTGCTAATGTTGTCCAAACAAATCAAAATAACCAAGGAAATCAAAAAAATAAAATTCAAGGTCAGCCTAGACAACCAAGACAATTCCCTAGAGGTCGCACATACACTCCTTTGGGTGAACCTATTGAAGAAGTCCTCAAGAAATGCCTTCAGAATGGTGTCATCACACTTCAAGACCCAAAACCATCCGACCCTAGGCAATTTAAACCATCTTGGTGGGATGATAATGCATTTTGTGACTATCACCAAATAAAAGGACACAAAACTTCTTGTAAACAATTGAAAAATCTGGTACAGAACCTTATTGAAACGTGCATCATTGAAGTTGGCAAACCACAATTTGCTTCAAATGTAGATCATACAATACAAAAAAACCCACTATAGGATCATGGTTCTGGAAACCCTTCTACGTCAAATACAACTAATCGAGCCAACCATGCCCGTATTGGATATGACTATTCTGGGGGACCTATCGTACATCACATTAGAACAACTAATGAACATGTCTGCACGGTCACTATTAGAAATGCCCCTGAATGCAATGTCACCACTCATGGTAGAATGGTCACCATAGCCGGCCCTCCTCCCCCTAGACAACCAAAAGTAATAATAGATGCTCCGTCCACTTCACAGTTGCATTCGCGTCCACGAAGCAAGCAATCGCAACCTAAAGGAAACTTTAATCTTATTGGCCAGCTTGGAAAAACACTAACACAAATCTCTATCCTTGATTTGTTATGCATCTCGCCTACCCATAAGGCCATCCTAGATAAAACATTGCAAGAATCCTCTGTGCCCAAAGATATTGATGTCATCTAATTTGACTCCATGGTAGGATATCTCATGACTCCCCACCATATCACCTTTTTTGACCAAGACTATTCATCATCCAAATCCAACCATAATGATGCCTTTCATATCAAGGTCCTTGTGCATAAACATAAGGTCAGACGAGTCTTAGTAGATGGCAGAGCAAGACTAAATATATGTTCCTTAAAATTGGTCAAGGCACTTGGGTTTTCTGATGCTTGCGTAGATGCCACAAGAAGCATTGTTATCAATACATATGATGATGAAGAACATTCCTCTCGGGGCATAATTACACTCCCAATTCAAATTGGGCCAGTCATTGTCAACACCTCTTATCAAGTTCTGGATTTGGATCTCCCATACAACATTTTACTCGGTCGACCTTGGATCCACACTCTGAAATCCATCCCTTCCATGTATCACCAATGCTTGAAATTTCCATTTCAAGGCACTGAGATTACTATATACGGAGACCCTGATCTATTCCAGTACTCTACCAACTTACGAGGTGTCTCGAAATGCCAAGTCCCTATCAATAGGGAAGCTCCCATGTCCTTTTCTTCTAAATTCATTAACCCCTCAACACTCGTGAAGCATTCCACCTCTTCATCTACCGCATCAATTTCTACTTCTTCCCCCACCACAACCATCTCCCTAACACCTTCCACTTCATTTATCACCCCAAACGTCAACCCGAGCTTCCAAATTTAGGACCAAGGATGTGGAGAGTACAAGCTAAATGCATCCTATTGCATAACAAAGATGCCCAAGTCTCCCCAGGTCTATGGCAAGCCTTGTTTTAGAATACAAGCAAAAGAAACTTTTAGGGTTCCTCCAAATACAGTTTTCATAAAATGGGGTGAAATGAGTCAAGAGGACATAGATGATATACTATCCTGGATTTATAGAGAACCATGAGACTTAACTCCCTTGCCAGTAACAATTTATGGAAAAGGATACAGCATGATAAAAGAAAAAGGTTTTGATGGAAAAAGTGGTCTTGGCAAGGATAAAAATGGAAGGCGTGAGCCACTATTAGTTTTAGAAAGACCAAAAAATATTGGGTTAGGGTTAGGTCCATAAGAATCTAGTGAACCAAGTACCAAGGTTCTTCCATGTGAGTTAGTGTATGCTTCAGACTATGTTGAGACAACTGAGGATACCTCCTCTAAAACCAACTCTCACGAATGGGAATTTGGCTCTCATCAATCCTTAAGTGATTGTTTCCTAGACGAATTGTTCCTTGAACCTGGGAAGCCTACATTTGAGGAACACTTTTGGAAAATGTTTAAGATCGATACAATGCCAAATGATGTCAAGTCCAAATCATATTCTATTCCCATTTGTCCTAGCCCTGACATACTAACCCAATCATCCCAAACTGATGATCATCATATGGAATCACCTGAGCCATCATTTTCCACTATTGATCCTGACCCTAATGCTAC
Organism: Sequoia sempervirens; assembly: GCA_007258455.2. NCBI lineage: Eukaryota > Viridiplantae > Streptophyta > Pinopsida > Cupressales > Cupressaceae > Sequoia > Sequoia sempervirens. The sequence goes on from VDFB02086081.1 coordinate 238,607,079, forward strand.
TCCCTTTGTCCCTTTACCCATTGATAGAATTGGACATAGAGCCAGATGATTACAACTTCATTTTTAACATCTTGGCATCCATTTGCATGCTCTCTGCATCATCTCCTCAATTTTCAAATGTTGATGATGGAATATCCTTAGTTTACCCTGACCTAATTGTCTGGAAACAACAAGGCCCACCAGTAATGGATACTTTTCAAAATGATGAAGCTTTAGCAAAATTTCTAGGACTATGTGAGAGCATTCCAAATGGGGATCACAAAGTTGGATTTTCTATTGACTTGGATTGTGCTGCTTATTTTGGGGAGACTGTGCCATCCTCTAGTCTCAAAATTAAAAAGAAAAGTAAAACAAAAAATGACACATCTCTAGGTGAAAACCGAAAGGAACCTTCTGATGACAAAATAGTAAAAATAAAGGACATATCCGAGGGTGAAAACCTCTTTGAGGCACCCAAGGGTGGAGGATTGGACTTTCTCCCTATAGACAAAGAAAAATCAACAATGCTCGTAGAAGACACCATATCAGTTAATATAGCTACTGTAGAGGACCCCAAAATGGTTCTCTTTGCAGCATCATTAACAAAAGAAGAACAACCATAATTTCAAAAATTCTTCTTAGAACACAAGATAAACTTTGCATGGTCTTATGTCAACATGCCAAGGTTAGATCCTAAGTTAGTATTACATTACTTGCCATTATTGCAAAATGCCAAGCCAGTAAAAAAAAAGCTAAGAAAAATGCACCCGCAAGTTGCATTATTGGTTAAAGTTGAACTCAAAAAGTTATTGGATGTAGGTTTTATTAGGTCAATTGACTATGTTGAATGGATATCCAACCTCATCCCTGTCACCAAGTATACTAGACAGATTCACATATGCACAAACTTCCCAGACCTCAATAAAGCATTTCCTAAAGATGATTTTCCTTTGCCGAACATTGACATCATTGTGGACCTTACAGCTGGATATGAGATGTTGTCCCTTATGGATGGTTTTTCTAGTTACAATCAGATTCATATTGCCCCTGAAGACCAACACAAAACTGCTTTTACATGCACTTGGGGTACATACTGTTGGACTGTAATGTTGTTTGGTCTTAAAAATGCGGGCGCTACATATCAAAGGGCAATGGCAACAATATTCCACAACATGATACACACATTAATGGAGGACTATGTGGATGATCTTCTGGGAAATTCATTGACAAGAAAAGACCATCTTTCAGTATTAGACAAATTTTTTAGGAGGTTAGAAGAATATAAGGTCTGGTTAAACCCAAAAAAGTGTGTTTTTAGTGTAACATCAGGCAAGTTATTGGGATACATAGTCTCCCATAGAGGCATTCAAGTTGATCCCACTAAAGTTAGAGCTATATTGGATATGCCTCCTCCTAAGGGAATCAATGACCTAGGAATGCTACAAGGCAGGCTTCAATCTATCAGATGGTTCATCGCTAAACTCACAGATAGGTGTCAACCATTTCAATATCTTCTACGCAAAGGGATCCCCTTTGTGTGGACAGATAAGTGTCAGGAAGCATTCAACCATATCAAACAATACTTATTATCACCTCCAGTTCTCATGCCTCCCATCCAAGGAAAACCATTAATTTTGTACATCTCTGCAACTACTTTAGCACTGGGGGCATTACTAGCACAAAATGACTATGAAGAAAAAGAATGAGCCATATATTATATCAGTCAAACACTAGTGGGGTATGAGCTAAATTACACACCCATTGAACGTGCTTTTTTGGTAGTTGTATTCGAAGCCCAAAAATTAAGGCATTACATGTTAAATCATAAGACACACTTGGTAGCCAAGATCGATCCCTTTAAGTACCTCTTGAGTCGAGCAACATTGACAGGACATTTAGTAAAATGGGTCACAGTCCTTAGTGAATATGATATTCAATATGTCAAGCGGAAAGCCATCAAGGGACAAGTAATAGCAGACTAGCTCACAGATGCACCAATACCAGATAACCATCCTCTTACAACAGAATTTCCAAATGAGTCTGTATTTCACATAGAATCCCAACAGCCTTGGCTATTATACTTTGATGGATTTCATACTAATCATGGATCAGGAGCTGGAATATTATTCATTACCCCACAAGGAGACTCCATCCCAAGGTCATTCCACATAGCATTTCCATGCACTAATAACATGGCAGAGTATCAAGCACTAATTATAGGACCTTGAATGGCTATCAAGTGGAAAATCAGGAATTTGCAGGTCCTCGGCAATTCTCAGTTAGTTATCAACCAACTCAATGATGAGTACAAAACCAAATATGAGAAGCTAATGCCTTATAAACAGATGGTTGATAGTTTTCTAAAATATTTCCACAGGCTATCCTTTGAATTGATTCCAAGAACACAAAACAAGGCTGCTGACGCTATGGCAACAATTGGATCTTTGCTTGATATTCCCAGCAATGTTCCACAATTTGATTTTTTGGTTGAGCAGTTATTGGTTCCTGCTTATGATGTCCCTGAGTCCGAAATGGTTTGTGAGCTTGTTGGTTCTAGTTCCCCCTGGTATAAGGACATTTTTGATTACCTTCATTCATAGATCCTTCCTCAAAACCTTTCCAATAACCAAAGAAATTCCTTTATTCGCAAAGCTACACATTATACCATCATCAACGACACCCTTTATTGTCGTAGCTTCAACAATACCCTTCTTTGTTGTCTCAACACTAATGAAGCAAAAGAAACCTTACAGGAAGTACATGAGGGTATATGTGGGTCCCATTCAAGTGGCCTAACCTTAGCTAAAAAGATTACGAGACTTGGGTACTATTGGCCAACACTAGAAAAGGATGCACTGGAATTTGTAAGAACATGTCACCAATGTCAAATTCACAGTGATTTGATTCACGCTCTAGCACAAGAGTTGAGGCCAATCACTTCTCCTTGGCCTTTCGCACAATGGGGACTTGATCTCGTGGGCAAGATTCACCCTACATCCTCTAATGGACACAAATTCATTATCATTGCCACTAAGTATTTTAGTAAGTGGATCGAGTCCATTCCACTCACTTACATTACCAGCAAACAAATCTTCAAATTCATCCTCAATTATATCATTTGTCAGTACAAAATTCGACAATCCATCATCATGGATAATGGTCATCCCTTCAAAAACCATGAAGTCCATGAATTATGTCAACGTTTCCATATTAGCCACCACTTTTCCACACCATATTACCCAAAGGGAAATGGTCAAGTTGAGGCATCTAATAAAACCATTATCAAAATTCTTAAAAATATTGTCAATGACACTGGCCATGACTGGCACATCCAACTCAACCCTGCTTTGTGGGCATACCGCATGAGCATTCCTACTCCCACTGGTGCCACTCCTTTCACCCTTGTCTTTTGAGTCAAAGCCATCTTTCCCATAAACATCAAAATTCCATCTTTGTGAGTCTCCATGAAAGACCTCATCACTGATGAAGAATACAGATAGTCAAGACTGCATGAGTTAGAAATGCTAGATGAACGCAGACACAATGCATTGAATCATTTACAAGCATACCAAAATCATCTTTGCAGAAGTTATAACAAAAGGGTGATGACACGGAAGTTTGACATTGGTGACCTAGTTCTCATGCAGAATCCCTAGAATCAGTCAGATAGGGAGAAGCCAAGAAAATTTGAGCCAAATTGGCTAGGCCCTTATGTCATCATAGCATCATTTGGTTTTGGAGCATATTAGTTAGCTACTCCCAAAGGTGAACAGTTGATAGAGCCAATCAACAAATTACATTTGGGAAAATTCTATGCATAGCATCAAAAAGCCTACCCGAAAACCAGTAAAAATATAAAAAAAAATTGAAAAATCAAAAAAATCATCACCTTGATGAAAACTTGGCAAACAAGCATTTTGGTGACACCAAAAAAAAAAGAGAGAAATAATTCATCGAATAGTGAAAACCTGGTAAACAAGCACTTTGGATAAGTACCATGGTGAAAACTTGGCAAACAGGTGCCATGTGTAGTCAATCATTGATGTGTCATCTGCTATCACTCTATCTACCTTTGTCCCTAATAAACATACACTTTTCTGACATTTTTCATAACTCTTTACCCTAACATCATGACATTTTCGTCCATGGACGACAATGGTTGAAATCAATTCTTGCATACTGTCAACTGTCCATGCTAATCATGCCTTTTCTTTACATTCCATTTTTCTTGGCTCATTCTCAACTTGACTAGGGGAAAAATTTTATCATGAGACTATAGTGGGTACTGCACGTGATCCTAAAAATTAAAAAATGTCCTAAAAAAGGACCTAAAAATTAAAAAATGTCTTGAAAAAAGACCTAAAACTTGAAAAATGTGATGAAAAAAGACCTAAAACTCAAAAAATGTCTTGAAAAAAAAAGAAAAACCTAAAAGAAAATTGAAAATGTCCTAAAAAGACCAAAACCAAAATTAAAAAGACCTAAAATTTGAAAAATGTCCCAAAAAATACCTAAAATTGAAAAATGTCTTTAAAAAAAGACCTAAAAATTGAAAAATGTCCTGAAAAAATATTTAAAAATTGGAAAATGTCCTAAAAAAAGACCTAAAAATCAACAAACGTCCTAAAGAAAACACAAAAAATTCCAGAAAACAGAGTCATGTCAATCAACATAGTCATGTCAATTCAAGTCTTGATTAGTCTTTGTCATTGTTGAACTACGTTGTCTCTGCACATTTGCTACGAAGGCAAGGCTCATCTTTGAGCCCCCGAGACATTAGGTCAGTCCTAGTAGGTTTTTCAAAATATGTCATGACTCAATCTTTGGTCAATAAGACAAAGTCATTGGTCGTTTCGAACTACGAGGTCTCTAAGTGTATGACGTAGGCAAGGCCATCCGCCGATGAGCCTCCGAGGCCACACTAGGTCAGTCCATTAGGGTTCATTGCATGATTTTCTCACACATGAAATAGTATTTAATTTTATCATGGTCTTTCTCCAAATTTGAATGAACAATTGACCCAAGTGAACTTCTGCAATCTATCAATCAAGCACAACAATCATCTTGGCATATCAAAATCAGTTAAACTTAGTCAAACCATTCAAATCTTGGTTATTCTTCAGATGTGTCCTTCTAAAGGATAGCTCATCATTTAATCATGCCCTAGGATGTGTCCTTCTTAGGCATCATCATGTTCATCTAGCATTTTGAGGATTCTCACAACATTCGAGATATGTTCCTCTTGACATTGACATTATTCAAGATGTGTCCTTCCTAAATCTGACATTTTGGTATCAACTTGGCATTTTGACATCGACGTTATTCAGGATGTGTCCTTCCTAAATTCGACAATCTTGACATCGACATCATTTGGGATGTTTCCTTCCCAAACTTGACATCAATCTAGCATTTCAACATCGACATTGTTCAAGATGTGCCCTTCCTAAACTTGACATCAATTTGACATCTTGACATCGACCTCATTTGGGATGTGTCCTTCCCAAATTTGGTAGCACTCTAGCATCGGCATCATTCAAAATGTGTCCTTTCTGTATATGACATCTCAACATTTTTTAGGATGTGTCCTTCCTAAACTTGACACCAATCTGGCATCTTCATATCGTCAACCCTGGCATTTTGACACCAAGACATCCGACATTCAACAAACTTGAAAAACTTGACATTTTGACATTCAGACACTTGGAAAGCACTTGGCATTTAATTTTATGATTTTATTTTTCTTTTGGTAATCATGATGCTAGATCCTCGAGGATGTCCTAACAATAGGATTTAGAGGAGCAATGATGTTTCATGATTTTTCTTTCCTGTCTTTACTATTTGTGGTTGATTATGACAAAAAGACCGGGGCAATCACTCTCTTAGTATGAGTCATGGTCATCCTTGTCTGTGGCTACTTGTCTCACGTGATGGTACAACCTTACACACCTTGGTCTATGTGATATCATGGTGTTTGTTGGCCATTACAATAATCTGCCCAATGATGATAAATATAAAAATGTAAGCATGAAATTTGGTTCCCTTATCATTTCTCATCTAGCTTTCCATCTTCATCCTCCTTTCTCTTCCATGCTAATATCCATCCCCTTCCAAGCTAACATTTCTTATATCCTTCATCCTCTAGTCTTATCAACCATTTTGAGAGCACACTTGTGTTCTTTGAACTCACCTGTCCTCTCGAGGGGGCATACACAACCCTCCTCGTCATTCTCTTTTCACTCGGGCATATTTCAAAATTAAATTTCTTTGACACAATGTGATGAACTACATTATGTCAAAGAGGGGAAAAATGTAGACAATGAAAAATGTCCTACGCCTGCAAGTGTCATTTTTCTTCATCCTTGTCCTTCGATAATTGAATAATTTTAGTTATTCAATTATGTTTGATCATATTCCTCTATTAATTAAATAATTTTCAATAATTATTTAATTAATTCACTTTCTAATCTTTATTCTATCCTGATTGATTAAATAAAACAATTTTGTCACTAATTTCTCCCTCTTCTTCAATAGTTAAATAAATTATTATTATTTATTTAATTATTTTGTCACCTTTCATCTATAGTTAAATAATTAGCATTAATTATTTATCTATTCATGGTCTTTTAATTCTTCTATAGTTAAATAATTATTAAAATTATTTAACTATCCCATGCCACTTCCCCTATTAAATAATTAATCTAAATTAATTATTTAAAGTCTAATTTTCATCTCTCCATTTAATTAAATTGATGCTCCTCTTTTCATTTTCTCCAAATAAATAATTTGAATAAATTATTTATTTGCCACTTGTCATTTTGCTCCATTTCGAATAAATAATTTAAAATAAATTATTTATGCACCTCTACTTGGTCAAAGATGCTCTATCATAATCCCCTGTCATAACATTCATTTCTGTCATAGCCTGCATGTCTTGCATGTCTATCATAGCTTTTAGGTGTCATAGGAATCATAGATTTTCCATGCATGGCATATTTTTGCTGAATCAATTCTGGACCGTGGATCTTGGCATCTTTTCTAAGACTTAATCTCAACCATCCATTTCATAACATCCCTCTCATGCATTCCCATCCATTGATCTTGGAATCTTTCTAGAAGATTAATCTCAGTCATCCATTCGAAAGGTTGTCTATAAAAGCAACTTTCCTTCTCCATTTTCATTTTAACGGCTATTCTTCTCCAACTTTCTACTTACAATTTGCAGGTATTTGCACAAGTTAGACTACAAATCTGAGGGCATATTTACAAAAGGAGAAATAGGAGAGCAAGAGAAGTGATTCAAGTTCAAGCATGGGGAGTATTTTGATTTGATGTTTTAGTTTCCTTATGTTTTCATTGTTTTCTCTTGTTTGGATGTGGTTTAATAGCTTAGTAGTGTTGGCTGTCACTTTGTGTATGCTATTTATTTCTAACCCCATCTTACAATATAAAATTGGGATCAAGTGTGTATATCAATCAGTATAGTACAATCGCCCATGGGGCTATAAAAAATGAGCCTGTAGATCTCAAGAGAATAATGAATAAGCTAGCCCTACTAGTTGCTCCCCTTGCCACTTGGCCTCTCCTTGTGCTCCTTTGGAGGCCTATATCCAGTCTACTGTGAATAATTAGGAAATCATGTTGTTCGAGGCACTGCCTAGTGGTAATGCACTCGATAGTACTCGCCCTCTCTAATAGCCTCTCGATATGCCTGCATGGATACTATGCTCTTGGAGGAGGATGAGTCGATACTCTCTAGTTGTCATTGGCCCATCTCCTATGCTACCTATAGCTTGGCAGCCTGCCACTATTAGATAGCCTAATCTCTCTCAGCTGTCAAGGCCAAGACCTACTATCTCTAGTCCCTCTCTGCCATGAGTACCTAGATATTAGCCTGTAACTGTAAAATTTTCCCATCCCTTAGATCTAGCTATGGTGATGGTTGGACTAGGGCCTGGTCCTAATGACCATCTCTTGGTGGGGCCTGTTGCCTGTCCTGGTCCTAATGACCATCCCTAGGTTGATCCTAGGCATCCCTTTGGACCCTAATTAATGCACTCAAAAATTGAAAACAAAGGTCGGGATAGGATGGCTGAATGTTGGTCCTATGTCAGGAAGCCTCTAGTACTCTCACACGTGCTCAGAAATATGTCATGGAAGCACGCATTGTGGCATCTTGATCAATGCTTGGAGCTCAAAATCACAAGAATTTCTAAAGGCTAGGTGTGCAAATGAATTGGAAGTGGCCCCTTGAGGCCTATTTAAGCCTAAAAGTTAGGGATTTTTTTACCCTATTTAGCCATCCAGCTCGGGTTTTGGACCCCCAATCCTATTTTCTCCCAACCGAGGGTTGTTTTGCATCTTTTTTTCACATTTTTGCACATTTTGGCATCTTGGAGCCTTTCTTGACCCATCGAGCACCTTGTCCTCCTTTTTTGTGAGATCACCAAAAAATCAAAATTTTCATCTGATCTCTCGAGGGCATAGTATATCAGCATGTTTCTTCTCACTGGGTAGTAGTGGATCATTTAAAAAATCATTTTTTTTTTAATTTTGAACATGAGCATATTCTTTGAACCAACGTAGCGAGTACTTTGCTTCAAAGAGGAGGAAAATGTAGACACGAAAAATATATCAATTGGTCCTATACACTTGATCCTGATTACTAACACTGCTCTGTCCTAAATCCTCTCCTTTGCTAATCATTTAATCAAATAATCTATATTTGATTAAATCCCACATTTCATCTCTTAATTAAATAAATCATTTTATTTAATTAACCCTATAGTCTCTATTTAATTGAATAAATCATTTTATTTGATTAAATCTCTAAAGTCATTCTGTTAAATTAAATAAATCAATCTTTATTTGATTTAATCTAACATCATTTCCTTTTAATTAAATAAATCAAAATCTTTATTTAATTAAGTATACATCATATTCCTCTCATTTTGATTTATTTCAATCCAAAAATCTAAATCAAAATGGTCAAATCAACTAATCTCCTTTTAAAGTTAATCAAATCTTGATTAATCTTAATCTTAATCACCTAAATCCTCTAGATTTTGTAACTTGCTCATGAAAATCATTTCAATTGATCTATTAAATCCTTAATTACTTTCAAAAAGACATCAATGTTGTAATCTTCTCCAAATTTGAAAAATCCCTCCAAAATCATCCAAGTGGCATTAACTTCATTTTCTTCTCCCTCCAACATGTCATTTCATCCATTTTGAAATTCCACCTAATTGCATTTAATTGCACAATGACCAAAATGTGCTCCACCTTTTTCCACACGCATGTTGACAAGTGGCACTTGGTCATTGGTTGATGTTTGATCCCACATTCATCCCTTTTGCTTCATTCTCCATCACTCTCATCTATAAATAAGAGGCTCTCACTTTTATTTTGGATACACAACTTCATGCAAAGACAATATCTTCATATTTTGAATTTTTTTATCCTTTGTTCATCCATTTTCAAGTTTCATAGCTAGGTTATGCAGGAATTTCTTGAAGGAAGAATCAAATCTTCATCAAGTCATCACAAAGCTTATAAGGGATTGGGAAAGGGCCATTTTCTACATAAAAATGGCACCAATTCCCCCGTGGGATTGAGAGTCTACTTGCATTAGATAGGATTCAATTGTCTTCATTTGTGTTCTTCATTTCCATTTCTTATTCTATGCATTTCAAATGAATTCTATGGGGAATGTTGATTTAACTTGCATATGGATCTAATTGTGTGATTGTTTATTGTGTTTATGTAGGTCTAACATTGACATTCACAATAATCAATATATTTTATCAGTTTATTGCATTAGAACATTATATTAAGGCATAGTTCACTCATATTTTCATTAGTTTTGAGTGGGGACATTGCACATTTTGGCCTACCTCTCTCCTTTTAGGTAAAACCCTAGAAGTGTTAGAGGATCATGGGTGCCAAAATCTTTGTCTGCATTTTGGTGAACCCGACTTTAGAAAATTTTACTTCTAATTTCAATTGCATTTACATCCTAGGAATAGATTGCATTGGCATGGCATGGCATTGCATTGCATTATTTAAATTGCATCTAAGGGTTTTAAAAATTGCATTAGTGAAAAGCTCATATAGCTTGCATTTCATTGAAAATCAACAAAATTATACATTTTCATACTATATCTACATTTGAAAATCTAAAAAATCATAAAATTCCATTTAAAAATTCTAAAAATTATCAAAAAAACACAACCTGGACTAATTCGCCACACTGGGCAACTTAGTCCACTTGCAAATTCTGCACTGTAATTTATGTCATTTCTAGATCATATTCTTCATTTTTTTTTTTTGTTATTACATTTTTGTTATAGTTTCTAGATTTTTTGCTTTATTCCTTGCACTTAGTTTTCCTTCATTCCTTTATATCATGGCTATGTGTTTTAATAAGTTTTGGATGTCATTAAAATCCTTAGTTGACATGTCAAGTTGTGCCTTTGGAATTGATCCTAATGACATTGAACTTCCCCATGCTTCTTCAACTCCTCATGAATGTCCTCCTCATGATGTTGACATCATTGGAGAAGATGATGACAGCATGAATAAGTTCCTAAATGAATTCCTTGAAATCCTTGAAGCTAATGCATATTTTTATCCATCCATAAAACCACATGATCTTCCTACAGTACCACCTCCTGATATGTTTGGTTATTTACATCCTAAAACAAACAAAGGACCTAAGTTCCCTTCATCAAGTGAACCCAATTCTTCTAAACAAGAAACCCCTCAACCATTTTATGATAACAAAGTCACTAGTACTCCAATCAACCTTGAAGAAACCTATGACAAAGGTTTTACCATCTTGAGCAAATAAGGATGTGACACAACAACTCAACATGACATTCATCAACTCTTGGAACAAAATCTAAAATATGAAAACACAATAGCGTTAAGTTATCAAGATCCCTCTCATAACAACAAGCCTCCTAGAGAATATTAGAGACTTCATGATGATGACATGGTGATCTTTGATTCCCCTCTCGATCTGAATTTCCTCCTTCCTCAAGAGCAACCCTTATCTGATAATAATGATAGGGATGAAAAGATCACTTTGGGTCCTCCTACCCCCATTTGTGAAAATGGTGAATCTAGCAAATGTAAGAGGCCTTACAAGTTACAAAAACTCAATTTTCTTCTCCATCCACCACCTAAATGTGAAAGGAAATTGCAAATACTTTTAAACAAAGGACTCATAATAGTACCACCTATGAATAGGTTGGTGATCAATCCTAAAGATGCTAATGTTCCACATTGTGCATATCATTGTGTTCTTGGACATAAAAGTGATGAGTGTCATCAGTTGAAATAAATACTAAGTATCATTTCAATGGCAATAATTTTTATCCCCTGAACCCATAAACTATTATTCAAATCCTCCTGATATAATAGTTGTAGAATATTCTCTTCTCACTATTACATGATCTTTCACATCACCTACCTTAGCTCATTCTTTCCTCACACTCAGTGGGAGAAATATGTTGCTAGCCTTGTCCTAGTAATGCATTTTTGATTGTCCCTTAGTATCATTATTCACCTTCCACTTATACTGATTGAGATTGGGAGGCAGATAACTTGCTCGACGATTGACTCGCATTTTCCTTACTAGTCTTTTACATGATTCTTTTTCTTTTCTTTTTCATTTGTGTGTAACGTGTCCCCCCATGATATTTTCTATTTGATGCTCTCTCTCTCTTGTGACATTCCTATATTTGTACCTTCATTCTTCTCTATGTTGTACATCACTTTCACCTTTTTCTTTTTTCTTTTGCTTATGTTTTCCTTTTAGGGATGATGCAAGGTATTGAGATTTTTACCATGTCCGAATTCTTTTTTCTTTTTTTTCCTTTTTCTTGTTTTTTCCTTTTGGGGATGATGCAAGGCATTGAGACATTCGTGTCTCCTTCATGTTGACCCAACAAGTTTTTCATTTTCTTTCACCTTTTCATTTTCATTTGGCTTGTGTTTTACTTTTGGGGATGAAGAAAAGCATCAAGACACCCTATGTCTCTTCCATGTTGACCCAAACAAATTTTTATTTTTCTTTGTTTTCACCCCCTTTGTGTCATTCCTCCAATTCTATGTACTTGGGGGATGATGATAGTTTTGAGCTCTCTGTACAAAACATTGCAGCAAAGAACATACTGACCCCAAATTCATAGATCCATTATGTTTTTGGTGTTTTCATTTTGAGGGAAACCCCTTCCTCTTTCTTTTCATTTTCTTAAAATGACATAGCCTTGCTCAAAAACGTATGACTTGGCATAAGGGCTTTCCAACTTGTCTCTCATGTCTTCTTTCTTTTTGCATTTTTCATTTTCTACTTTAAAGTAATTACTCATAGTACGATGTGTAGCAATTCCTTTAAAGTGGCGGCATACATTGGCATTATCATTTTGAATTTTTCTTTTCTTGGTTCTTAGTGCACCCTTGTTCCTCCATACGATGTGTTTTTTCACTGTTTGGATGACATTGGGTGTAGTTTCCTTCATGAGCGTGATGTATCTTAGCATATTAAATTCCTCTTGGTGGCTGGAGACGATGCACTGCATCCCCTAGGTTGTGAATCTTATATTATTTGATTGGTTCTCTCTTGGAGACATTAGAAACAATGTTCCCTAAGTTAAAATACCTCACATGAACTAAGCAAGACTCATTTGAACATCCTTTGCATGTTTCATTTTGCATTTTTTATATGGCTACCTTGCATAACATAGCTTGCATTCCTATGGTGTCATCATGTTTGTTCATGATCTCCAAGCATATGAAGTTTGCTTGTCTCGTGAAGCTTAAAAAGTCATTTTCTTTTGTGGCGCCTTATTAAAGTTAGCAGGAGGTATAACTTTGGTATGGTTGTCTAGGAAGCCCATTCTCAGGCATGACTTTCCCCATAGCCACCTGTGTGTGTGAGTGGATACTAGCCATGAGTGTATATTTCTCACCTTCTAGGCCTTCTTACCCTATGGATAGCCATGAGTTCCATCACCTCAGAGTGAGTATACATTTCTTTTTTTGAATAAATAGCCTAGATATAATCCACAACGGGATGGAAAAATGATTGAAGCTTGATCTAACTCTCTTTATCCTTCTCTCCCTTTCATCATTCTCTTGTGTATTTCTTTGTGCTTATGGGATCTTCATCCTAGGGGTTTGATCATCCCTCTTGATTTTTGTTGTCTCATCTTGCTAGCATTAGTTCATTGGAACCCCTCTTGATTGCATGTGGATCTACTTTAGTGTGAGTTTGAAGTAGGTTCGTCCTCTCACTAAAGTGGGGGCTAAATGTGGACATAGACAAAGTAACCCTTCTACTTTTTCTCAAGTTTAGGCCCTCCTTATTAGTTTGGCTTATTTTTCCTTGATTTAATGTTTTAATGTGGTCAACACATTCACATTAGGTCTTGGGTCCTTGAGAATCAATAAGAATAATATGATGTCTTGTAAAAGTGTTGTGAAGTGTTGTAACCCACTTTCACACTTTTCTAGGACCTTTTCATTATAATTCCCCTAAATAACCTCTTTTATCACTTACCAAGCCTTATTCCAAAGTGTTGTAAAGAGTTGTAACAAACTGTCACACTTTTCTAGACTTGTCATCAATAATTTAACCCTTTCTTATGTTTAAATGGACCCATAATGCACTTTCTAGCCCTACTTAAGTGTGTTTTAGAGAATAATCTTGTTAAACATCATTAAATACACTTAAATTTCTAACACCCAGTAAAATTTCCCTTGTGGGACCAAGTCACCACCTAAGGCCACTTAGTCCCATTGGGCACAAAAATCAAAATTATTTTAAAATTTCTAGTGAGATATTATTCTCTTAACCTTGAGGTCGCCTGTGATGTGTTATTTTCGATAAATTTTATAAAATCAAGTATAAATAAAGGGTTTTCCCCTAATTTTTCATCTTCTAAAATCCTAATTTTCTTAGTACCCTAATTAATCATTCTTAAGCATTCTAGGCACTTTCAAGTCTTCATTGGAGCATCTACTTGCATATCTTCAGATTTCTACATCAAGGGTTTGGTGAGTTGTAGCGTTTCATGTTGTTCACTCATCATTCTCTTTCTATTTCATTTCATTTTCAAGGGTTGATTACCAAATTGGGGTTTGACCAGGGAAAACCACTATTTACTAACCCTTAACCCTTTTCCCCCTCTTTGCATGTTTGTTTTGTAGGTCTTATATGCAGCTTTTTCAATGAGAAAGGTGTTAAAAAGGTGCTATCATTTCATTAAATTCATTCAATTCAACAAATCCTTAAGAGAAGCTTGGAGACCTTCTATAGCCCAATTTCTATAGAATCAGATCTAGAAACTTGTCAAGAAGAGAAGTGCAGACCAAGAGCTACAAGTTCCTATCCTGAAATTCCTAAAACCTGAAGGTGGACTAAGTCACCATTAGTGGTGAATTAGTCCCACTACTAAGCCTAAAAAGTGATTTATGTATTTTTGAATACCCTTTTGGCTGAAACATATTCCGACAGAATCTCCCTTAAACAGGACTAAGTTGCCTAGCTTGATATAAGTGTCCTAGTTTGCTTCAGCAACAAATTCTGTAGGATTCCAAAGCCTCTCTACATCACATTCCAATTTCCAAGTGCACCTCTATAGTTTTTTTCATTTATGTTATTGTGTGTTTGCATTCTTAGGTCATTTTGCATACAACACTGTGTTTTCAAGCATCTTGCATTTCTTAACTTTTGCATTAATAATCAATATCTTTTATCAATTTATTGCATTAGCACATTAAATTTTGGCATATTTCATTCATATTTGTATTAGTTTTGAGTGGGGACATTGCCCATTTTGGCCTACCTCTCTCCTTTTAGGTGAAAAACCCTAGAAGTGTTAGAGAATCATGGGTGCCAAAATCTTTGTCCACATCTTCAAACTGAAAATACTTCATCACCATATTTTGTTGTTCCTGATCAACTTGGAATAGCAACATACTTGGCCCCTATTGGTTCAATACAAGAGGACATCCATCTTCTTTGAGGCATAGCTACTTGGGATTCGTATCTTGCAAATAAATCATCCTTGTTTATAGAGTCTCATATTATAGACTTGTAAGAGTACTTTGAGGAAATTCATATCCTCTTTGTTGATGGACACATCATTTTTTTTGGACCACCATCTTCATCACCTTTGCATCTTATTCTACATTAGCCTTCACTGGATTTTGGATTCATGTCATCTCTTTCTAGCATGTGTACATGTGAGCACTTTTCAGAGGCACACAACATTTGGATTTGGATTCTTGATTCACTCATCTTTATGGATTGGCGTCTCCAATCACTAATGGATATGTTTCTTCCTAAAGGGAGAAATTTTTTTTGCAAGCAGTGTATCATATTATTTCTTTAGTTGTTCATCATTGGCATATGAGCTCTTTCTTTATAGGAGGGATTAATATCCTCATTTTCTCTCTCCTATTGGGGGACATAAATTGTACTTGTGTGACAAAAGTGGTCCTTAGGGGTTCACATTGAGTCCTTCTTCTATCCTTCTTTCACTAGTGCAATCACTTATTTTTCTCTATTTCGGAAAGGATTTTTTCCCATGTGATTTTCTCATTTTCTCTAGTTTTGAGAGATTCATTTATTTTTACATGGGTACCTCATCAAGACTTGAATTTTAGGACCCATCCATGCATTCATCATTGCATTGTACATCATGGTTTATAGCTTATCCCTAATTTGATCTTAAGGAGAGTGTTGGAGTAATTAGGACATTACTTGATAATTAATTAATTATTAATTAATTATTAAGTCCTTTATTACTTTATTCACTTAAGCTAAACTTAGGATTACTTTTTTATTAATTAGATTGGATTAAATATAGGTCTAATTGTCTCATTGTATGAGACATTTGTCTCAATCTAATTCAATGCTCATCTAGGGTTTGATTTTTTATTCTTTTATAAGTATTCATTGTATATTTTAATCATTCATTCAAATGAATACATTGCATATATCAATTTCGTTTTTTCATCAATCTCTCTCAAGGTTGCATAACATAATCATTTAATTGATTTCTCAGTTTTGATTGGCATTTTAGTTGTAGAGGATCACTAGGAGTTGTGGGGGTTCAACAATCAACTCCAAAAAACCCTATACCTTAAAACCTAAATCATACACTCTCAACCCTCAACCCTATACCCTCAACTGTAAACCATATACCATTTACCCTATACCTATATCATCAACCCTAAAGCCTCAACCCTATACCCTCAACCTTAAAGCCTAAACCCTACACACTCAACCCTATACCTTAAACCATATACCCTATATCATCAACCTCAAACCCTATACCTTATACCCTCAATTGTAAACCCAATACCCTCAACCCTATACCCAATATCCTCAACCATAAATCCTATACCCTATACACTCAACCTTATACCCTCAATCCCTAACCCTATACCTTAAACCCTAAACCCTACACCCTCAACCCTCAACCCTCAACCCTATACCTTATACCCTCAACCATAAACCCTATACCCAATATCATCTACCCTAAAGCCTAAAACCCTATACCCTCAACCCTAAATCCTAAATCCTATACCCTCAGCCCTATACCCTCAAACCTCAACTCTAAACCCTACACCTTATACCCTCAACCATATACCCAATACCATTGATCCTATACCCAATATTCTCAACCTTAATCCTTATACCCTATACACTCAACCTTATACCCTCAATCCCCAACCCTATACCTTAAACCCTAAACCCTACACCCTCAACCCTCAACCCTATACCTTATACCCTCAACCATAAACCCTATACCCAATATCATCTACCCTAAAGCCTAAAACCCTATACCCTCAACCCTAAATCCTAAATCCTATACCCTCAACCCTATACCCTCAAACCTCAACTCTAAACCCTACACCTTATACCCTCAACCATATACCCAATACCCTTGATCCTATACCCAATATTCTCAACCTTAATCCTTATACCCTATACACTCAACCTTATACCCTCAACCTTGAACACTATCCCTCAATTGTAGGCCCTAAAGCCTATACGCTAAACCCTCAACCCTAAATCCTATACCCTTGAACCTATACCTTATACCCTCAACCTTAAACCCTGCACCCCCAATCCTATACCTTATACTCTCATCATGGTTCAATGCTACTTAATGAGGACAACAAACTCCTAGTCCACTCATGGATGTGGGTGAATGGGAAGGATCTACAATTTATTATTAAAATTGAAAGTAAAAAAAGTTTTATATCTACTATTTTTTTAAGATATTGATCCTATAGATAAAACTATACCCACAATGATAGTCCATAGGATGAGTGAGCTAAGGGTAAAATATTTAGGAAGGTAGATAAGTTTGGCGAATAGAAGTATTAAATAGTAGAGATAAATTGGGTGGATAGAAGTATCCAACTCCTTGCATTGATGGACTCTTCAATCAACTTAACAGGACTATTTTTTCACTACAGACTAGGTACCACAAAGTTACCATTGATTCATTAGATGTGTGAAATAATACCTTCAAATCCAAATGGATTTTTCAAATGGGCACACTAGTCCCTTCAAAATTGAGGTTGATGCCTCCAAATATACCCTTCGAGAATTTTTAGTCCTCAATGTGGTCATCTAATTGCCTAACATGTGAGATTTTATTTAATGTTATGTATAGACACCCCATGTATCACAAGGAATTGCATGCATTGTTCAAGCCTACAAATAACATGGAATTACTATATCTTGGTGAAAGAAATTATTATCCACATAGTTCATAATCCTCTTAAATTTATATAAATATAAGAAATTTTGTAGAAGGATCAACATAAAAGGTAGTTTAGTTACCTTAAATATTTTCATCTCAAAATAATTCATAAGAAGGATGAAAAAATAAGGTTGCAAACTATTTGGGTTGGCTTTGAATGAATAACCTTGATAACTATGCTGGAATATTGTGAACACTACAAAAAATATTAGTCTCAACTGTATTCAAAATTAATCTTATTTTTTGATATCTATCCACCAAAGAATCAAATGATAGATAAGCCCTTTATTAATGTAAGATAAAATTTTCTACCACATAATGCACATGTCTCTAGATATACATCCTCAACCTTATACCCTCCATTGTAAACCTTATAGCCTCAAACCTATACCCAATGACATCAACCCTAAACCATAAACTCTATACTCTAGAAAATCAAACCTATATTCTCAACCCTAAACACAATCCCTCAATCCTAGACTCTAAATTTTATATTCTAAATGCTCAACCATAAACTCTATACCTCAATCCTAAACCCTAAAACCTATACCCTTGAACCTATACCTTATAACCTAACTCATAAACCATATACCCTTGACACTATACCCTCAACCCTCAACCCTATATCTTAAACCCTATACCCTATACCTTATACCTAATATCATCAACCCATATTCTCAACCCTAAACCCTACACTCTCAACCCTATACCTTATACCCTCCACCATAAACCCTATACCCTCAACCCTATACCCTAAAGCTTAAACACTATCCCTCACCCCTAGGCCCTAAAGCTTATACACTAAAGGGTGAGTGCAATATCATGGGAGCCCAAACAATGGTGTTGGTAAAAAAAATGTGACATGAGGAAGGAAAAATTGTGGAATTCATGTTTGAATTTTTTCCTGTGTTGGTAAAAATTATAATTTCTATGGTAAACACCAAAGAAAAATGGATATATGTTATAGACACTTATAATTTTCTAGAGATTGAGCCATGTATATTAATTATTATAATAATTATATATTATATGATAATATATTATTATATTATTATATATTATACTAAAAATATAATATTATATATTATATAATAATAAAATATTATTATATTGTAAGATATTATAATACTAATATATATTAATATTATCATATAATATATATTATATTATATTTTTATGGGTTGGTAGCTTGTCATCTTCTAAGTAAAGTCTTGTGAAGTGGGATATTGTTTGTAGGCCAAAGCAATTTGGTGGCCTCAAGTTGCGACTTTCCACTCTAACTGGTTTTGTGTTGTCTACTAATCTTTATTGGAGATGGTATTTGGATCAAGATAATGTCTAGGCCAGGATTATTTCTCACAAATATCTAAGTGGGATACCAAAGGAGGAGGTTCCTCAATATCTGCTTGTGGTAAAATACTCTATGATTTGGGAAATGCTTAGTAAAGGTGTTAAGTTGATCAAGGAGGGTTTTTTTGGATATGAAATAGGGGGATTGAGGCTCTCTTCTATTTTGACTCCTAGGTATCAAGAGGTAATTCCTCGGAAGTATGGTGGGTTGGACGTTCCTTGGTGGAAAAATGTTTGGAATAAGTTCTCCTGGCTCAAGTGTACTTGTTTCCTATGGACCTTAGCTTGGAATAGATGTTTTACTTGGGAAAATATTTAAAAGCGAGGATTCTAAGGCCCATCTGTTTGTGTTCTCTATGGGTACAGTGAAGAGGATTCATCCCACTTATTCTTTTGGTGTCCTTTTTCTATGCTTATTTAGTATTTTTGGTGGGGTGTTTGGAAGCATCCTTGTGTTCATGCCTCTTCTCTGGTTGAATTCTAGGGTAGCCTAGGGAGACCTCCATCACAAGACTCTTTCCTCCAAATTGTGTGGTGCATTGGCCCTGCTTTCATCCTTTGGAAAATATGGCTAGAAAGGAATCGTAGAATTTTCATGGGGAAAAGTTGATGATTCAATAGGTTTGGTAGAGAATTGTTGATATGATTTAGGAGATTGTGAAAGCTAAATATGAACTTTTCCTTTGGAAAGGAGTGTGGATCAGATTGTGAAGAGATTGGGCTTGGGGGGTTTGGCCTTTGACTCCTTTTATGGTCGAGGAGGTAGGAAAGCTAAAAAGAAGGTTCAGAGGGCTGGGAGTTGGTCTAGTCCTCTAGTGGATGTTTCTAAGATGAGCATTGATGGTTCTTCTAAGGGAAATCTTGGACTTACTAAGATTGGTGGGGCTAGGAGAGATAGTTTCAGTTCTATCATTTTCCTATTTTCCATTCATAAAGGGCAGCAAACCAACAATCTTATGGAGGGGTTAGTGATTATTTGGGTTATTGAGTGTGCTTGTGCTCTTGGATGACATACAATTTTCTATGAATTAGACTATCATATCAATGTTAATTTGTTAAATGAGTAGAAATTGGATGGGATTAATTGGAAACTTGCTTCGATTGTTCAACCTATTTTATAGTTGTGTTCCATGCTAGAGGTGGTGTCTTTTACATACATCCCTTATGAATGGAATAGGGTTGCTAACTATTTGGCCAAATGGGCTTCTGAGCATGCTGGTGACTAGAATATTGATAGGTGGGATCAGTTATCCCTAAATTATTTTCAATTTTTAGAGAAAATTATTTTGGAGGACATGGCTAGTTGATGTTGGCTGGTGGTTGGCTTTGTTGTGGTATTATGTTCTCGCTAGTTGTTTGCTGATTTGGTGATCCTATTTATCTTTGGGTGCCTTTGTGGACCTTTATTTCTTTGTATTGGTGATTTCCTCATATTAATATATTAGTATGATAATATTGAAATATTATTAAATTACATATATTAATATACTAATATTATCAAAAATATTACCATATTATATATTATATAATAATAATAAACTAATATTATGCTATTATGTATTATAATATTAATATATATTAATATTATCATATAATATGTATTAGTATCATAAATATTATATTATTAATATTAATATTAATATTAATATATATATATATATATTGATATTATATGTTAGCATGGTTGGTTAAGGGCTTTGGGCTTGTCCCATATAGGTCCCGCGGTTGACTCATGCTCCGAGATGATAAACGGTACGGGTCATGTCGGGTGCGGTCCGTGCCTCCAAAGGACTAGTCTCACCTCCTCCGCCCCCAAAACCTGGCATAAAAGTAAGCCCAGGCCAAGGGGTGGTGGAGTAAGCTGGGTTGTGTCACAAAAGATCTGAGTGCTTGCCCCGAGGATTGAGGAAACCTCTAGGTTAACAAAAAATTAAAAAAAATAAAAAAATTTATATCATATATATTATAAATTAATATTAATATTAATATATCTTGCAAAGAGGATTGTTGTTACACCAAGAGATCAACATGTTAATGCCTGATATAACCACCAGAGTTAATGAATCCACAAGAGGTGGTTAAGCCATGTCACAAACCTGAGTGTTGCACTGTACAACACAAGGAGACCAAGAGCACACACCTTGCAACAATCCCCCCAAGTGCAAGTGAGGGATTTGAACCTGTGACCCAAGATCTAATACCAATTCTTAAATGAATAAGAAAACCAAGAATGTGGCTGAATTGGTTGTACCAAATTAAAATATCAAAACCCTCAACAATAATCAGATCCATGTGCATTCATTAAACCTTGAGTCTGTTATAATGTTTAAACATGAAAGGTAGATAACTAAAACTGAAAAAACCAACACTATACACAAGACTCACACCTGATTTATGTGGAAAACCCAATGAGGTAAAAACCACAATGAGGGTTAGATCACAATATAAGTAATTGAAAAACTGGTACAAGGGCCCACAACCAAAATAGGACACATTTTCCATGAATGCTCACAACCAAGGCTCACTGCCATAGAAAGAAAAAGAAGATAGAAGAGAAATGTTACATAGAAAATAACTTCTCAATGCAATAGAGAATCCACCACAATAGCTCCAACACCTTCATAGTCTTGTTTGAATGATTACAAACACCTTCAACTCACTACATTTAGAAGTCCAAAACTTTGAAGTTCACATTGCTCTACTCAAACCCTCACTCTACTCTTCAGGAATTCACATCACTTGAATCTCTATACTTTCTGTCTTATCAACCTTCAACATCTCAACTCATACTTATACTATCCTTAACCTTGAAAACTTTCATTGATGCTTCACACTTTGTAATTTCAAATTAATTCAACACTAAACATTCCCACAATGGATAAGAACAAAATGTGAACCAAAACAACACTTAATTGGGACCCAAATCAACTCTCACACACCACACTACACCTTCATTAACACTTGAACATATTCAAATGTTATTTAAACACCAGGTTGGTTGTTACTTGTGAAAACACATTAAACTTTGAATTACATGCTTCCTTTGATCAATCCAAAACCTTTAGACAACAAAATTCACTTGAACATGATCTAAGAACATCCTAGAAACCAACAAACTCCTTCACAACAAATCTCACCTGAAGATTATAAACATTTTGTTTATCCAAACATTATTGCCAGACACTACAATACTCTATAACTCAGAAGACCTTCTAATACACATAACCATGAATCATCTTGAAAAAATAGAGAAAAACACCATCAAATCTCCTTCAGAACAACAAGTCATAAAAAAAACTATGGAGAAATATAGAGAAAATACATTTCTCCCAAACACCTTTGTACACAACATTGCAAAACTAGTTCACACACTAGTGAACATAACTTCCTCTGACCATCGATCCAAAAGTCAAATTTTTGGATATAGAAAATTTGAACATCTCTAACCAACATATCTAAACCATAAAAGGAATATCTTCAATCCAGAAGAAATGAAAAGAAAAACTAGAACACCTCTCCAAACTAGAACACCTCTGCAACACCCTATTTCCTTATTTTATCAATTTTCTCAGTATCCTTGACATCTAAACCATAAATAGAAGCTTATCAAAGCAACAATATCTTCTCAACCACTACACTACTATCATCAATGACAACACAATCTTGTTGACATCAATAAAAACACCTTCATACTTGCAACAATCTCCCCCTTTGTCATTGATGGCAACACAAGATGTGAAAAAACATCAAAGACATAATAGCTCTGAACATCCCTATTTCCTTTTCTCTTTTCTCCCCCTTGCACAATTGTCTCATTACACTCTTTTTCCTTGTGTTGTGTTGTGCAGTGTGGTGATTGGGTTTGTGACATGGCTTAACTGCCTCATGTGGATTCATTAACTTTGGTGGTTGTATTGGTCAATGACCAGTCAATATTTTGGTGCAACGAAAACCATCTTTGCAACAATTGGTATTAAAGCCTAGGTCACGGGTTCAAACCCCTCGCTTGCACTGGGAGGGAATGTTGCAAGGTGTGCAGCCTTGGTCTCCTAACATTGTTGAACACAATGCTTAGGTTCATGGCATGGCTTAACTTCCTCTTGTGGATTCATTGACTCTAGCGATTGTATCGAGCATTAACAAGTCAATCTTTTGGTGGAACAAAAAATTGTCTTTGCAATAATATATATAATAACATAGTAGATACCATACCGGTCATGTAACATATATATTAATATAATATATATTATATTATATTAATAGCTCAACATATATGAAATATTAAAAAAAATACACTCTAAAATGGATATCCATCTCGAAGAGCTTTTATAATATAAAAAAATCTCTCCAAAATGGATATCCATTTTGGAGAAGTATAAGTAAAAAATAGCAACTTTTAAACTCATTCTCACTATCGACAATTTCACAGCAATGTAGGTAGAGGCTAGGAAATGGATATCCAAAGTGAACAAATATCCGTTTTTACAATCTAAACCAAATTTTGTCAACTTACCTTCAATTTTAATAGCATTCAAGCAAGGTAAGTTGAATTTTATTGTTTCTGGTGATTTTAATTATTCTATCTAATTTTTTAACAAATATATTAAGTTTCTTTTATAAATTTTAGTAATTAGTTTAAAATTATGTTAATTTTAAAAATTGTAATTTTAAATAGTGTTTTAATGAAATAAATTGATAGAGAAAACCCTCCTCCACCAAACCCTCCTTAAATTCATGATTTAATTGAGATAAGTATAATTGAATTAAAGAACATTTTTGAGAGATACTATAAACACCCACATTTATATTCAATAAAACATAATATAGAGGCCATAATAAGTCATGTGCAAGATATCACAAGGAAACATATTGTAACAATGGTAAAAATCTAGGTTAGCATGAAATAAAATTTATCAGACAAACCCTAGCTAAACAATGAAGCACAAAGGAGGAAAATAGCATAAAAGAAAGCAACAATTTCACCAAATAGCCTTCATGCCCGCCATGATTAACCTTCATTTCTCTTCTCCATTTGTTGTAGAATAATATTTTCCCTTAGATTCTAAGGAACAACAAAAACCTATGAGAAAGACTCAAGAAAATATTGAAGGATTTGACTCAAAATTGCAAGTGTACTCAGAAATTGCAAGCATGAAGTCATGAAGTCATGAAGTGTACCAACCTGAAGTGACAAAATGAGGTTGACAATGCCTTTTTATAGAAAATTCAATTTTGGATAAATAGCCAGGATTGAAAGTTTGAAAAATCCTTAAGATCAAAGGTTGAAATTGCATGTGACAACTAGCAATTTGCGTTAGGGAAAAGTTTGAAATGAAGGGTTGAGATTTGATTTTAGGAAAATCAAATCAAAGGTCAAGAATGCATGTGACAAGAAGATATTGGGCATGGAAAATGAAGCCGTTGGAGAATCAAATAAGAGTTTAAAATTATTTGATTCAAGAGGTGATGTTGACCTTTTGAATTAAAAATTAATTTAATTCAAGAGTAGTGGTGGGGTCATGTGAGTAAATAATTATTTCAAATTATTTATTAGTGAGAAACAATAGAAAGTGGGGAATTTAAATAAATGACTATTTAAAATTAGAAGAAAAGTCAATAAGATAATTAAATAATTAATATAATTATTTAATTATGGAGAAAATGGACAAGGTGAACAATAATTAAATAAATCATGGGAATTTATTTAATTATAAGAAGACATATTTAAATAAATAAACAAAGTTTATTTATTTAAATAATTAGGAGGAAATAGTTAGGAATTATGACATTAGTACATAATTAAATAATTTAATTATGTGAGGAGGATATTTGACATAGAAAAATGTGGTTTGCAGGTCTATGCCATTTTTATTTGTCTACATTTTGCCCCTCTTTGTCATAATGTAGTTTATTGCATTGTGACAAAGAAAATAAGTCAAAAATATGCCCCAGCGTGAAAGTGAGGATAGGAAGGATGATGAGGATGTAGTGGTATGCACCCTCAAGAGGACAGTCAGGTTCAAAGAACACGAGTGTGCTCTCAAAATGGATGAGAAGACTAGAGGATGAAGGAATAGAAGAAATTTTAGTGCGAAAGACATGGATGTTAGACGAAAAAGGAATACTTCAATATTTTCCAAAGTACTAATAGGTGTTGCTTTAATCATCATTGGGAAGATTATTGTAATGGCCAACAAACACCATGATATGACATAAATCAATGGTGTGCATGGTCGAACCATCTCATAGAACAAGAAGTCGCAGACAAGGATGATTATGACTCATATGAGGAACTTAGTTGCTCCAGTCTTTTTGTCACAACCAACCACAAACAAGAAAGACAAACCATGAAACATTATTGCTCCTCTAAATCCTATTGAGGACATCCTCGAGGAACTAGTAGCATGACAGTTTGGAAAGATAAGACAATCATCATGATATGTCATGGCTCCTCTAAATCCTGATGTCAGGACATCCTTGAGGAACTAGAAGCATGACAAAAAATAAAATGACAAGTGTGACAAAGATTAAAAATAGTGTTTGCCAAATTGTTTGCCAAGTGTGTTCAAATGTCAAGTGTGTTGATGTCGAGATGCCAAGTTTGAAAAATCCTAGGTTTATGTTGAGCAGGCTAATGTGTGACGGATGTCAAGTAATGCCAAATTCAAGAATGACACATCTTGAATGTTGTCTATGTTGAGAGGATCAATCCTCAAATGTTAAGAGAATCCTTCAAAATTCTAGATGACAATGTTGATGCTCAAGAAAGACATATCCTAAAGCATAAATAAATGATGTGGGTTGTTCTTCATAAAGACGTATCCAAAGAATAACCAAGAGTTTATAGGTTGACTTGTTATGATAGTTTGACCAAGGTTGACTAGATGACCGAATTGACTGCATGCCGGTGTTGACATGCCAATTTAGTTGAAATGTCAATTAAATGATTTCCAAAGTTCATTTAAGAGTTGCATGATTTAGAAAATTCAGAATAAAAGGAAAATTGACTCAACAGACCCTAAGGGACCAACCTAGGGGGTCTCAGGGGCATGTTAATGATGGCTTTGCCTATGTCATACACTCAGAGATCGTGTAGTTCAACAGGGATAGGACTGACATGTACTAAAGACGTATCGACATGTTTTGACTTAACCTGATGAACCCTAAGGGACTGGAACTAGGGGGCCTTGAGGGTACATCGATGATGGCCTTGCCTACGTAGCAAATATGCAGAGACCCCATAGTTCGACTGATGCCATTATTAAAGATGACATTTTTTATTGATTGATGCGACTGACTCAACGAAAATAAAATAACTCATTTATTGGACTCAAATGAACAACTAATATTAAATAATTAAAATACTAACTTAGGTGGTCTTGGGGGTACATCAAATCATGACCTTTCCTATGTAGCAAGTGTGCAAAGATCGCGTAGTTCGACTATTCTAACTATGACCTGACTTTGACTGATTAGGACTTTGTTTTTGTGATTTGTGCAAGTTATTTGGATGTTTTTGTGTTTTTCAAAGTTTTTAATTTTTTTGGATTTTTTTCAAGACATTCTACGATTTTTATGGATTTTTTCAAGAAATTTTATGGAATTTTTCTAGACATTTTATGATTTTTTATGGATTTTTTTAGGACATTTTATGATTTTTATGGATTTTTTTAGGACATTTTATGATTTTTATGAATTTTTCAGGACATTTTATGATTTATAGGACCATGTGTGAGACCCACTATAGTCAAGTGATAAGGGTGTTGCCCCCAGTCAGGTCTAAGACTAGCCAAGTTCAATGAGATGGAAAAGGACATGTTCAAGATGAAAAGTGGAGAATATGTGAGACATGATGTCAACTGTTGTCAGCTATGGAAAGAAATAGTAGGACTTTATGAAAAATGTCATGAGGATGTCAAAAGATCAGACATTTATTATGGACAAAGGTAGATGGAGTGATCATAGATGGCCAAGCAAATACTACCTACACATGGTGCTTATTTCCAAGGTTTTCACCATGGTACTTATCCAAAGCACCATCGAAGTGGTTTTCACTATTAGATGGATCATTTTTCTTTACCTTTTTTTATATTTTCTTAAAAACAATTATGCACCAAGATGCCTATTTCCTAGGTTTTCATTAGGGTGACATTTTTTTGTATTTTTCAATATTTTTGTATTTTTGTGGTTTTTAGCCAAGCTCTCTGATGCTATGTGTAGAACTAATAAGTTCTGATGATTCCTTGATCCTATTCAGATGACCGTGTTGGATGAAAGGACCTAATATGGATGTGGAATGCAAGTGGAAAATATGATGGGTGATATAAGTGGTAGATGAAAGAGGCTATGGTATTCTCTCTAATGTGTACACTACATGGGCAACCAGGTTTTAGATGACAAGGAGTTTGGGTGATTGATGAACTACAGTACATCAAAGGGTCATTGTCAAAGGTACATTGAAAAACTTTGTCAAGAGAACTGAGATAAAAAATGAATATGGATGGATTGAATGGAATGTATGGAGTGAGTGAAAGTGATGGAGATGAAGACCTTAGATCAACAAGCTCTTTTTGAACTTTTGTGTTGATAGATGCCCCCAGTGATTTGTTGTGGAAGAGCTTTTGTGGAGACCAATACTTTTTGATCTTCACTTTTGGATTTTATTTTTGATTCATCCAGTAGCTTTTTATGTTGGCTAGGGGATGTGTCTTGACATTCATTGTCAACCCTTAATTGGTCCAATAGCTTTTTGTGTTGGCCAGAGGTCTTTTCTTGATTTGCTTTTCTTTTTGGCATGTCTTTTGATTCGTGATCTCCTTTTAAAGGCATTTTCATTCTTGATTCTTGGGATTTTCCTTTTTCCTTTTCTTTAGATATTTCTTGTTGATCCATTTCTATGATGTGGATGGATGTTAGTGGAATGAATGGAGTCGTTGAAATGCTTGGCAGATGAATGGGAGTGACAATGTCAATAATGTTGTCTTTGGGACTGGCCTTTTCAACATTGCTAACGTCAAAGGAAGCTTGCACATCCTTACTGACTTCAAAAGATGGCTTAGTAGAAGCGACAATAGGGGGAC
Source organism: Sequoia sempervirens (assembly GCA_007258455.2). NCBI lineage: Eukaryota > Viridiplantae > Streptophyta > Pinopsida > Cupressales > Cupressaceae > Sequoia > Sequoia sempervirens. Next base: position 238,635,277 of record VDFB02086081.1, read on the forward strand.
ATACCCTAACCCAGGAGAGGTGGTATGGAGGGATGGTGTTTGAATACCCTCAATGAGATCATGATCAAGGACTGGGCTATCATGGACATGGGAGGATTGAGTGGAAGTAGATAGGGAAAAAATGGATGTGGTATCAAGATCCCAAAAGCTATCACTTCAAACATGGCCATCCTTTTGTGTTCCCTCTACAACTTTCTTGACAACATTGTTAGAAGTCAGAACCACTTTCGCAACAATAGCATTGTCATTTTCTGACAAATTACTCATGTGATATTCTCCACATCCCATATCACAGACTTGGATCTTAGGGTTTGATGTTACAGTGAATGGAGTGGAGGATTTAATTAATGAGAATGGATCAATGTAGTTATATGGAGTGGTTGTTGAAGCTAAAGCCTCTCAATTGATAGGTACTTGACATTTGGAAATTCCCCTTAAGTTGGTGCAATATTGAAAGGGATCAGGATCACTAGCTATGGTAATCTTAGTGTTGTTATAGGGGAACTTTAGACATTGATGATATGTGGAGGGTACTGTAAGCGTAGGAAGGAGGAAAACAAACTAAGTATGCTTCTACACTTCTAAATAAGACATTGCATCTAATATTTAAGAAATTTAAACTAATTTAAACTAAAAATCTTCATAAATCTATCCTATTGCTCTCTAACTCTAAAGATCTCTCCAATCTACTTTGCTCTTAGATTTTAGAAGCTAATTAGACTATTGAAATGACACTTAGAGAATGAGAATTAAACTATTCTATTCCTATATGATTAAATGATAAAACTACTGTAATGGCAACCATGACTGCAAATGTTGAATGTTGGATGAATGCTGGATGGATGTTGGATGAATGTTGAATGCTTGAATGTTGGATGAATGCTGGATGCTTGGAAAACCTACAGAGTAAGATTGCACAAGTTGGGATCTATTTCCTATAGCCAAAGAGCTGTATTTATAGCTTTCATGGCAGCACATTTGCACTGGGATACGAGATAAGAGGCTGGGATTCAATCTGGAAAATTGAATGGCATTGGATGAGAAGGTGGAGCTGATCATGAAGGATTGTTCCTCCCCATGAAAACACCAGGAAAGATGAGAGGGAAGGTGGTTGGAAGAAGATTGGGAGGATTTCCTGCAGGTTTGTCCCTGAAGCTCTTCCCGTGAATAACAGTAGAATTAATTAGATTTTGAAAATTTAATTTTATTGGTGAGTGAATAGTGGTAAATGATTTATGCAAATTTAAATAATTTTAATTTATTTAAATTTAGCAAAAAGAGGATTGAATAATTTAATAAATCAAACTATAGGGTTTGTTTATTAAATTAAAACAAAAGGAAAATGATAATTAAATAAAAGATTTTAGAATATCTTTATTTAATTAAGAAGAAATGTGATGAGGTAATTAAATAACACAAATTATTTAAGTTGTGTATTTAATTTATGATAGAAGTAATAATAATAATAATTAAATAAAACAAAGTTTTAAATTTTGTTTATTTAATTAAGAGAGAAATAATATGATAAAAATGATAATAATTAAATAAAACAAAATTTTTAATTTTGTTTATTTTAATTAGGAGAAAAATAGAAGAATTAATAATGAACTTAATATAAATAAATATTTCTATTTATTTACTAAGTAGATGAATTTAAGATTAATTAATCAAATAAATCATATTTAATTAATTAGATTCTCCAGACCATTTTAGGTGTCTACATTTTTCCCCTCTTTGAAGTGATGTGTTTACATGTTGCTTCAAAGAATGATTTTGCCTCAGCTGCCAGTATTGACAAAAAGTTTAAAATATGCCCCTGATTTGCCCCAGATGTTGAATTTTGAAATGATAGCGATATATGCCCCCACGGGAGATAAATTGATGAATTTTGTATTTTTTATGATTTTTCAAAAATTTTGAATTTTTATGATGATTTGATGATTTTTTGATGATTTGATGAAGAAACAATTTATCTCCTGACGAAATTGTCCAAAAATTTCCTTGTGATAGATAAGAATTAATTCCTTAGAAGGAAAAATAAATAAATCCTATGAAAATCCCACAAAAATAACCTATAAAAGCTCAAAAGGTCATTTTCAAAAGTCATTTGTGCATTTGACTTTGACAATCTTGTGATAGAGACCCTCAGAGTGCTAGAGCATCAGGATGTTGATCCCTTACCACACCCACCGACTTGAGCATGTGCGACGTCACCAGCGTCCGGCTGACTATGGACCTCCGGTACGTACCCCAAATTTTCCTCGTAATTCGTGCTTATACTTTTTTGTTCATTTTTCACATTTTTTTACCATTTTAGCGCCCAGCAGGTGCGGTTTAGCGCTTCAATAATCTGTTTTAGCATGCCATACTTTTATCTATAGCGCGTCAGTAGGTTTTTGTAGTGCGCCAGAGTTTTAGCGCGTTAAGTCAATTCTGTAGCGCATCAGTGGGATTTTGTAGTGCGCCATTAGAAATAGTGCTTTAGGTAGATTTTGTAGCACGTCAGTAGGATTTTATAGTGCTTTAGGTAGATTTTGTAGTGCGTCAGTAGGATTTTGTAGCGCTTGGAAGTATAGATTGATGAAAAATTGTGCACTTTGATTTTTATTTCGTCGATTTGTTGTTGATTCCATCTATTTTAGTTTGATCTTGACTAAATAAACGGTAAACGATCTCATGATGAGCGAGATCCATTGATTGATAATAATTACCCTCATGATAGGCGAGGAATAATTAATATTTTTGAAGGGATAAACCTGATTGATAGATGAGGGTTCCTTCTTGATAAATTGATAGTTTGATAGGTAAAGTACAATTTTTTAAAAAAATTGATGACCTCCTGATGTTTGATATTTCTGATTGATAACGTATTGATCTGTAAAATGTTCTTTTTGTATGATAACAGGAGCATTTAGATGTTATCCAGGTGCGAGAGCAGTTCCCCTAGCCTTTTGATATGATACCATGACTTTCAGCAGATGAGAGGCAGCATATTACCGATTGTGGTTTAGCCTTATTACTGGATATGCCCCATATTAGACTTAATAGGGGTCTACTGACAGCTTTAGCAGAGTAGTGGCATAATGGCCACAACACCTTCCACTTACCTACTGGCGAGATGACCGTGACGCCTGAGGATGTATGGCGTATTCTTCACATTCCTTTTGTTGGGGAGATTGTCATGCATGATTCAGAGGAGCTTGGTGGGGTAGAGTCTATGCGGAGAGTTTTTCAGGATCCCCATATTGCAGGAGAGTGGGTTCCATGGGTAGAGATCTATAATTCATATGTTCCACTTCCTTTAGTTTTGGCCGGCTTTATTGGTGGATTCCTTTGTCCTAATAAGAGGTCAAAGGGTCTATCTCTTGGATGGGGTCGGGTATTAGAGGGTATGGTGGCCCACAGGACGAGATTTTCTTGGGGCATGTGTATGCTTGCTATGCGATATCATGATTTACACTAGATCATGTACCTTAGAGGTAGCAATTTATCGGTGTGAGCTACACTTCTTCAGGTATGGGCATGGGAGCATATTGTTGTTACACGTCCTATGCCGGTGTTATTGAGACCAGTGGCGAGACCTTATGTGTTTCACTACAGAGGTAGGCCTACCCAGCATATGATGGGTAAGCTAGATTATTGGAGGCGGATTCTTGATCATGTGGAGACAGTGACCTGGCATCCCTATTTAGATTGTGATGACTGGGATGATGATGATATCGAGTTGGGATTTTTGGCCGATTCAATGTATTTGATCAGGAAGAGCCCCAAGATTTTGGAGCGATTCCTGTTTCGTCGCGTCTATAGGCAGTATGGGATTGTTCAATGTATGCCTCAGGGAGTAGCACATTATGGATGACGACAGATAGATGCCAGTGATTGGGGTCCATGCTTGCCTTATGGGGCACTTGTTGAGGGTTACCGTGCTCTGCAGCCATCGACATGGGATATGCGGCGAGACATTGTTGAGGCTCCCGTTACTCCCGAGTACAGACAGTACTTGGCTCTGCACCCTCCTCCTCATATTACCATTCCAGATGAGCCAGTACCAGCACCAGCACCAACACCAGCACCAGCAGGGGGTGGTTAGGGTGGTCAGAGACGGAGGAGAGAGGAGGATGTAGATGTTGATGTGGAGGGCAGTGATGAGAGTGAGAGTGATGATGACAGTGATGATAGCAGTGAGGATGGCAGTGATGATAGTAGTGATGATGATGGCAGAGATGGGGGAGACCGAGCGTAGCAGGTACCTCAAAGCCATCGACTAGTGCGCCTTGTAAGAGGAAGGTTGTTGCTTCCTCTTCAGCAGAGCGATCAAAGGTTGCGGGTTTACATGTGCAAGTTCAGACTTTACAGGGACAGCTAGCACAGGTGCAGGGATTATTAGCACAGACGCAGGCCCAGATGTAGGCACAACTAGCTACTGCATAGACACAGATTACCTCTCTGATTGGTGAGAGAGATGAGGCCATATAGGCAGTAGTGACGACACAGGCTCAGTTAGCACGTGTATGAGCACAGTTGACCACTGCCCAGGCACAGATCACAGCCTTGACTGTAGAGTGATATACTGTCAGACAGGCAGCAGAGACAGCATAGGCTACTGCAGAGAGATTGCAGAGAGTGGCAGATGGGACCTCTATGGCAGATTACATGCGAGAGGCTATGCGGGCAGGTGCTGAGATTGAGTTTTACAGGAGCTGTTATCATGAGCTTTGCCCCCCAGAGCAGAGAGTCAGTTATGCCCAATCCCGCTCAGAGAGGACTCATTCGAGGACAGTGAACAGAGGTGTGACACAGCCTCTCTCGAGAGATCTGAGAGATCCTAGGACATCTGGTGGTGGTCATAATACTGGCGCGGGACCTGCTCCTTCTGGTGTGAGTACCACTTGAGATCATTTGTGTACCCTTCGAGAGATATATACAGCCATTTTTGATATGATGTTATTTTCATCCTTTTCAGACTTCATTGTATACTTGACACTTGATGAGATATATATGTGCAGTGGTTTGATTGATCTATGTGATGGATGCATTTTAATTTTTTATGTTTTATGATGATTTATTATACTAGATTGTATAGATGCATTAATGATGATGTGATATGATATTGATGATGTATTTCTTTTCTCCATGAAATGCAATGCGTAATATATAAAATGAGATGTAAATGAACGATGTATATAATGAAATGTAAATGAATGATGTACGGATGAAATGTAATGTATGACATGTAAATGAATGATGTATGGGTGAAAATGTAAATGAATGATGAATGTAATGAGATGTCATGTGATAGATAAAATGATGTATGGATATGTGATATATGATATATAAAATGGGATGTAAATGAAATGATGTATGTAATGAATGAGATGTAAATGAATGATGAATGTAATGAGATGTCATGTGATAGATAAAATGATGTATGGATATGTGATATATGATATATAAAATGAGATGTAAATGAAATGATGTATGTAATGAATAAGATGTAAATGAATGACATATGGATGAAATGTAATATAGAATGAGATATAAATGAATGATGTATGGATGAAAATGTAATAAGATGTAAATGAATGATGTATGGATGAAAATGTAATGTATGAAATGAGATGTAAATGAATGATATATGATATATAAAATGAGATGTAAAATGCCTTCTATATCCATGCAATGAATGATGATTTTGCAACTACATGATAATGACAATGTGATGAGATGCAAATGATAAATGTAATGAATGATGAAACATAACGTGCATATGACATCACGAAATGAGATGTTTTATTGTGAAATTTATGATGAGATGAAGAAATGATTTTATGTGGCGTCATTATGAAAATTGTATGTGTCAAGTATACTCAATCTTTAATAAGAAAAGATAACATTATTTGCAAATGAATCCTTGTAACTTGTGCAACCAATACTCTGCAGATGTATTATTATGAATGCAATCTATTTTTACCATGCAAACCTATTTTATCAATGCAAACCTAAGTGTCATTTCAGTAATCTTTTTATTTTGCTTTGTATCATCACTGAGCTTTTAAAATGTTGAAAGCAAATACAAGCATCAATGATATGAGATAGACCAATGATGAACTGAGTGTTTCTTTCATGATATTTGATATTGCAAGTGAACACAAGCATCAAGGTATAAGATAGACCAATGATGACCTGAGCATTTCTTGCGTAAACAGACAAGAATTAATCATTTTCTTAAGTGAATCGAAATGTCATCCATGATACTTGGTAGAGCACTTCCCGCGACAATTCACAAAATAATAATGACTAACTCACAAACAACAAACAAAGAAAAGGTATCATCCTCCTTCCTTGCTTCTCTAGTTTAATACATCATCGAGTAGCTCCAAAGAAATGATAAGCAAATGAAAAATAAAAAGTACAACAATTCAAATTCTACTTAATGTATTTTCAAATCATTATTCAGATTAGATAATCGATGTTGAAATGTGTGTGTTGATGTTTGCATGATATTCTCAGACGTTTGACCAAATGATGTAACCTAAAGACCTATCCTAGGGGTCTCGGGGACTGATCAAAGATTAGTCTTGCCTACGTTATACACGCAGAGACCACGTAGTTCGACTGACACGGACTCCACTTTCTGACTGATGTAGACTCTATTTTTTTTTGTTTTCGATTTTATGAATGTTTTTGCATGGATTTTCTGATTTTCTGATGTGTTTGGATTTTGATAGATTTTCTAATGTTTTTGGATTTTGATTTTCTGATGTTTTTGGATTTTGATTTTTTGATGTTTTTGGATTTTGATGGATTTTCTGATGTTTTTGGATTTTGATGGATTTTCTGATGTTTTTGGTCACTTGGTGTTGTCATGTTTGATAGCCTTTTCATTTAAGCTGAAAGTCCATTGTACCAAATAACACTAGGATGTTGCCCCCAAGCTAGGGTAAAACATGATATCCTTGCTATGATATGGATAGTGATAATAATTACCTCAAATGATAGATGGAAATGATATGAAAGGAAACAATCGTGACAAAATTGTACCTAATAGATAGAAGAGCTGGTGAAAATCACAAGTAGCGCCTGTTTGCCAGGTTTTCATTACTTGTTTTTATTGTGTCCTTTTTCTTTTGTATTTTTTTTTTTTTATATATATATATTTTTGTTTTTCTGTCATCATGATGCCTGTTTGCCAGGTTTTCATCAAGACAACCTTACTGACCATGCACTAGGTGTCCTCAAGTATAGAATCATCTAAGATGAATGTTGTTCATGGGTTCCTCCAACATATCTCCTTCTGGTGTAGACAGCTGGTATACTCCTGATCCATAGACTGATATAATGACATAAGGCCCTATCCAGTTAGGTTCAAACTTTCCCTTCTTTTATTTCTAGGGTTTTCCCGTAGGACCAAGTCTCCAATCTGGAAGACTCTAAGCTTAACCCTATGATTATAGTTTCTAGACATTCTTTGTTGATAGGCTGTCAAATGATTGACAGCTTGTTGTTGACGTTCATCAAGTAGCTCTAATTCTTGAAGTCTAGAGATCCTATATTCCTCATCTGAAGTGAGTCCCTTTAGTGAAACTCGAAGGGATGGAATTTCTACCTCAATAGGTAATATTGCTTCTAATCCATAGACAAGAGCATATGGTGTAGCTCATGTTGGTGTTATGATGCTAGTCCTATAAGCCCAAAGAGCAAGGTTAAGTTGAACGTCCCAATCATGCCCTACCTCATTTACAGTCTTCTTGAGAATCTTTAGGATTGTTTTGTTTGAAGCTTCTGCCTGTCCATTACCTTGAGGGTCATACGGGGTTGAAAAGCGATGTTGGATGTGGAACTTTTCACACAGCTCTTGGACGTCTTGGTTCTTGAAAGGCCTACCATTATCTGTAATGATTGACTGGGGTATCCCATATCTACAAATGAGATAATTAAGTATGAAAGATGATATTTTCTTCCCAGTGATTGTGGTTAAGGGAATTGCCTCCACCCATTTTGTAAAATATTATGTTGCGGTGATAATGAACTTATGTCCATTAGATGAAGATGGGTTAATTTTCCCTACCAAGTCCAATCCCCACTGACAGAAAGGCCATGTAGTTGTGAATGGATGGAGCTCCTGTGCCGGTGCATGTATAAGATTGCCATGAATCTGACATTTTTGACATCTCTTGAAAAACTTATAAGATTCTTGCTCCATGTGTGGCCAGTAATACCCCAAACGAAGGAGTTTCTTAGCTAAAGATAATCCACTTGAATGTGTGCCACAAATTCCTTCATGGACCTCATGTAAAGCAGAAGCAGATTCGTTATGTTCTAAACAACGCAGAAGAGTACCTTCTAGGCCCCAACAGTAAAGGGTGTCAGCAATAATGGTATGTTTGGCGGATTGGCGTATGAGGTTGCGCTTTTGGTTGCGAGAAAGATTTGGTGGTAAGATATTATCTTTTAGATAAGTATAAATGCTTCATAAATGGAAGATTGGGCACTATCCAAAAGGCTTATGGTTTGGGATTTGTGTATGCAGGATTTGACACTTGTTCCACAATAAATCGATAACGATCTTGCATTTCAGGCATTTGTAGAAGAGATGCTATTGTGGCCATGGCATCTGCTGCTTTATTCTCTGATCTTGGTATCTGCTCAAATTTGATTTCTATGAAGTATTTTCTTAGATCATCTACTAGTCTTTTTTATAAAATCAGTGTGTCATCCTTAGTTTGGTAATCATTGTTGACTTGATAGTGATTAACTGAGAGTCTCCATACACCTGTAGTTCTGTGATTTTCCAGTCAATAGCCACTTTAATTCCAAGGATCAAAGCTTCATATTCTGCCACATTGTTAGTGCAACGGAAGGTAAGCCTGTAAGATCGTGGAATTGTGTGCCCAAGAGGTGTGACAAATAAAATTCCTGCCCCTGATCCATGTTGTGTGTAGGATCCATCAAAGTAGAGTTGCCATGGTTGTGTTGTAACATTGAGGATATCCGCATCAAGAAATTCCATGGTCATAGGATGACCGTCTGACAATGGAGCTTCTGCTAATTGGTCGGCAATGACTTGTCCTTTGATACCTCGCCTTTCAACATACTGAATGTCAAACTCACTGAGGAGCATGACCCACTTTGCCAACCTTCCTATTAAAGCTGCTTTGCTCAGTAAATACTTGAGGGGATGAATTTTTGCAACGAGCTTGACAATGTGAGTGAGCATATAGTGTCACAATTTTTGTGTTGCAAATACTACTGCTAAGCATGATTTTTCAATGAAGGTGTAATTTACTTCATGTCCATTGAGTGTCATGCTAATATAGTATATTGCATGTTCCTTCCCTTCTCTATCCTCTTGTGCCATCAAGGCTCCTAAAGAAATATCTGTTGTGGCAATATATAGCAACAATGGCTTGTCTTCACTGGGTGGCACCAAGATTGGTGGTGTCATTAAATAATGCTTGATTTGATTGAAAGTATTCTCACACTGTTCATCCCATTTAAAAGACACATTTTTATGCAAAAGATGGTTGAATGGATGACACCGATCTGCTACTTGAGAGATGAATCTTCTGATGGACTGTAGTCGGCCTTGTAGAGATCTTAATGTACTGATATTCTTAGGAGGTGGCATTTCCACGATGGCTTTAACTTTTGCTAGATCTACTTCAATTCCTTTTGTAGAAACTATGTATCCAAGGAGTTTTGCTGATGTTACTCCAAAGGCACATTTCTTAGGATTTAATCTGACTTTAAATTTCTCCAACCTGTCAAATATTTTGGCTAGTATCTCTAGATGTTCTTCCCTGGTGTGAGACTTGGCTAAGATATCGTCCACATAGTCTTCCATGAAGGTGTGCATCATGTCATGGAAGATTGTTGGCATAGCTCGCTGGTATGTAGCTCCTGCATTCTTTAACCCAAAAGGCATGACGTTCCAGCAAAAGGTGCCCCATGGACATGTAAATGCTATCCTTTCTTGGTCTTTAGGAGCTATTTTGATTTGATTGTATCCTAAAAATCCATCCATGAGTGATAGCATTTGATGGCCAGCTGTTAGATCTACAATCATGTCTATGTTTGGCAAAGGAAAATCATCCTTTGGACATGCTCTATTTAAATCCCGAAAATCAGTACATATTCTGATGGTGTGATCTGGCTTTGAAACAGGTACAATGTTGGATATCCATTTAGCATAATCAATAGATCTGATAAATCCAAAATTTAGTAGTTTCTTCAAATCATATTTTACCAATAATGCAACATGTGGATGCATTTTTCTCAATTTCTGTTTTACTGGTTTAGTGCCAGCTGGTAAAGATAAGTGATGCATAATGAGATCTGTGTCTAAGCCTAGCATGTCAGAGTATGACCAAGCAAAATTGATGCATCGTTCTGCAAAGAATTTGATAAAATCTGGCTTTTTTGTATCTGTCATGGATGCTGCCAGGTGTAGGATTCTTACTTTCTCTGCTATGCCAATATCAATAGACTGTGTGGGTTCTATCAACACTAATGATCTTTCATGGTAATGTTGTGGGAGGATGTCAAGCCTTCCATCCTTTGGTGCCTCAATGAGGTTTTCACCATTGGATGCGTTCTTTGTTTTTACTATTTTAGGATCAAATACTTCCATAGAATGGTTTTCACCATTAGATCCATTATTTATTTCCATACTTTTGCAACTGAAATGCTTGGCACCCTCCTGCCTAAAAGCATCATTAAAAGAAGTATTGGTAGAACAAGTATCAGATTCCTCACAGCAAAGGTAGTTAATAATAGCAGAATCATTGTCAAAAATAGGGAGATTGATGGGGTGTTGGGGTTCCCACTCGATAAGCTTGAGATGTAGTAAAGGAAATGAATCATTAGATGGGTTGTGGTCAGTGATTATGAAAGCTCAGACGGAAATGTCGTCCAGGTTGTTAATGGTTATGTCGAGGCCTACGAAGGTATTTTCTTCCGCATCATTTATCTCAATTGATGTCCGTTCATCTTCACTTGAGTCGTCAAAATTTTATGTTTCAAAGACAGTAGGATTAAAACTCGAGCTTTGACCCTCTTCACGTTTGGGGGTATACTTTTTGATAACGTCGATCTGAATATCTTCGTAGGAAACATCTAATAAGTTGTCCCACTCATATTCATTTGAATCTGTTTCAGAGTTATCTCTCATTTGAAGAATACACTCCATATTTTTATTGGTGATTTCTGCTCTTGCTTCTTCTATGTATCCTAGTCTAGTTCTGTCATTTTTCTGAATTGTGAGAACTTGGATCGGTTCCGTTACACTTTGTTTCCCTTGGTCAAGAGATCCTTGTTCTGTTGTATATCCTAGTCCAGTTTTATCCTTATGTTGGAGCGTAAGTGGCTGGATCGGTTCTGTTATGCCTTGTTTTCTTAACCCAAGAGGTCCATGTCCTGAATATCCCATCTTCTCCAAAATAGTTTTTCCCTTTCCATATTGATTTGTCTCTATGATATTACTCGTGGAAGTGGAAGCTTCCTCATCCCTATAAAGCCAATTTAGAATAGCCTTATCTTCTGATTCTTCATCTAAGTTTCACGCTTTTACAAATCTACCATCTAATGGCGTTGTAGATTTTGCTGAATTTTGGGTGATTGTAGATGGTTGTCCATATGTTTGTGAGGGTAACATCTGTGATAGATGGAAAGAGTGTCCAACACCATATTCACTTATTCCTTTGTCACTTATCTATACTTTGTTGGTGAATTGGTGTGAGAGTGAAGCCAATTATTCTTCGATATTTGAATGGTTAGATTGTGCTACCCTGATCTCTTGTGATTTTTGTTGTTTTGGAAGCCACTTTGATATGAAGCTTTGTTGTTGCTCACCATCTGATGTGCTAACTTCTCTATTGTGAGGTATTAATGTATCCTGGGATGTTTTCAATGTATGACAAGCTTGGGTGTCATTATAGTCTGCTGTGATTGTTACCTCCTATCCATTGACGGGAAATTTCAGGCATTGATGATAGGTGGAAGGTACTGCTTGCATATCATGAATCCAAGGATGTCCCAATAGTATGTTGTATGTCAGTTTCCTATCTAAGACTTGGAAAACCACTTTTTGGACAATAGGTCCCACTTGAATGGGTAATATGATCAACCCTTTAGAGGATCTTTCTTCCTCATCATATGCTTTGATTATGATTTTTCTTCTTGTATCAATGGCTTCATCTGAGTATCCTAGTGCATGAATCAGCTTTAAGGTAAAAATATTTAAACCAGCCCCTCCATCTATCAGGACACACTTTACACAGTGTTTATGGATGAGGACTTCAATGTGAAGGGTGGAATTATGTGGATGAGTGAGTGATACATCATCATGTTCGGAAAATGAAAGGCAATGAGGTGCAGATAGATGTCCCACCATAGCTTGGAATTGACATACATCCAAATTGTTAGGTACCGTGGTTGATACAAGAGCTTGGTCAAGAACCTCTTTGTGTGATGGGGAAATCTTTAGAAGTTCTAAGATGGATATTTGTGCCGGTATTTTCTATAATTGATCAATGAGATTATATTGATTAGAGGGAGGATCCATATATGGGGATGATAATGATGCTCCTTTCAATATAACTTTGGATTGTGCCCTTGTTGTGGCATTAACCGGTTGGTACTCTTGTTTCCCTTTGAGTGTGATTACGTTAATTTGGTTTTTAGATTTTTCCATATGTTGTACCAAATTAGTAGATGTAATGTCATTGTTCCGTTTGATTTGATTGCATAACTCCTCATCCTCCTTGGCAGCAGAAAAACAAAGGATTGTTGTGTCATAAACATAACCGACACTCTTACCTTTGGTGTTTGTGGAAGAGGATTTTTGAATGTTGTATGATCTTTTTTTGTTTGGTGCCCCTCTACAAATACTTTCTTTTGATCTATGAGGTCTTGTACCGCATGTTTTAACTGCCAACAATTTTTAGTCATGTGGCCTTTATTCTGATGGTAGTGACAGTAATGCAAGTCATTCCACCATGATGGTTTGACTTGAGGGTCCCAATTTCTAGCCTCTTATAATTGAATGATTTTTTCATCTAAAAGTTCTTTGAGGACTGATTCCAATGATTGCCCTAATGGCATGAATTTTCGTTTATTAGATGGTCATTGGAATGATTGGGTTTTTGTTTCTCCAATGTTTTGATTATTTCCTTGATCACTACTTTTTTTGACATTAAGACCATTTTTTTGTTTGTTTGTAGTGTTTGGTGTCAAGGTGAATACTGGTTTAGATGTGTGTGTATCGATCATGGTATCAATATTCTTATTCTTTTTCTAAAATCTTGGCTTTTCGTTGTTGTTGTTAGAGGAATTGTTATTGTTTGAACCTTCAATGAACTGTTTGATTGTTCCTCTTTTGATTAGAGCCTCTTCGATTTTGAGCCCCTTTTCGATAACTTGTTCAAATGTAGATGGACATTGTAAGTCCAATCTGTAATTCATGTCATCCACTAAGTTATCAATGAACATATCTATCTTCTCCTCTTCAGGAATAGATCTAGGGTATTTAGCAAATAGCCTTCTCCATCGTTGGAGAAAGGAAAGAAACTTTTCACCTTTTTCTTGTTTGGTGTTGTAGAGTTCTTTTAAGGTCACCTACGTTGATGTTGAATG
>VDFB02086081.1:238649008-238739893 GCA_007258455.2 Sequoia sempervirens
GGTATGGGCATGGGAGCATATTGTTGTTACACGTCCTATGCCGGTGTTATTGAGACCAGTGGCGAGACCTTATGTGTTTCACTACAGAGGTAGGCCTACCCAGCATATGATGGGTAAGCTAGATTATTGGAGGCGGATTCTTGATCATGTGGAGACAGTGACCTGGCATCCCTATTTAGATTGTGATGACTGGGATGATGATGATATCGAGTTGGGATTTTTGGCCGATTCAATGTATTTGATCAGGAAGAGCCCCAAGATTTTGGAGCGATTCCTGTTTCGTCGCGTCTATAGGCAGTATGGGATTGTTCAATGTATGCCTCAGGGAGTAGCACATTATGGATGACGACAGATAGATGCCAGTGATTGGGGTCCATGCTTGCCTTATGGGGCACTTGTTGAGGGTTACCGTGCTCTGCAGCCATCGACATGGGATATGCGGCGAGACATTGTTGAGGCTCCCGTTACTCCCGAGTACAGACAGTACTTGGCTCTGCACCCTCCTCCTCATATTACCATTCCAGATGAGCCAGTACCAGCACCAGCACCAACACCAGCACCAGCAGGGGGTGGTTAGGGTGGTCAGAGACGGAGGAGAGAGGAGGATGTAGATGTTGATGTGGAGGGCAGTGATGAGAGTGAGAGTGATGATGACAGTGATGATAGCAGTGAGGATGGCAGTGATGATAGTAGTGATGATGATGGCAGAGATGGGGGAGACCGAGCGTAGCAGGTACCTCAAAGCCATCGACTAGTGCGCCTTGTAAGAGGAAGGTTGTTGCTTCCTCTTCAGCAGAGCGATCAAAGGTTGCGGGTTTACATGTGCAAGTTCAGACTTTACAGGGACAGCTAGCACAGGTGCAGGGATTATTAGCACAGACGCAGGCCCAGATGTAGGCACAACTAGCTACTGCATAGACACAGATTACCTCTCTGATTGGTGAGAGAGATGAGGCCATATAGGCAGTAGTGACGACACAGGCTCAGTTAGCACGTGTATGAGCACAGTTGACCACTGCCCAGGCACAGATCACAGCCTTGACTGTAGAGTGATATACTGTCAGACAGGCAGCAGAGACAGCATAGGCTACTGCAGAGAGATTGCAGAGAGTGGCAGATGGGACCTCTATGGCAGATTACATGCGAGAGGCTATGCGGGCAGGTGCTGAGATTGAGTTTTACAGGAGCTGTTATCATGAGCTTTGCCCCCCAGAGCAGAGAGTCAGTTATGCCCAATCCCGCTCAGAGAGGACTCATTCGAGGACAGTGAACAGAGGTGTGACACAGCCTCTCTCGAGAGATCTGAGAGATCCTAGGACATCTGGTGGTGGTCATAATACTGGCGCGGGACCTGCTCCTTCTGGTGTGAGTACCACTTGAGATCATTTGTGTACCCTTCGAGAGATATATACAGCCATTTTTGATATGATGTTATTTTCATCCTTTTCAGACTTCATTGTATACTTGACACTTGATGAGATATATATGTGCAGTGGTTTGATTGATCTATGTGATGGATGCATTTTAATTTTTTATGTTTTATGATGATTTATTATACTAGATTGTATAGATGCATTAATGATGATGTGATATGATATTGATGATGTATTTCTTTTCTCCATGAAATGCAATGCGTAATATATAAAATGAGATGTAAATGAACGATGTATATAATGAAATGTAAATGAATGATGTACGGATGAAAGGAATAAGGAGGGAATGGAATGATGGAAGGAAATGGAATGAATGGATGGAATGGAATGGATAGATAAATGGGATGGATATGGATATGGAATGAGGAATGGAAATGGATGGAATGGAATGGAATGGAAGGATAAATGGATGGAATGGAAATGGAATGGACAGGAATGGAATGGATATGGATGGAATGGAATGGAATGGATGGATGGAAGGATGGGAATGAATGGATGGAATGGAATGGATGGAATGGAATGGATGAAGGAATGAATGATGATTTTGCAACTACATGATAATGACAATGAGATAAGATGCAAATGATAAATGTAATGAATGATGAAACATAACGTGCATATGAAATCACGAAATGAGATGTTTTATTGTGAAATTTATGATGAGATGAAGAAATGATTTTATGTGGCGTCATTATGAAAATTGTATGTGTCAAGTATACTCAATCTTTAATAAGAAAAGATAACATTATTTGCAAATGAATCCTTGTAACTTGTGCAACCAATACTCTGCAGATGTATTATTATGAATGCAATCTATTTTTACCATGCAAACCTATTTTATCAATGCAAACCTAAGTGTCATTTCAGTAATCTTTTTATTTTGCTTTGTATCATCACTGAGCTTTTAAAATGTTGAAAGCAAATACAAGCATCAATGATATGAGATAGACCAATGATGAACTGAGTGTTTCTTTCATGATATTTGATATTGCAAGTGAACACAAGCATCAAGGTATAAGATAGACCAATGATGACCTGAGCATTTCTTGCGTAAACAGACAAGAATTAATCATTTTCTTAAGTGAATTGAAATGTCATCCATGATACTTGGTAGAGCACTTCCCGCGACAATTCACAAAATAATAATGACTAACTCACAAACAACAAACAAAGAAAAGGTATCATCCTCCTTCCTTGCTTCTCTAGTTTAATACATCATCGAGTAGCTCCAAAGAAATGATAAGCAAATGAAAAATAAAAAGTACAACAATTCAAATTCTACTTAATGTATTTTCAAATCATTATTCAGATTAGATAATCGATGTTGAAATGTGTGTGTTGATGTTTGCATGATATTCTCAGACGTTTGACCAAATGATGTAACCTAAAGACCTATCCTAGGGGTCTCGGGGACTGATCAAAGATTAGTCTTGCCTACGTTATACACGCAGAGACCACGTAGTTCGACTGACACGGACTCCACTTTCTGACTGATGTAGACTCTATTTTTTTTTGTTTTCGATTTTATGAATGTTTTTGCATGGATTTTCTGATTTTCTGATGTGTTTGGATTTTGATAGATTTTCTAATGTTTTTGGATTTTGATTTTCTGATGTTTTTGGATTTTGATTTTTTGATGTTTTTGGATTTTGATGGATTTTCTGATGTTTTTGGATTTTGATGGATTTTCTGATGTTTTTGGTCACTTGGTGTTGTCATGTTTGATAGCCTTTTCATTTAAGCTGAAAGTCCATTGTACCAAATAACACTAGGATGTTGCCCCCAAGCTAGGGTAAAACATGATATCCTTGCTATGATATGGATAGTGATAATAATTACCTCAAATGATAGATGGAAATGATATGAAAGGAAACAATCGTGACAAAACTGTACCTAATAGATAGAAGAGCTGGTGAAAATCACAAGCAGTTTTGATTGTGTCCTTTCTTTTGATTTTTTTTTTATATATATATTTTTTGTTTTCTCTCTGTCATCATGATACCTGCCAAGTTTTCACTTCAAGACAACCTTTACCGACCATGCACTAGGTGTCCTCAAGCATAGAATCCTATCTAAGATGGAATGTTGTCTGCGGGTTCCTCTCCAACATATCTCCTTCTCGTGTAGACAACTCGTATGCTCCTGATCCATAGACTAATATAATGACATAAGGCCCTATCCAATTAGATTCAAACTTTCCATTCTTTTCTCTATCTGCTTGATTTCTAGGGTTTTCCTGTAGGACCAAGTCTCTGATCTGGAAGACTCTAGGTTTAACCCTTTGATTATAGTTCCTAGACATTCTTTGTTGATAGGTCGTCAAATGATTGACAGCTTGCTGTCGACGTTCATCAAGTAGCTCTAATTCTTGAAGTCTAGAGATCCTATAATCTTCATCTGAAATGAGTCCCTTTAGTGAAACTCAAAGGGATGGAATTTCTACCTCGATAGGTAATATTGCTTCTAATCCATAGACAAGAGCATATGGTGTAGCTCATGTTGGTGTTCTGATGCTAGTCCTGTAAGCCCAAAGAGCAGGGTTAAGCTGAATGTGCCAATCATGCCCTACCTCATTTACAGTCTTCTTGAGAATCTTTAGTATTGTTTTGTTTGAAGCTTCTGCCTGTCCATTACCTTGAGGATAATAAGGGGTTGAAAAGCGATGTTGGATGTGGAACTTTTCACACAGCTCTTGGACGTCTTGGTTCTTGAAAGGCCTACCATTATCTGTGATGATTGACTGGGGTATCCCATATCTACAAATGGGATAATTAAGTATGAAAGATGATATTTTCTTCCCGCTGATTGTGGTTAAGGAATTTCTCCACCCATTTTGTAAAAATATTATAGGTTAAGGTGATAATGAACTTATGTCCATTAGATGAAGATGGGTTAATTATCCCACCAAGTCCAATCCCACCGACGTGAAAAGGCCATGTAGTTGTGAATGGCGGAGCCCCCGTGCTCTGCATGTATAAGATTGCCATGAATCCTGAAGACATTTTTGACATCTCTTGACAAACTTATAAGATTCTTGCTCCATGTGTGGCTAGTAATACCCCAAATGAAGGAGTTTCTTGGCTAAAGATAATCTGCTTGCATGTGTGCCACAAATTCCTTCATGGACCTCATGTAAAGCGTAGCGTAGATTCAAGAGTGTTCTAAATAATGCGTAAGAGTAATTCTAGGCCCCAAATAAAGTAGCGCTGGTAACAAGAATAATGGTATGTTTGGCGGATTGGCATATGAAGTTACGCTTTTGGTTGCTAGAAAGATCTGGTGGTAAGATATTATCTTTTAGATAAGTATAAATGTTTTCATAAATGGAAGATTGGGCACTATCCAAAAGGCTTATGGTTTGGGATTTGGGATTTGTGTATGCAGGATTTGACACTTGTTCCACAATAAATCGATAACGCTCTTACATTTCAGGCATTTGTAGAAGAGATGCTATTGTGGCCATGGCATCTACCGCTGTATTCTCTTCCTCGGGATCTTGGTATCCGCCAAATTTGATTTCGCGAAGTATTTTCTTAGATCATATACTAGTTCCTTTTTATAAAATCGCAGGTCATCCTTAGTTTGTTAATCATTGTTGACTTGATAGTGATTTCAACCGAGAGTCTCCATACACCTGTAGTTCTCGCGGATTTTCCACCAATAGCCACTTTAATTCCAAGGACTAAAGCTTCATATTCGCCATTACTGTTATGCAACGGAAGGTAAGCCTGTAAGATCATGGAATTGTGTGCCCAAGAGGTGTGACAAATAAAATTCCTGCCCCTGATCCATGTTGTGTGTAGGATCCATCAAAGTAGAGTTGCCATGGTTGTGTTGTAACATTGAGGATATCCGCATCAAGAAATTCCATGGTCATAGGATGACCGTCTGACAATGGAGCTTCTGCTAATTGGTCGGCAATGACTTGTCCTTTGATACCTCGCCTTTCAACATACTGAATGTCAAACTCACTGAGGAGCATGACCCACTTTGCCAACCTTCCTATTAAAGCTGCTTTGCTCAGTAAATACTTGAGGGGATGAATTTTTGCAACGAGCTTGACAATGTGAGTGAGCATATAGTGTCACAATTTTTGTGTTGCAAATACTACTGCTAAGCATGATTTTTCAATGAAGGTGTAATTTACTTCATGTCCATTGAGTGTCATGCTAATATAGTATATTGCATGTTCCTTCCCTTCTCTATCCTCTTGTGCCATCAAGGCTCCTAAAGAAATATCTATTGTGGCAATATATAGCAACAATGGCTTGTCTTCACTGGGTGGCACCAAGATTGGTGGTGTCATTAAATAATGCTTGATTTGATTGAAAGTATTCTCACACTGTTCATCCCATTTAAAAGACACATTTTTATGCAAAAGATGGTTGAATGGATGACACCGATCTGCTACTTGAGAGATGAATCTTCTGATGGACTGTAGTCGGCCTTGTAGAGATCTTAATGTACTGATATTCTTAGGAGGTGGCATTTCCACGATGGCTTTAACTTTTGCTAGATCTACTTCAATTCCTTTTGTAGAAACTATGTATCCAAGGGAGTTTTGCTGATGTTACTCCAAAGGCACATTTCTTAGGATTTAATCTGACTTTAAATTTCTCCAACCTGTCAAATATTTTGGCTAGTATCTCTAGATGTTCTTCCCTGGTGTGAGACTTGGCTAAGATATCGTCCACATAGTCTTCCATGAAGGTGTGCATCATGTCATGGAAGATTGTTGTCATAGCTCGCTGGTATGTAGCTCCTGCATTCTTTAACCCAAAAGGCATGACGTTCCAGCAAAAGGTGCCCCATGGACATGTAAATGCTATCCTTTCTTGGTCTTAGGAGCTATTTTGATTTGATTGTATCCTAAAAATCCATCCATGAGTGATAGCATTTGATGGCCAGCTGTTAGATCTACAATCATGTCTATGTTTGGCAAAGGAAAATCATCCTTTGGACATGCTCTATTTAAATCCCAGAAATCAGTACATATTCTGATGGTGTGATCTGGTTTTGAAATAGGTACAATGTTGGATATCCATTTAGCATAATCAATAGATCTGATAAATCCAAAATTTAGTAGTTTCTTCAAATCATATTTTACCAATAATGCAACATGTGGATGCATTTTTCTCAATTTCTGTTTTACTGGTTTAGTGCCAGCTGGTAAAGATAAGTGATGCATAATGAGATCTGTGTCTAAGCCTAGCATGTCAGAGTATGACCAAGCAAAATTGATGCATCGTTCTGCAAAGAATTTGATAAAATCTGGCTTTTTTGTATCTGTCATGGATGCTGCCAGGTGTAGGATTCTTACTTTCTCTGCTATGCCAATATCAATAGACTGTGTGGGTTCTATCAACACTAATGATCTTTCATGGTAATGTTGTGGGAGGATGTCAAGCCTTCCATCCTTTGGTGCCTCAATGAGGTTTTCACCATTGGATGCGTTCTTTGTTTTTACTATTTTAGGATCAAATACTTCCATAGAATGGTTTTCACCATTAGATCCATTATTTATTTCCATACTTTTGCAACTGAAATGCTTGGCACCCTCCTGCCTAAAAGCATCATTAAAAGAAGTATTGGTAGAACAAGTATCAGATTCCTCACAGCAAAGGTAGTTAATAATAGCAGAATCATTGTCAAAAATAGGGAGATTGATGGGGTGTTGGGGTTCCCACTCGATAAGCTTGAGATGTAGTAAAGGAAATGAATCATTAGATGGGTTGTGGTCAGTGATTATGAAAGCTCAGACGGAAATGTCGTCCAGGTTGTTAATGGTTATGTCGAGGCCTACGAAGGTATTTTCTTCCGCATCATTTATCTCAATTGATGTCCGTTCATCTTCACTTGAGTCGTCAAAATTTTATGTTTCAAAGACAGTAGGATTAAAACTCGAGCTTTGACCCTCTTCACGTTTGGGGGTATACTTTTTGATAACGTCGATCTGAATATCTTCGTAGGAAACATCTAATAAGTTGTCCCACTCATATTCATTTGAATCTGTTTCAGAGTTATCTCTCATTTGAAGAATACACTCCATATTTTTATTGGTGATTTCTGCTCTTGCTTCTTCTATGTATCCTAGTCTAGTTCTGTCATTTTTCTGAATTGTGAGAACTTGGATCGGTTCCGTTACACTTTGTTTCCCTTGGTCAAGAGATCCTTGTTCTGTTGTATATCCTAGTCCAGTTTTATCCTTATGTTGGAGCGTAAGTGGCTGGATCGGTTCTGTTATGCCTTGTTTTCTTAACCCAAGAGGTCCATGTCCTGAATATCCCATCTTCTCCAAAATAGTTTTTCCCTTTCCATATTGATTTGTCTCTATGATATTACTCGTGGAAGTGGAAGCTTCCTCATCCCTATAAAGCCAATTTAGAATAGCCTTATCTTCTGATTCTTCATCTAAGTTTCACGCTTTTACAAATCTACCATCTAATGGCGTTGTAGATTTTGCTGAATTTTGGGTGATTGTAGATGGTTGTCCATATGTTTGTGAGGGTAACATCTGTGATAGATGGAAAGAGTGTCCAACACCATATTCACTTATTCCTTTGTCACTTATCTATACTTTGTTGGTGAATTGGTGTGAGAGTGAAGCCAATTATTCTTCGATATTTGAATGGTTAGATTGTGCTACCCTGATCTCTTGTGATTTTTGTTGTTTTGGAAGCCACTTTGATATGAAGCTTTGTTGTTGCTCACCATCTGATGTGCTAACTTCTCTATTGTGAGGTATTAATGTATCCTGGGATGTTTTCAATGTATGACAAGCTTGGGTGTCATTATAGTCTGCTGTGATTGTTACCTCCTATCCATTGACGGGAAATTTCAGGCATTGATGATAGGTGGAAGGTACTGCTTGCATATCATGAATCCAAGGATGTCCCAATAGTATGTTGTATGTCAGTTTCCTATCTAAGACTTGGAAAACCACTTTTTGGACAATAGGTCCCACTTGAATGGGTAATATGATCAACCCTTTAGAGGATCTTTCTTCCTCATCATATGCTTTGATTATGATTTTTCTTCTTGTATCAATGGCTTCATCTGAGTATCCTAGTGCATGAATCAGCTTTAAGGTAAAAATATTTAAACCAGCCCCTCCATCTATCAGGACACACTTTACACAGTGTTTATGGATGAGGACTTCAATGTGAAGGGTGGAATTATGTGGATGAGTGAGTGATACATCATCATGTTCGGAAAATGAAAGGCAATGAGGTGCAGATAGATGTCCCACCATAGCTTGGAATTGACATACATCCAAATTGTTAGGTACCGTGGTTGATACAAGAGCTTGGTCAAGAACCTCTTTGTGTGATGGGGAAATCTTTAGAAGTTCTAAGATGGATATTTGTGCCGGTATTTTCTATAATTGATCAATGAGATTATATTGATTAGAGGGAGGATCCATATATGGGGATGATAATGATGCTCCTTTCAATATAACTTTGGATTGTGCCCTTGTTGTGGCATTAACCGGTTGGTACTCTTGTTTCCCTTTGAGTGTGATTACGTTAATTTGGTTTTTAGATTTTTCCATATGTTGTACCAAATTAGTAGATGTAATGTCATTGTTCCGTTTGATTTGATTGCATAACTCCTCATCCTCCTTGGCAGCAGAAAAACAAAGGATTGTTGTGTCATAAACATAACCGACACTCTTACCTTTGGTGTTTGTGGAAGAGGATTTTTGAATGTTGTATGATCTTTTTTTGTTTGGTGCCCCTCTACAAATACTTTCTTTTGATCTATGAGGTCTTGTACCGCATGTTTTAACTGCCAACAATTTTTAGTCATGTGGCCTTTATTCTGATGGTAGTGACAGTAATGCAAGTCATTCCACCATGATGGTTTGACTTGAGGGTCCCAATTTCTAGCCTCTTATAATTGAATGATTTTTTCATCTAAAAGTTCTTTGAGGACTGATTCCAATGATTGCCCTAATGGCATGAATTTTCGTTTATTAGATGGTCATTGGAATGATTGGGTTTTTGTTTCTCCAATGTTTTGATTATTTCCTTGATCACTACTTTTTTTGACATTAAGACCATTTTTTTGTTTGTTTGTAGTGTTTGGTGTCAAGGTGAATACTGGTTTAGATGTGTGTGTATCGATCATGGTATCAATATTCTTATTCTTTTTCTAAAATCTTGGCTTTTCGTTGTTGTTGTTAGAGGAATTGTTATTGTTTGAACCTTTTTCACCCTTTGCTTGTTTGGTGTTGTAGAGTTCTTTTAAGGTCACCCCATGTTGGATGTTGAATGAGAACTGTGTTATGAACCTATTGATCAGTTCTTCAAAAGATTGGATCCCGGGTTCCATTTTAGAAAACCACTCCATGCAAGTGTTTCCTAAGCTTCTTGGAAATAATCGTAGTAAGTAAGAGTCCTCGTGTGCGAACTCTATGCTCATGGCTCGAAATTCTTGTACGTGATCAAATGGATCGGTTCTCCCATTGTATTTGTTGTATGTCGGGTATTCACAATACCGTGGAAATGGTATCATGTTAATGCTTGGGTCGAATGGATAAGGGCAAATGTCTTGTAAGGAATATCTTTTTGTTGGCCCTTGTTGGATATTTTGGAACTGCAATTGTAATTGTTGGATTTGTTTTGTCAAACCATCTATTTGATTTGGATTTTCTCTACTAGTTGGGTTAGGTGTGGTCGTTTCTTTGAGTTGATTGACATCAAAGTATTTAGGAAGCTTAGCACCTTTGTAAGCTAATAATAGAAGATACTTTTCCATATCTTGCTCTAGCATCTTTTCCATAAATTTATGGAAATGAGGGTCTTGTTGAACTTTCTCGATTTCTTCTACAATTATTTCTTTCTCTTGTGAATTAGTGAGAGGATCAGTGTTGCTATATCTTCTCCAAGGGTTTTCTTCAGCCATGGCTGCTATTCTTTTGTTTTCTTCTTGTTGTTGTCTTTGATATGCTGATCGTGTAAAAATAGGCATACAAACGTTTAAAGTTTTACTCTAGACTTTGATCTTGGATTTTTTTGATTGGATAAGTGTCGAAGTTTTTGATTAAAAATCTGATTTAGTTGTGTCTAGTTTCATGATGGAAGGATGATAAAAATCCTTGATAGGGAAACATTGACAAAAAATCTCAGATTTAGTGATAAGGACACTTTGCAAGATGTTTCAAGATCTACGCGTAATAATAAAGTTTTCTTTTTGTATGATTCAAGTGTTTTGGACTATGGAAAAAATGTTTTGGACTGATGAAAACCTTGTTTTTGACATGGGAAAACTGACAAACTGTCTTACTAACTCTATTTTTCTGACTTTTTGGAGCACTAAAACAGAGACACGAAGCGCTAAAACAGAGATGGGATGCGCTATAATAGAGCAGTGATGCGCTACAACAGAGACCCAAAGCACTAAAACAGAGCAGTGACGCGCTAGAACAGAGACCTAGAGCGCTAAAACAGAGCAGTTACGCGCTATAACAGAGCAGTGACATGCTAGAACCGAGACCCAAAGCGCTAAAATAGAGCAGTGACGCGCTAGAAAAGAGACCCAAAGTGCTAAAACAGAGCAGTGAAGCTCTATAATAGAACCATGAGGTGCTAAGACAGAAAACTATCTTACTCTATGAAACTCACTTGGTCTGGTATCATATTGTATGGCTGGTTGTGGGATGTATTCTGGACGAATTCTTTGACTGTGATTGTGGTGTTTCCTAAGAGCACTTCGTTGATAAAATGCTTGTGAATCTAAGGGAGCTACAGCATAGTCGTCTGTATAACCTCTAGAGAAATCATGATACCTATGAATAAAAGTCCTATGTTGGAGTAGAACTTTCCTGCTTTGATATAAAAATCGTTGCTTTCTCAGAAGTTGTTTGTATGTAAGTGTTTTCTTTGGCTTTCTGATTCATTTGACAAGAGATTTCTTGACAAATTTGGTGGATACTGTAACACCTTATCGCGTAAACCCCGTAGAACAATAATAATATAAAGCCTAATAATTTTACTTTTTTATTTTATAATAAAAGTAACATGTAACAACATTAAACTATAATCACATAGCATAACACATAACATTAATACACTTGGTTCTCTGGGGCACGCGAGGTTACATTGCAACCACAACACAAAATAAAGATAACCAAAACAACATAACCATTTAATTTATAAAAACCATATACAATGATACAACTGATAGTCATGATGCGAGTATGACAACATCGCACAATTACATCCATGATAAATCTTTTAACAAAATCCAAATCAAACCTAACTATTACATCATTGAAATAATATTACATTACAATTTTCTTTGATACATGAATTACATTGAATTTCCCAACATGGGAATTGATACAAGAATAATGAACATGAAATACAACTGATCACTGGAACATCTGCACTGCGGAAAAGCTGCGAAGACAAGACGCTGATGGGGAACCCAACGGGTGCGGAGCACGTTCCACCCAACCATGTGAATTACGAAGTAACTCACCCCCCGTGCTCAGAGGTGACGAGGAAGTGATTCCGACCATGAATGTCAACTGACTCAACAACAACATGATACATAACAAGCACAACTCAAGCTTACAATGAACAACCATCAAATTTCACAAATCACATGACAAGATTTAAACCAAGAACTCATCACGAGAACATGAAGTACTATCACTTAACAATCAAGAGTCAATTCACAAGAATTCAAAGAAACATCATAAAGAGATAACATCCATAAGAACCGAACTAACACCCAAAATACATTTCCAAATAAATCAACCAATAATATAAAGAACACAATTCCATAATAACTCAATCAACCATTCAATACACCATTCCAATATAAGAACAACAAGTCGACGGGTGTTTGCAGGAGGGTCATCACATAACTCTATGGGATCCCTCGCTCTTCCTCCAACTGAGGCCGCACTCCACCTATGGATTCCTAACCCGGCACCTAACAACAATAAAAAATAACAATATTCCAGAGGGTAACGAAATAAGAATAACAGTGATAAGCCTAGTGGGAGAGGTTACCGTGATAGTTTTGGCGGGGATCCTCGTACTTCTCCTAACCGGTGGCGCTGGTACCTATCTATGATCACTCGTCTTTTCTTCCATTGGTGGCGCTTATCCCAACCAACCACTTCCGGGCCTATCACTAGTCTACGGTAGCCCTAATGCATAGACGAGGAATCCATTTTTCTTTATCTTGTATGTTTTACTACCCTTCCCCCTAAATTCTATTTTTAGGTTATCACTTGTTTAACTACTCTTGCGTGGGTTCCCCTGGCCCTTCCTCTTACCCGAGGCGCCGGCGCCCACGAAGAGCCACTCTCCCTATGACCCTTAACAGAAACCTAGAATAAGGCAAGGGTTGTACCAAAACAAATAAAGCAGAAATCTCAAGACCAACCATGCGAGGCATTCCTCATCCCGCGATAATCCATAATCAAAACACAACAACCCCATACAACCCTTCCAACATAAGGCAACAAATATCAACTACAAGAGTTAAACCAACACAAGAATAACATTCAAGACTAAAACATGCCTCTGGAACTAAGATTCACCCTAACCCTAATTGGGTTCAACACTAACCGATGACCATTACGGAAAAGAACTAACAATGTATTTAAAATAAAATAAACTCAAGTCAATCACAAAAGAGTATCAAGTTCCTAACACCAAATAAAACGAACTGTCATTATCTCGATATAATTTCACAACAACAAATATCAATAAATAAATTCCCGATTGTATTATTTGCCCAACCAATAAAATAATCCCCTTTATTTTTATAATAATACAAGTTAATCTTAAACTATAATTCAATTACATTATAAACTAACAAAAATATTAAATAAAATAATCAAAATTTCCTTTTGAATAAATTACATTTATTATATTTAATAGTCAAATAACTTATAATTGTTATATTCGATAAATTAAATAAATTAAATAAATTAAATATAATTATTATATTTATTAAATTAAATACTCCTCAAAAAATAAAAAAATAAAACATTAATTATATATATATAAAATATGAATTAATATTAAATTAACAAATGTATTTAAATCATATAACAAATTTAATATATAACAATAAAAACAAAATTAAAATAAAACTTAATTTAAAACATACACAGCCCGCAAGACTGTCGCGGCTGTACAGCAGCCTTACGGCTGCTGTACGCAGCAGTCCGTAAGGACTGCTGTGGCAGTCCGCCACAGGGCTGCGGGGTGGGTACGGGCTACCGTGCCCTCCCCAAAACCCCATACAAAAACATTTAAATAAATACAATTTTTTTTTAAAACAAACAAAACTTTGGTGTTTAGAAAATTTTGACATAAACAAAAACGAAAATACATTAGTATGTAATACGGTTTTTAAAACAAATTTAAAAGCTTGTGCTACAGTCGTACGGCACGGCCGACGCACGATTAAGTTAACAATATAAATCAAATATAAATATATAGTGTGACAGTCGTACGGCACGGCCGATGAAAGTTTCAATTTTCGTTTTCTAAAAAAATAAATACTTTTAAACAAACGATTTCAATTAATATTTTTATTTTATAACATACGGGCAATGAAAACGTAAACTCATAAATTCGTTTATTTTCATTTCAATTTAACAGTTGAACACAGAAAATCGTATATTTAAATCTATTGATATAAATTGATATAAACAAATAAATATATATATATATATATAGATTTAATTATTTGAATATACTGAAGAAAAGTACAGAGATTAAAATAGAGGCAACAGCATAAAATAAAGAGCAGAGAATCCTCATATATAAATACATTATATATTTCTAAACCCTCAGATGCAACTTTTTTTTTTAATAAGGAAATCATTGTCTTTAATAAACTATTATAGATAAACTGTATATTTCGGAAGCTAGAGGTTCATGATTTGACAGATTGGAGACAGTTCTATTGTTTTCTTCCTTCTTGTAAAATTTCTAATCGACTATCTTGCACTAGTTTTCAGTTCAATAGTAGTTTTCTATATTCACAAGAATCATTTTAACAAAGTTTATTTTTTTTTTCCTTTTCTGAAGCAAACAGATTCAAAAGAAAGGGTACGAGAAGAAGACAACGAGAGGAACCTGGAGTCCAATGCAAATCTGAAGATGCCTACTTTGACTCTGATGCCCTCGAACTCGATTCCAACCCTTAGTCCAGAACGAACTCACAATGACTTGAGCAACTTCCACTTTCTGATCTTCTGTGTCTGTGAGAGAGCCTCTAAAATCCCTAATAATGTAAAAATATATTGCCCCTTTTTTCAAAAACTCTCAAAAATCCCCAATTAAAAGAAAAATCAATTCTTTAAAACTAGCTTTTCCCAACTCTCAATTCTTATTGGCCCACTCTGTCTTTTTGTTCTTTTATTTGTTTTATTGCTTTAATTCCTGTTTTACAACTTTTCTTGCACCTCACATTACATATTTATTTTAAATAAATTATTCACATAATTATCCACCCCAATTTAATTAATTACAATAATTAAACATATTTAATATTTAATTAATAAATAATTGCAATATATGATTTTTCAAAAATAATTAAAATATTTAAATATTTAAATATCATTTAATCCAACATTAAAATAAATAATTTATTTCAATAATTAAGTTAAATCATAATTGTAAATGCCCTCGTAAATAAAAAAAGACAAAACACATAACACAACAGACAATGACAACAATTACACAAAATCAACTATACCAAACAAATGAGACGACCTGACATCATGGGACGGGAGGACTTCATCGTCACCTCTGTATCAACATTTATCCGTTGGGTTATTTGGTGCTCACCCTGTCCTGCCGAAGCAGGTGGAATTGAGACTTATACCTGCAATCCTGCATACAAACGAAGTTGTGTACATGTGCATATATACATATATATCAAAGCATTAAATCAAAGTACTGCATTGTGAGAAGGAATCGCAACATAGCAGGGAACTCGCGAACGAGTGATGCTATATTGTCCTTCGTCACCCTAGTCTAACAATTATAGCATAATCAATGAATTACATTTCTAACTAATAATCATCTCATAACATAATAAATCAAATCACTGCATTAAATCATAATTCAGAAAATCAACTGATATAATCAACTCTAATGTCATATAAAGTAATCATGTCCATAATGAAATAACAACATCGTCTAGCATCTAACTGACCATATCAAACAATAACAGTATCCTCATAGTATTTGACTAACCACATCAAACAATACAGTATCATCATAGTCTCCAAGCAACACAAAAAAAAAAAATAATAAGTCTAAACAGTATGAGGGATATATGTGACTAATCTCGAATCATGAGAATTTCAGGAGTGTTTTGATTTTGAAGATTTTTGTGATGATCTTATCCGAATTTAATGAGAGAAAACATAGCAAGCAAGAATAGAATGGTTGACTTTAAAATCTTAGAATCTAAATAGATAGTGTATGTTCTTAAGAATCAAGCATGATTCTTCTTGATTTTCACTGGTTTATAACAGATAAGATACTTCAAATAGACTCACTCCTAGAGACAAAAGGTCATCATTATATACTCGAACGGCCCACAGCTTGGAATTGTGTCGACTCACACAGCCATGTCACCCCCTAGAGGGCACCCATGTTTTTGTCTTTTCCAGGTGCGTACTCAGAGTGACGGAAGTGGATACCGGATCCCCTGAGCAAACAGTCCTTGGCAATTATATGGTGAGTGCTTGAGGGTAGATTCTTCCCCGCCCCTACACCGCCGAGTATTACAATGTTTAGAAATTGACAAGCATGCTTCTATTTCTAGGTTCTTAGATAGGGTTTCCGTTCGAAGCGGAAAATGGATAAACTCCCTCGAGAGACCTCCCAATCTTTAAAACAAATATTTTGGGGATGGTTATCCTGCACACTTCCGTTGAAAGAGGGTTTCCCCAAATTCACATAAATTTTTAAGTGGGTTGGAATACCATGGCTTTTGGTTGTCCCCACTCAAGTCGTTCCCGTAGGGTGAGTACTTTTTCCCACTACGGTAGGCCTGTCTAAAAGTTTTAAAAAGCTTTAAAAATGCGTAAAGAAAAAGTGAGTCTGGTATTCTGATGCACCCAGTTAAGGGGAGAGCATAAACCTATCACCCAATCTAGCAAAAAAAATTTGTTCACTTTTAAAACCCAAAAGATAAATTAGCTAATCTATATGGAGATATTGCTCCATAAAAAGCATGATGTTCAATTTTAATCCCACAAGAAAATGTGAAGTTTTTATCCTAGGATTGATCAATTTTTATCCATTTTCTATCCTAGGATTGATAAATTTTATCCATTTGCTATCCTAGGGTTGATAAATTTTAACCAAAAATAGACAAAAAAAATAAAATCTGGCCGCAGATGCGTCGGATCCAGATAGAAAAAAATGATTGTAAAGACAAAGAGTCGAGGCGCTGAAATAGTGATCGACGCGCTAAAATAGTGGCGTGACGCGCTAAAAAAATTGAGTGGTGCGCTAAAACAGACCACCGGCGCGCTAAAACAAATGATGGGCACGCTAAAACAGAACACCGAAGCGCTACAGAATCTAGCCGGTGCGCTATAAAAAGTCACGATTCCGCGAAAACTATCACGCTGATACCTGTAAGACACTTTTCACAAAAAATTATGCAGAATATGGAGTTAGGCCCCACGGTGGGCGCCAAATTGTAAGCGTAGGAAGGAGGAAAACAAACTAAGTATGCTTCTACACTTCTAAATAAGACATTGCATCTAAGATTTAAGAAATTTAAACTAATTTAAACTAAAAATCTTCAGAAATCTGTCCTATTGCTCTCTAACTCTAAAGATCTCTCCAATCTACTTTGCTCTCAGATTTTAGAAGCTAATTAGACTATTGAAATGACACTTAGAGAATGAGAATTAAACTATTCTATTCCTATATGATTAAATGATAAAACTACTGTAATGGCAGCCATGACTGCAAATGTTGAATGCTGGATGAATGCTGGATGGATGTTGGATGAATGTTGGAATGCTTGAATGCTTGATGAATGCTTGGATGCTTGGAAAACCTGCAGAGTAAGATTGCACAAGTTGGGATCTCATTTCCTGTAGCCAAAGAGCTGTATTTATAGCTTTCACGGCAGCACATTTGCACAGGGATACGGGATAAGAGGCTGGGATTCAATCTGGAGAATTGAATGGCATGGGATGAGAAGGTGGAGCTGATCATGAAGGATTGTTCCTCCCCATGAAAACACCAGGCAAGATGAGAGGGAAGGTGGTTGGAAGAAGATTGGGAGGATTTCCTACAGGTTTGTCCCCGAAGCTCTTCCCGTGAATGACAGTAGAATTAATTAGATTTTGAAAATTTAATTTTATTGGTGAGTGAATAGTGGTAAATGATTTATGCATAAATTTAAATAATTTTAATTTATTTAAATTTAGCAAAAAGAGGATTGAATAATTTAATAAATCAAACTATAGGGTTTGTTTATTAAATTAAAACAAAAGGAAAATGATAATTAAATAAAAGATTTTAGAATATCTTTATTTAATTAAGAAGAAATGTGATGAGGTAATTAAATAACACAAATTATTTAAGTTGTGTATTTAATTTATGATAGAAGTAATAATAATAATAAATAAAACAAAGTTTTTAATTTTGTTTATTTAATTAAGAGAAAAATAATATGATAAAAATGATAATAATTAAATAAAACAAAGTTTTTAATTTTGTTTATTTTAATTAGGAGAAAAATAGAAGAATTAATAATGAACTTAATATAAATAAATATTTCTATTTATTTACTAAGTAGATGAATTTAAGATTATTTAATCAAATAAATCGTATTTAATTAATTAGATTCTCGAGACCATTTTTAGGTGTCTACAGGTACAACCTTCAATGCATGAATCCAATGTCAACCAAGAAGGATGTTATAGGGAAATTCAAGATCTAGAACCTGACATGTGGTATCTATAATTACTGGCCCCACACGAATAGAGAGCATGAAAATGCCCCTAAAAGAGCATTCCTCACATCGTATACTTTTATGACTATGCTTTTGGTGGCATATACACATGCATCAAACAAGCCTAATCCCTTGACCAATTTTAAGGAGCATATGTTCAATCTTCCATTGCCATCTACTAGGACTCATCTGACCTTGTTTTTGTGGATGAAGACTTCAATATGCAATGCATCATTATGAGATGGTTTAGGTGAGGAGTAATCTTGGTCTGAAAAGGTGACATGATGGCAAGTAGTCAAATATTCGACCATAGCTTCAAAGTGGTTGACATAAATATCAGTAGGAACGAAAGACTCCTATAAGGCATTATCAAGGATAGCTTTATGTGTGGGTGAGATGTGCAATAGTTCAAGTATGAAAATTTGTGTGGTAGTTTTACCCAATTGGTCAACAAGGTTGAATTTTCCTTTGGGTTGCGGCTATTTAGCAGAAGGACCAGGTATTGTGATCTTTCCTTAACGAGTGGTGACATTACACTCTTGAGTCCTTTTAATGGTGATGGTATTAACATGATCATCAGTAGCTTGAAGGTGATTAATTGAAGGTCTACTTGAGTAGTCAAAGGTAGTATGAGTGTAATTGGCTCTGTTGTTAGTCTTTTGACTGGATAAAGAGGGATTACATGAACCATGATCTTACAATGGATTTTTTTGAATGGTATGGTCTGAGTTAGAAGAAAATTGTTGACTTTCTATTTCATTGACATGACTTTCAATAAGGTCTTGTATGAGATTTCTCAACTGTCTGTAGGATGAGGTTTTATGTCCTTTTATTTGATGATAATCACAGAAGGAATTATCATCCCACCATGATGGTTTGAACTGCCTTGGGTCATACAATTTAGGGTCTTGCAATGTTATGACATTAGACTAGATGAGTTTCTTGAGATAGCTTCAACTAGTTATCCCAAGGCGGTGTATGTGCATTTTTTGGGAAATTATCAAGTTTGTCATTGTTTTCCTTGGTCTCGATTATTTTGAATAGAATTTGTTGTAGGTGTTGGGGTGGTCAAAGGAGAATTTTGTAGTTGAGATCCGCTAAGTGTGATTATAGGACCCATTGTATTTACTGCTTTAGCATCTACAATGCCATCATTGGCAACATGTTTGTTCTTGGCCCAATATTTGTTCTTATCATTAATTGGGCTCATGTTTATGTTCTTGTTGGCATATTTAAGTTCACCTTTTTTAATGAGAGGCTTTTCAAGTTAAACTCCCTTTTCAACAAGGTCTATGAAGGTAGTTCAACAATGGACTTACAAGTTGTATTTCAATGGTCCAACAAGATTTTGAACAAACATGTGTACTTTCTACTTTTCAGGTATCTCAATGGGACATCGACTTGCTAGACCTCACCATCTTTGTAACAATGGAATGAATGTTTCACTAGTTTCTTCTTTTGTGGTCTTACATAATGTGGAAATAGTAATGTTAGTGTCAATGTTGTAGGCATAAGTTTCCATAAATTTATTGGCGAGTTCATCCCATTATTTTATCCCTTTGGGAAAGAGTGTGAACCAATCAAGTACAAGACCTGTGAAACTTCTAGGAAAGAGTCTCATCAAATATGTGTGTTTGTATGCAACATCTACACAATTGGTCATGAATTCTCTTATATGCTCAATGGGATTGGTCTTTCCTTTGTATTTGGAGAAATTCAGTACCACATATCCTGGAGGGAACAGTGGCATGTGTAAGCTTGTGTCGAATGGATATGGACATAAATAAAAGGATGTGTGGGTCTTCTTTTTTTATTAATGCATGTCCTCCACTTGTTTTTGTAAGGGAACAAGTTGGGCTTGTTGGTGTTCCAAATCAACCAGTCCAATGAGTCCTAAAGGATAGCCAATTTCTTATGCTTAGACTCAAAGAGGGATTTATCCAACTGACAAGATTCATTCAAAGACAGAAATCTCCTACAATTCTGGCTCTACAGGACTAAGGTGGGTCTCCCTTTACAATGCCTAAAGACTCAATTCAAATATGCATAGACATTGCTTTTTATATAAGATAACTCCCAATGAAAATATACCAAGGCACTGATAACTTCAAATCTAGTTGTGTTCTTGGTATCTCAACACTCACTTAGCAATTGGGAAGAAGAATTCAACACTAAACCTAAACCCAACAACATAAATTAAAATTATTTTGAATTTAAATTATTTCTAAGAATGCATTAAGATGAATGACAAATCAATGCCTAATTTTGGGCCATAGAGTCAAATGCATAATCATAAAGATAATTCATCAACAAATAGACTTCAACTAGTGGATTCAAACTGTTAATGCATTACACTAATAGATCCACAACTATTGTCACTAAAATTATTCTTATAGATCCACCCTGTACACTTGAAATCATAATTATCTACTCAAAGTAATTTAACCATTTTTTTGAAATAGAACCATGAACAAATAATACAATCTTAGGGAAATTGAGATGAAAATTTCTAAATACTTTGTATTATTTAATTCATATGATCAAATGTGTACAATTCTAGAGACAATTTGATGACATTCATGATTTTCTTGCACAAACTGACTGATGTTTACTCATGAAATGAGAAATTACAGCTTACAGACTTAATTCATGACTCAGACTCAACATTTTTCTATCTACCCAACCCATACAAAAATTTAGAACCCTTTACAATGAGAAGAGAATCAAAAGATATAGAAGGAAAAAGATCCTAAGAATTGATTCGTTGATGACATCTAAAATCTTTATCCACCATTATCAACAACAAGAAAATGGAGAAAATTCTCTCTCATCTCTCTTCCCCTTTGCAAAAAAAAACTTTGCATCTGCTTTGTAGTAGAAAATTCGCTCTTTGTTCTTTCAATAGAAAAATTCCCCATTTCGTGAAAAAATCTCCACCATTTTACCCCTGTAGTTGAAAATGGTTTTCCCCATGAAAACTTTTTTTATTCTTCTTTTGTAATGTTGCTCTTCATATTTCACCTCCCAACCAATAATAATCTTGCTTTATAATAGAGCCTTTTACTTTTTAATTTTCACCAGTGCCCAACAAAGGAAAACATATCTCACTTTATCTCCAAAATATTTACCCATTTGCAACTGAAAATATCCACTTCTTGCTACAAATATTTCATTCTCCAGCAAAGAAAACATTTTACACAGTGAATATTTTATTCACCTTATCAAAATATCCCCCATGCCATTCACATTACCTTTTACTTAAAAAAATGAAAGCCCATTTACTTTGCATCGAGCAACCTTTATTTTCTTTACTTCACTCCTTAAGATAAAATAAAGGCTTTACAAAACCACACCATCAGGCTTTAAAAAATACCCCTTGCTTGTGCCCATTTTACTTTTAAAACTAACTCTAAAATTTCCCCTATATTTAAAAGTATTTCTCTTAAATAATAAAGTTCTTGAAAAAATTATATGGGATTTCATTTGACATTAACCTGTGAAAGTCTTTACCTTGCTTAATATTAAAGCTTCTTGCTTTCCCTTTTAAAAAATCCTCGAGCCATTAAAAAATTACCTTCACCCTTCCATATTTCACACACAATCTTCACTTTCTTCTAAATAGAAAAGGCCTTTGAATATTTAAAATCATCAGGAAAATAGAAACTCTTCCCATGCTTTCTTTGCTTACAGGCCCACCCAAGCCATGTGCCAGAATCTCACACACCATGCAAGAATTAATGAGAATGCATTTTGAAACTGTGAGATAGTGGGGAAGGGCTGGATTTCACCTCCTCTCATCTCATTTGATAGTTGTCGATCAACTTTCCCTCCTCTATTTTCCCTAATCTCTTCATCCACTTCACAACTTCTCCAACATGGTGGTTTCATTTGCAGCTACAAACACCTCCTAGTCTCTCAATGCTTTATAGAGTGTAGGTTGTTCCTTACACCCTTATGTAAAATGAATACATTTTCAATCTGCATTCCATCGCCTTTTGGCTGCACCATTCAGGCCTTCCATCAGCCTTCTCCATTGTATATTCTAGCTCAAGCATAGAACAAAGGTGTTTTTGCCAACATCCTCCTCAAAAGCGGAATTCAATTGAACATATTTTGGTCTCTATATTATTTCACCTTAAGGTAAATTTTTATGTTCTTAAACAATCTACTCACAATCATGGTGAAATTAAATCTCCTCAAACAATTTTGATACATTTTCACTGCAATGCATGAACTTGTCCTTACATTGAGCAAAGATGTTTCCTATAGCAACCTCCATGCACTTGTGGAAAATACCCACCTTCCATTTCAAAAAGAACTTGAAACCTTCAATGAAAATTCATCCCTTGTTCTCTTCTCCATGTTGCACAGTATGAGTAGAGCATCTGGTGTTTTTGTATCTAGCTTAGGTGTGTCCCTTATTACTATTTTCACTTCCCCTCATATGTGAAATCCATTTAGTCACTTAGAAATGCAAATAGAATCTCTTCAAACAATTTTAGTTTTCTCCACTACTGATGCTTGTTGCCCTTTTGCAACAAACACATTTCCACACCCCTATGCCAAAACCTTCAGTATGGTTCTCAAGTCTCCTCAAATGTATGAGTTATGTGGGTTCATGCTTTTGTCATTGCATAGGTGAATTTCAACACCATTCAGACTCCCAAATGGTTGATCTATTTGTTGCTTCAATACACAGAGTTTCTTGGCAAGTTTTGAATCACTTTAAAAATGCATCTCCCACAAATTCAATACGATAAACTCCTTGGTTCTGAAGTATTGGCAAGCTTTCCCAAGGAAGTACCTGTGAATTGGCATCAAGTACAAGCATAATTGGTTGTTGATAACTTGCAGCAAACCCTTTATTTTTTTCTTATAGAGCTTTAACTATCTTTTTTTCTCACCAATTCCCCTCTCAAAAACTATGACCTTGGCAAATCTTATCCATTTATTCTTTCATTACCTTTCCTATCACAGAGCTTGTTAAATTCCCTATGGGTGTATTTCAGTTACAAATTACAATTGACCCACTAAAAGATAGAATATGACCAATTACTTGTAAACAAAGTAGAATAAAAATGGAATCTTCCAACCTCATAAATGAGTAAAGTAACCCACTCATTTCTTGTTGACTCGGACTTACTTCATTTATACTATAAACTTTATAATCTTCCACTATTTGTAGACCAAACATTGGTACATCAAATATCGAGCAAGGATGTTTCTTGCAATGGAAACATGCATCTGTGTAATAATTTTCTTTACATTATCAAATTTTGCAACATATAGATTTGCATCTACTTTATCAAAGAATTTCAATGATATTAGCCTATATGAGTTGCCTTTTCAGTATCATGCAACTGTTCAAATAACAGAGCAAAATTAAATAATTTTGTTATTTTATCCCATGGTAACCCAAGTGCAACACCACCTTCTTTCTTTATGCTTTGGAAGAAAAGCATTTCAAACTCTTGTTTAAGCTCCCCAATGGTTGCATGCTTGAAGGCATTTTAATTGAGCACCCTCTTCACACAAATCATTTGCGCTTTCAAAGTATAGAGACAAAGATTGAAAAGTATTGATGTGAACAACTGATAACAATTTTTACCTTGTTAATTCACCACCATCTACTGTTCTTACAACCTTGACTGAAATATTTCCTTGAAAGCATTCCACAACTATGTAAAGCATGTAGGGTCCCCATGTGGGCTCGGCTAAAAAAAAATTGTTTTCAAACAAGTTTCATCCCAAATTGGCATGAGACAACTTATGAATTCTCTTGGCATGAAAAAGTGAAATGGGTTGTCATTAAAATCTACTTTCTAGCATATTTGCATTTTGGTCAAAACTAGTCAAGTTGGCTCTAGAATCACTCTAGAAAAATAGTCAAATGACCTCCTAGAGCTATGAAAATTCATAGGCATGTAGAAATTTGACCCAAGAATGTAGTACAACAATGCTTCTACAAGGAAGCCACTTCGGGGTTTTGGGAAAAAGCCTCTATTTCTTCCATGTACATTTGTCCATTTTCATCTATACGCATGAATTGTTCAATTTAAGTATTGTTGTGTGATGAAGATACAATGTTTTTGTCACTAAAAGGATTGTTGGAAGTTGTCCCCATGTCGGTGTTGTTGTAAATGATGTTTAAGTTCATGCCACTAGGATAGTTGTAAGGAGTATTGTTTCCTTTTCCAAAGTGATCCATTTATCTTCTCTTTCTTTGTAGTCTAGTCTCAACCATATAATATTTTCTCAAATAAAGGAGGGATAATGTGAATGACAACCAATTCTATGTATGAGAATGGTATGACACTAAATCTATGTTTTCTGGATATTTGGTTATAAGGAGACAATGCTAATGCAACTATGTTTTTGGTCTTAGTGCAATAATCTATGATGCAAGGTGGCAATGTTGTCTAAAGAGAAGATCCAATGCAAAGTGATAGTGAGGACTAAAAGGAATGACAAATGATGGAAGACTAAAGTATTTTGGGGTATGTTATGAAAATGCAAATGCAAGGTACAAGCAAACTCTAAAATGTAATCAACTTTGGGAGATTTTTAGGAGAGGTTGACTAACCATCCAAAGTTTGGCCAATGTTCCAATTTTGATTGTCAGAGGGCTTTGTGTAAGACCAAGTGAAATGACGAAGTGATAAAGTGAGTTTCCCAAACTAGACTTATGAGCTGGAAATATCTCACATAAAATGACAAAGACTAAAGGAGTGATTTTTAACTTGGTACAATGACAATCTACTTTTGAAGGAAATGGTTTCACAAAGTATGGAAAATTTTCCTATTCTAAAGTTTGCAAAGTTAAGACCTAATAGTTTGTCTATGCTAAAAATAATTGTGGATTCTAGGATGCAACTAGAATTTTGTAATGGTAAGCCTATGGTAAAAGCTAAATGCCAACTAAAAGGTGTAAAGATGGACAATTTGAGCAAGTCTTTTCTAGTTTTTGTATAGAGACCACTAAGAAAAGATGTTTAGATGCAGATTCAAAATGTTTGATTTTGGACTAGGATAGTAACAGTCATTTTCCTAAGTGATAGGTAGATGTGGTGTTTTAGATAGCAGTTGTGTTACAGTTATCATGAATCTCTCATGAAAAACTTTTCATCTCTACTAAGAACCGTGAGTATGTGGGATAGCTTCAAATATCCAACCTATTGCACCAGCGAATAGAAAAGGATTTTGGCCACTAAAACAAAGGTTCTTAGTGAATACTCGAGGACAGGGCACCTCATGAGTATCCAAAAAGCCACTTAAGGATTTAATCACTCTACTAGGGGCTCTTATGACTTTTAAAGAAAAGGTAGATACCTTGTTTCAAGTGATACTGCATGGCTAAGGCCTACATACCATGAGGACTTGGAAATTTAGTATTATCCTCTTATATATCGACCCAAGTGAAAAACCAATTAGAGTCATTCCCTCTTTCGAGGTAGGTCCCTCTAATGGATATACAAAAGAAAAATAAAAAACTTTGTTTTTGGTAATCCAAGATCACACAAAGGCATGAGGAGAGTGCATACATAAAGCTTTCATTCCACACTCAAAAGATTGTTCATTTTAATGCCCAAATCCAAATATGTGGGTGGGAAAGCAACAACCCCTAAGTGTTTTTGATTCTCAAGATCACAGCAAGGCACAAGAGAAGTGCATACACACTAAGGAGTTATCAATACACCACAAGACACCTCAAACACTTATTCATTTTAGCCCAACTTATTATGAGACAAGAAAAGTTCTTTTTAGGCCAACGCTATGAGAATGTAAGTAAATTTTTAACCTTGATGAGTGTAGATGGAATTTATGTTCATTTTAATCCCATGAGTGTGAATGCAATTCATTTTAAACCATGAAGTGTGATATGCAAGTTGTAATTGTGGTTGTTTGTTTGTTTGTTGCTTTAGAATTGAAAAAAGATTTGTAAAATCAACAACAAAACAAGGGTTAGTATCTCCTTCTAGCTTGCCACATGCTCCAACAAAAGATCAATAACCAAAAATCCCTAACCTACTAAAACTGAAAAGAGAAAACTAGAAAATGTTTCCAAAAACCAAGAGTAAACCTACAATAGGCAGATGTGCTTCTATGCTTGTCAAATGCGGCTCAACACGGATGCATCGTTTAGGCTATCAGATGCATTGAAATGCATCAAATGTGTCTTTGCAAAGGTCGAATACATCTCGGTTTTGAAGATGCATCATTCCCAAACACAGGTGTGTCACAACACATCAAATATGGCTTAGAAAATGGTGTTTGCAACATTTCATACCTATACCTACAAAAAATGATGAAAAGGCCGCATGAAAACTGCAAAATGTGTCCTTGGAGTCAAGTTCGCCAATGTAACTAAGGTAAAAATCTAGGTTAACATGAAATAAAATGCATAAAAAAACCTAGCTAAACAATGAACACAAAGGAGGAAAATAGCATAAAAGAAAGGAACAATTTTACCAAATAGGCTTCATGCCCTCCATGATTAACCTTCATTGCCCTTTTCTATTTGTTGTAATACAATATTTTCCCTCATATTTTAAGGAGCAACAAAGCCCTATGACAAAGACTCAAGCAAATATTGAAGGATTTGACTCAAAATTGCAAGTGTACTAAAAAATTACAAGCATGAAGTCATGAAGTGATGAAATGTACCAGCTTGAAGTGACAAAATGAGGTTAACATTGTCCTTTTATAGAAAATTCAATTTTGGATAAATGGCTAGGATTGAAAGTTTGAAAAAGGCCTAAGATCAAAGGTTGAAATTGCATGTGACAACTAGCAATTAGGGTTAGGGAAAAGTTTGAAATGAAGGGCTAAGATTTAATTTTAGTAAAATCAAATCAAAGGTCAAGAATGCATGTGACAAGAAGATATTGGGCATGGAAAATGAAGCCGCTAGAGAATCAAATAAGAGTTTAAAATTATTTGATTCAAGAGGTGATGTTGACCTTTCGAATTAAAAATTAATTTAATTAAAGAGTGGTGGGGTCATCTGATAGTAAATAATTATTTCAAATTATTTACTTGGTGGGAAAAAATAGAAAGTGGGAAATTTAAATAAATGACTTTATTTAAAATTAGAAGAAAAGTTAATAAGATAATTAAATAATTAATAATAATTATTTAATTATGGAGAAAATGGACAACGTGGACAATAATTAAATAAATCATGGGAATTTATTTAATTATAAGAAGACATAAAAGATTAATGACGTATTTAAATAAATAAATAGAGTTTATTTATTTAAATAATCAGGAGGAAATGGTTAGGAATTATGACATTAGTGCATAATTAAATAATTTAATTATGTGAGGAGGATGTTTCACATGGAAAAATGTGGTTTGCGCAATCTCAGCCATTTTTATGTGTCTACACATACTTAATTTCAATAGTGGAGAGATGTGAATATGTCAGAATATGGTAATGTTTTGGGCTATGATGAGATTAAAAAATTAGAAATTATATCCAAAGCTGATTTAGCCCAATATTTTGTGAACCCAAAAATTAGGTGTGTTGGTTTACGTAAACCAAAAAATTTCGTAAAATGGTGCACACATGAGGGCATAACAATATTTTTTTGGGATCATTGGTGGATGGTGTTTGATAAACCACCCAACAACAATCTTGATGTCCCTCTTTATTTTCTCTACAAATTATATGCAGAGTTTATTTTAGGCAAACATGTCAACTATTTTGATTTCAAGAATTTTAAGGGAGTAGGTATGGGAACGCCCCAAGATAGGCTTGGGGAAATGCATCAGATGTAAGGTCCATATGTTCTCCCTCCTTGTATTCCTACCCCACCTTGAGTATCTCGCCTAGACATTGTTGCAGATGTGACAATGCATAGTCTCTTGGCCATACACTCTTTCACTAACCATTTTATTACACAGTCCTCATAGTTTTCCTAGCTACCTAATAGTGATACACCTAGTTCTTTAATTGATGTTTGTGTAACATCATCATCTAGGCATATTTGTGTGTCTCATTAGTGGAGTACATGCAATCATATATGTCTAGGTCCTATGGGAGATACTGCTAAGCCTCCCCTAGACACAGTTAAGTATGAGGTGTATGATGTGACACCTAGAGGATATGAGGCAGTAGTGCATACTACATACATGGATATATGTGAGAGATGAACAAATGCACCATCAACTACAGTTGGAGATGAGGAGGAACAACAACAACAATCTTTTGTATAGGTAAAACTTAAATTTATTTCATAGTGAATTTCATTTAAAATTATAACAAATAATACATTAATAATGTATATTTAAGTGGGAATGAATAGTTGATGACTGAGGATCAAATTAGAGAAGTACATCATGGTACTATTTCTAGTGCAGTCACAGATGGAGAGCCTAGAAAGAGTTGTCCAATTGTGCAACTTAGAATCAACATAGTGGAAATAACACAAGATACTGATCTAAAAACATGAACTTTCATTTATTCAATGACTAGAAGTCTTACATGCATCATATGTGAAACAATCAAGGCTCATAAGACTATTACGAGGGTATTAAAACATTACAATTGGAGCAAGGCCTTATTATAGTCCACAGCCTAGAAGTTCGGATTGAATTGTGAACTATTTCTAATGATCTATTTGATTAACTACCAACTAACTGACTTCTATTGGGTTGCAAATGATCTTAAATATGATTTTCCAACTCCAATAATGGTTTGCATTAACCTCAAGGGTTTGCAACCCCAATGAATGATCAAGCATGTAGGTTGGACTTAAAACATGAAAGATAATCTTACATGAATTTTAGACCGGGTCAACCCCAAATGCTTAGATTATGAATTACAGTAAAATTTTGAGAGCAATAACTTTTAGTAGACGAATGCAAATGATCTAAAATTTGGATATGTGATAGTTGGCCTCATGTAGATTATATATCCTACTCCACGATATGATAAATGACAATGTAGTGGAATATGGAATGAAATTTTGAAATAGCTATAGACTAAACTGAAAGAAAAGAAATATTTTTGGTTGATATAGGATTGCTTTACAACCAGGTATTCTCCTACATCAAACACCTAGAGTTGGAAGAAAAGTGAGTCACTCACTTTTGAGGGGTTAGAGGAAAACCAAATTGGTCCATATCATCCTAATAAATCCATGATGAATCCTCCACTAGTTTGTCTTTCCATTTTACTAGGTACTCCTTGTACTGCTTGTTCCCAGTGCTCCTTCCAATTCTAGTATCCAAAATTTTCTCAATCTCCTATGGTGGTTGCTATGGTAATTGCACCATAAAATCCATATCATTGCTACTACTGCTTGACTATCCTACATGATACTCATAGATGTCTACAACATTGAAAATAGGTGATATACTAAGTGTCTCCAATAACTCCACTTCATATGCATTTCCAGAATCAAACTTCCTAAGAATCTTACATGGTTTGATTCCTCATATTCAACTTATTGTATGTTCCTACTAGAAACATTTCCTTCCTAAGATATACCATCACTTCATCTCTAATAGTGAATTCCTTATGTCTCCTTTTCTCATCTACCTTCTCCTTATACTTACTATTCACGTCTTCCAAGTGTTTTCAGACTTGACTATGCAATGTTTCCATAAATCCAGCAAACTCTTCTACCTTTGTACTCCTCATGTTCTCCATATTGATGTCTCTTCACTCTGAAACTCATCTAGGATGTATTCCTATCATAATCTAAAATGGTTTCTTTCATGTACTCCTTTTTACTAAATTATTGTA
Organism: Sequoia sempervirens; assembly: GCA_007258455.2. NCBI lineage: Eukaryota > Viridiplantae > Streptophyta > Pinopsida > Cupressales > Cupressaceae > Sequoia > Sequoia sempervirens. The sequence goes on from VDFB02086081.1 coordinate 238,679,162, forward strand.
TAAAAATTCTACTTGTGTGAAATGAAATAAAAATGGGTTAGGGTGCTTTCATATGGCTTAGAACATAGAGCACACCCACTTTCCAATTTCATTCAAGGATAACCCTATAGATCTCAATGAAAAGAAGAAAGAGATATTGCAATAGGGTTGCCCTAGGGGTTGATTATAAACTAATAAGGGGCTCACCACCAAGTTAAGAATTGGAAAGAAAAATGCAATGTAAATCAAAATGCTTATCCCTAATTCAATGCAATCTAGAAATGCACATAAAATAGAAAAACAAGTTGTAAGATGAAATGTATGCACTTGGGAATCTGAAGGAGATTGAATGAGGCTCTAAAATGCTAGAAATTATAACTTTAATGTTGACTGGGACTCATACGCCAAGCTAGGTGAATCAGTCCCAAATTTGGGTTTCTGTAAAGAAACATGAATCTAGCAAATGGGTATCTAAATCTGTAAAAACATGAATTTTGACCTAAACTTGGACTCATTTGCTAGAACTGGAAAATTGGTCTAGTTAGGCTTTTTTGAACCTTCAAAGTCTAAATCTAGTCTTCAAGGTCTGCTCTATACTTCCTAGTTGATTTCTAGATCCGAACCCCCGATTTGCAACTTGTAGGAGTCCTCCAATGTTCTTCAATGCAAGGTGAAAAATTTGACAACTTTCTCCAAACTTGCTCCCCAATGTGTCTTCAATCAAAACCTACAAATCACACACTAAAGAGAGGGGAAATGTTGTTTTGTTATTGGATAGGGGTTTTCCTTGGTTAAACCTCCTTTTGGTAATCAAACCTTGAAATAAGATGAAATAGGAATGGAGAATGATGAATGAAAGAAATATGATGTTGCGACTCACTAAACCCTAACAATAAGAGGCTACAAACATGTGTGAGATGGCTTCAATGGATGTATACCTTGACTCTTGCTTGAATGTGATATATCTTTAATGAAATGCTAGCTTGAATCATAAAACCCTACATCACAATTGTTAGATCAAAAATAAACATGATGCATGAACTCTTTGACATGATGCTTGATGCTTCAAGAATGCTCTAAAATGCTTGATAATCTTCCCTTGAATATTTTTGAATGATCTTGTAAACACTTTAATTCTCTTGTGAACTCAAACTTTCTATAAGGATGAATACATGAATGCTTGGGGTGAAAATGAGTGAAATAACCTTGTATTTATACTCATTTATGCAAGAATTCCCAAAATTACAACACTAAAAGCTGACATTAGATATAGGAGGATAAAATCCCACCAAAATTTTGAATTAATTTTAATTTTGGGCCATATGGGACCCATTCTCCCAAGCTAGGGAATGAGTCCCATTAGGCATAATTTATGGGAACAAATTCAAAAAATGCTTAGAAAGGTGTGAAACCAGGTTCGAGACCCAAAAACCTAGGTGGGACTCATTCAGCTATGGTGGTGAATGAGTCCTAGATCACTAAATCTAGGCCACATAACCTAAAGACACATGAATTATGAATAGATGTTTATTTGTGTCAGGATCATCCTCGAATAGATGCATTAAATGAGGCTTGTGGATGAAAAATAAGGCCAATTAAAGCATAAAGAACCCCAATTATTAAATAAAACCCTAGAAAAGTGTGAAAGTGTGTCACAACACTTTACAACACTCCAAATAAGGCACCAATAAGCTCATTTAGTTCACAAGGTCCCAAGACCTAATGTGAATATGTTAGACACATTGCAACACTAAATCAAGGCCTAGTTAGGGAGGGAATTTTTCCCTCATTACATTATGGTAGAACTATGTCCCAATTTCCTACCTTATCCCCAACCAAACATATCAACAAGTTACCCAAACTTGTATTTACTACCTCTATTTTCCATCAGTTTGTGGGTGATATGTGGAACTGAACTTCAAGTCTATCTTCATCTTCTTCTACAATGTCCTCCAAAAGTACCCAATGAACAAGTGGTGTCTCTGACTGGAACTATATGCATAAGTAATCCATGCAATCTCACAATCTCCTTGAAAAATAGGTTAGCAACATGTACATCTTCACTAGCCTTCTTGCAAGGAATGAAATGTGTCATCTTAGAGAATATCTCGACTACTACCATTATAGAATCATATCCTCTCTATGTTCTTGGAAATCCCAATATGAAATTCATGCTTATATATTTCCAAGGTCTCTCTAGTACTGTCAAAGGTTTGTATAATCTAGTATTCTGACTACTCCCTTTTGCTACTTGACAAGTTCTACAACTATGAACATAATTCCTAACATCCTTATATATATACTACAAAAAATAGTGTTCACTCACCAAAGCCATTGTCTTATCCACTCCAAAATGTCCCACTAGTCATCCATTATGCTTCTCCTTGATTAGGTTCTCCCTCATTGAACTCTTTAGAATACACAATTGATTTCCTCTAAACAACATGTTTTCTTGAATGAAATATTCCAAGCATTGGCTTCTTTCTATCACTAATAGTTTCTTACATTCTTTCCATGCTTCAACAAAATCTGGATCATTCTCATACACGTGCTTTAGTTCTTCAAAACCCAATACTTTTATCCTCATCTCTATTAGAAAAATCTTTCTCTAGCTCAATGCATCTAAAACTTTGTTTGACTTGCCACTCCTATTCTTCAACACAAATGTATAACTCTACAAGAACTTAACCCATCTCATATGTCTCTGATTCAAATTCCCTTGACTATTCAAATACTATAAAGCTTGATGATCAATATACAATGCAAATTCCTTGGGAAACAAATAATGTCTCCACATCTTCAAGGCTTGAATATGGCATAGAATTCATTATCATAAATTGAATATATTTTTTTGGAATCATTCAACTTCTCACTAAAATAAAATATGGTTCTTCCTTCTTGACTCAACATTGCTCATATTGAATTTCCACTTGCATAACAATCAACTTGAAATACTTTGTTAAAATTAGGTAATGCTAACACTGGTTCTTCTCACTTTTTTCTTCAACATTTAAAAACTTTGTTGTTCTCTGGATGTCCACTTAAATTCCTTCCTATCTCCTCTCATTATTTCCTTCATAGGTGTGCAAATGCTACTAAAGCTTCTAATAAACTTTTGGTAGAAACTAGCCAATCCATGGAATGATCTTACCTCTCCAATGTTCACCAATGTATGCCACTCAAAAATTGATTTAACCTTCTCAAGGTCCATCCTCAATCCTTTAGAAGAAACAACAAAACACAAATATACAAAATCTATCTTCATTAATCTATACTTCTTGATGTTAATCAACAATTTCTCTTCTCTCAATATTTACAATACTTGTCTAATGTGCCACAAATTTTCTTCTCTAGTCTTACTAAAATTTAGAATATCATCCAAGTAAACAATGACAAACTTACCCAAGAACTCCTTCAGTACCGTATTCATCAATCTCATGAAAGTGTTAGGTGTATTAGTCTATCTAAAAGGCATTACTAACCACTCATACAATCCTTCATAAGCCTTAAATATAGTCTTCCACTCATTTCCTTTTCTAATTTTGATTTGATGATATCCACTCTTGAGATCAATCTTTGTCAAATACTTTCCTCCACTCAAAAAATCCATAATAACATCCATCCTTGGTAATGGGAGTCTATACCTGATTGTGATCCTATTGATTTCTCTGTAATTTATGCACATTCTCCACTCTCCATCTTTATTTGGTGCAAATACAACAAGTATCACACATGGGATTAAGCTTTCTCTGATCAATCCTTTCTTCAACAACTCTTGTATCTATCTATTTAATTTTTTATTCTTTGTCAGTTTCATTATATTTGTTGTCTTTTTTGGAAAAATCTCTCTAGGTATTAGATATGTATGATGACTGATGCTCCAGAATGGTGGCAGCCCATCTATTACATTCTCTAATATGATGTATTCATACTCAGCTAACAGTTCTACTACCTCCTCATTCTCTACAATAGGGTTCTCTACCTTTGGTTTACTGACCTTCTTTGGAATAAATGTAAAACACATGTTCACACGCCTCAATCCATCCAAAAACTTCCTTCCATCTACCAAATATAGTCTAGCAGTGCTACATACTTCACTTTTGTCCTCTTCTTCCAAAGGTATCAACTTAATTATTTTTCCATTTGAAGTCACAATATAGGTTTTTCTCCTTCCATCAAGAATTTATTTCCTATAATATTTCCATGGTCTTCCTAATAGTAAATGACATGCATCCATAGGCATAATATCACACAACACTTCGTCCTTATATGGTCTAATATGAAATTTCACCAAAAATTTCTCATTCACCAATATCTTATGCTCATCTTGAATCCATGCTATCCTATAGGGGTTTTTATGTTTCAATCTCTTCAAATTCAACTTGGTTATCATTTATTTTGGGACTATATTATCAATATTATCACTATCAATGATAACTTTGCATACCTTTCCTCCAGATTTACATCTTGTCCTAAATAGAATCTTTCTTTGTGGTGGTTCCTCAATCACTTCTTCATGCATTAAATATCTTCTCATTACCAATGACTTTCCTTTCTCTAGTTTCCCAACTAAATTATAGGATCCAACATGTTCTTCATCCACATAAATTGCTCCTCTAATTTTCTTACCAGTATTTCCTTGATGGTATTCAAATTATCTATGTCCTTCACCTCTACACTTGAAATAGGTTCCTTTGAATGATCTCTTCATAGATCTTCATTCATCTCTCCTATACCCATCATTGTAGTACCATAACCAATTGGTATAAATTGACTTTTTTATCCTCTAATTTAGTTGCACTCATTTCATGGGATAACCCTTACAAAACTTGTCCCTTTTGTAGCTCACAAACTCTAAGCATGCAAAACAAGGCGAATTGCATTGATCCTCATGTGTGGTTCCCCAAACTTGGAAAGTTGTTTCAAGAGTTTACCTTTTTTCATTTTGTAATTTTTTTCCTTTTGGTGCAAGTCGTGAAAACTCAATTTGTGGGAGTTAGAAAAATTTTATACTTGCAAGGCCATTGTTTTTCAACAACCCTACAAGTCAAAGTTGCAAAGTTAAAAAGGTTGCAAGGTCAGAGTTTTTGCTGACCTTGCAAGTTAGCACCCAAATTTATAAATGCACAAGTGTTAAAAATTCTCACTCTTGCAACTCTTAGTTCCACGTGAGTCATATTTAATGTCTTTCAAATCAATTTTTAAATGGTTTTCTTTTGCTCTTTTCCTCATTTTCATTTGTTTGTTTCTCTTTACATTCATTTGCTAGTTCAACTATGCTTTGGGTTCAATTTTTTTTGGCTTTGAGTGAATTTTCATTGGTTTAGCTAGGGTTTTTCATCATTTTCATCTTCTCCCTTTCCAAGAACATGTGTGTTAATTTTCTCTTTAACTTTCCTCATTTAATGTTTAGGGTTAAAAATTTAAATTACATTTCATTGTATCTTAAATAGGTTTTCATTATTTTATATTTAATACTTTTTAAGTATATGTCATTTTACTCATTTATCTTACCTATTTATCTATAGACCCTAGGTTTTAACCTATGTCTCTATTGTTTTTGTGTGTTGTCATTTAGGGTTTGTGCATTGCAGGATTCAAGCCCCACAATGCATAGTATTTGTCTTCCATTTTTGTTTATCAAACGCACTAGGGTTTTTCATGGGTTTGATGTGCAAATGTTAAGTGTTAACTTGCATGTTCACAAGTTATTTCCATATTTTCCTTGAGTCTTGAACACAAATGTTACTGATATTTTTTATTGTGTATTCAAAAAAACAAATATTTGTTGTTCAATCAATGGTTTGTTCAAACATCAACAAGTCAATTCCATTGTCATTTGCACTATCAGTGATTTTTATCGATAGTACATATGAAAGCCTAAGTTCTAAGTTGTATGCATGGTAGAAAACCCTACGCATACAAACATGTAATAGTCTTACCCTTTAAGTTGTATGGTCATGGAATTTATTTGACCTTACAATAACTCAATAAGTTCTAAGTTGTATGCGCAGTAAAAAACCCCACATACAAAATATAAAGTCATTCCCATTTCATTTACACGATTAATAAAAATTGTCAACGGTGCATAAAGGAATTCTCGAGTGATATTTATACAATCGACAATTTTTTTTGGTTGTGCACATAAAAAATGAACTTCCATAATTACAAAATTGTAAAATTTTAAAGAATTTGCAAAAATCAAAAAGACCTACCTATTTGAAATGTCGTTATTTTTTTATGACTTTGTAATTTTTTGCAAACATCTCATTTCCACTTGCAATAGCATCATTTTTCAATGCAAATACATGCCAAGCTCATTTTCACCTACAATGTCGCTAAATCTCAGTGACCCTACACATTTTTCTTAAAATTTCTTTTTGCCAAATTGACCACTCGCACTCTGTTTTTCACACCCATCACGCTCAAACCCGAGTTTATGAGCAATTGCTCTAACTTTTCCCCTCACTATAATTTCCAATATGCAATTTTTTCTTGCATTGAAAATGTTCTAAACTTTTTCATGTAGTTTCTTGTATACGCACTTCAAGAAGTACACACTTTCATTCTTGCAAGTATCTGATCGGTTGCATGTATCTCACCAATGACAAATCCATCACCTAGCAAAGGAAAATCCATGAAATACAAGTATCAAGGTGTGTTTATGACTATAGTGGTTTCATCAAATTTTGATGATATTAAGGACTAAGAAATTGGAGAAGTGAACATGTCTGAGTTTCTAGATAGAACAAGGAAACAACCTTTAAGTGATGGCATGAAACGAATTGTTAAGAGTAACATTCATATGGTAGTTGTGTTCCTTGTAACTGCTTAGAATCTAGAATTCATTCTTCAAGTGGCATCATAGTATAACAAGAATGATAAAAGTGTTAAAGATGTCAATGACAATACAATCATGAGACTAGATGCAAAGTTCCTTCATAAGGCTTTCTTATGTCTTGAAATTGAGTCCTACATGGATATCACCAAGGACTATGCATAACAAGAGTATGATAAGGACCCAAACACTAAAAAATGGGAAATTAATAATAAATGGTTGAAGACACCTCGGTCAGGAATTACTAGGTGTGCCAAGAATTTCCCTCACAATGATTTCATTGAAGAGGTGAACGATCTTATCACTCTCCATAGTAGAGTGCAAGGTCTTCCTACCTCATCTACTTTTGAATATTGGATGTATCTCTACATCAAGATAATAATGAGGGGGAAGCAACAAATCTTTTGGGGTCAACAAATTAGTGATTTCATTCATGCTCAATTGACCAAGGTGTAGAATTCATCAAAATTCTATATAAAACCTTAGTGTATGTCGCAACAACCATGAGGAATTTTGTTGGTTTGATGACAAAAGGGGATAGGAAAGTGATTCAAGTGCATTATTACTTTCCAAAAATTACTCTGAATGATAGCATTCACCATTTTTGAAGGGTGAATGATGCATTCTTTGCTCCATTCCTATGTGCTTTTGATCCAAAATTAGAAAATAAGAGAGTTTTAGATGAAGCTTGGGAAGTTGTGAATAAGTATGGATGTATGCATCTACAATTTCCTACCTTTACTTATTTGAGGCTTAGTTTTTTCACTAGTTATTCGTACATGCTTCCTTGCTACCCAAGTGATAGGATTGTTTTGATGGAGTTGTGTAGGAAAATAATTGATGTGCATAGAAAGTAGATGGAATCCCACAAGCTAGGTTTCAAGTTTCTCTTGGAAATTGGTCGGTACTCCATCCAGACCTCTCCCAAGGCCAAGGTAGTTGAGCTAGAAATTCATTGTGTAACATTAAAAATGTTCAAAAGAAGACTTGATTTTGATTACCAGTGTATTAAGGATCAAATCAAGAAAGCTTATTTGCATGTGCATCATATTGAAGATGTATGGGCTGATATTAGGATAGAGAAGGAAATTAGAAAGATGAATTACTATAGGCTAACCTTGCAACAAATTGGGGAATTAGACTTGGTAAATATTCATAAAGGCACAAAAGATGATGGTAACTTGGATCCTACCTATGTACAGACAAAAAAATTATGGGGTCTCCTTTTCCTCCTATTCAATGGTCCAAAAAGGAGGTAACTTCAATTAGAGAATATTTGAGCTTATTCTCCCTAACACTAATATTTGGTTGTTAGAAAGAGGAATTTAGTTGAAACAATTTCATAGTGGTTTAGATGAAGAAACACAAGATCCTGCAAGGAAAAAGTTAGAGTTAAGGACAAAGAACAAGAGCAATGCTCCTAGTTCTAGTAAGCTTGTGAAGCCTAAGATCATGTTTGTGGTGAAAGGTAATAAGAAGAAAAGAAAAACAAGCACCATCTGTTGAAAGGAAAGAAGAGTCTATCCAAGAGGAAATACAAGGAGAAGAAGGAAACATGCAGAAGAGCGAATATCTCCCCATGAAAACATTCTTAAAGAACCACATGTTTTCTCTTCTCCCTTTGCCAATGTTTAGTCTATTCCTCTTACATCTTCACCTATTTTTAATATTCCTTCTACTACTATTATCCATGAAATTGCAATCAATGTGCCTCCTACTATTACAATCCAATCTATACATTCATGTCCTTCCACAAGGTCTACTTTTGAAAGTCCCAAACAAGGTTTGGAAAATATTTCTAGATCAACGATGTCTTTGCCTAGGCTATCCTCACTATCCTTTGTATTTACATCATAGTCTGATTTGGAACAATTCTTGAATGAATCTATTCAAGTTTCAAGTGTTGAGATACCAAATATTATTTTGAAAAATACATTTCCTACTGTAACAATTACTTTTATTGATGCAGCAATGTCAAATCCAATTATGGTAGAAAATCCATATGAGAATTCACCTCTTCCACCTTGGTCCTCTTCAAAAACACCAAAGAGAAAGAAATAAATTCTCTCCCCAGATGACTTCGATTTTGTGCAATTTACATCTGTGAAAAAAAAAACAAAGAAGAAGGCAAACACTCTCTGAAGGTTGATGATTGATGAAGAAGGTAACAGGTATGTAGAGGTAGCTCACCCTCCCCCTGATAAGACCTTTGAAGAGGTGGATATCATAGATTACTCTATCACAAGAGTTGATCTGGAAAAGGCTACTCATGAGAGTGCAAAGGAAGATGTTCAATCCACCTTGAACTCTCTCATAGAGTTTTGACAAGGAGAAGAAGGCAAAGAAAGAACAACTAACAGTTGTACTATAGAAGATTACCCAATCTTCTGAGTCTGTTGAACTTGAGGCAATGGAAATTGGTGTTGATAATCCTATAATCCATAAGGTGGAAAAGGTAGACAATAGAGGTAGAGTGGTTGGTGATTTTCTTGACCAAACGGTTGTACTAGGAAAAAACTTTTGAAGTTTTCTATAGAAATGATCAAGAAAATGGAAGGAACAAAGGAAAATTTGGATGAAACCACTAACACTTTCTCTCAAGAGAAGGAAAATGTGGAGAATAAGAGGTAATAATGGGTGAACATGAAGAAGCTTAAGATAGAAACCTTGGTAGAAGTTGGGACCATTCCTGAAATAGTTGTATATGTGGAAGTGAAAGAATCTGTGCACTGATCTACTCAATGATCTACAAGCTACTCATGAAGGTGAGGAAAATGATTTGCAGCCTATCCACAAGATCAAATAACTTCCATGTAAGTTGTGTGATGATTATAAGAAGTTTCTTTCACTAGATGAAGTTGTTCAAGAGTTCACCAGCATGATCCAAAAGGAGTTTGAAGATCAAGCATTCTCAGTGCCTCATATGGATAAACTCCTAGATATACAATTGACATTGGAAAACTTGAAAGTGTTCATTGGAAAGCATGAAAAATCCTACAACACCATTAGGGATTCAATTACAAGAGTCTATGACATCTTCAACATACTTTAGGCCTAGACGATGATGAAGTACAAGAAATCTTGAAAAAGCATGATGATTTCCTGATGGACCTTGGAGAAGGCTGATTTTTCCTTAGTTTAGTTTTCATTATCTTTCATGCTTTTTGTAGTTAGCTCAAGAAAATTTACATTTATTTTTCATAATTGTAAATACATGTAAAAACAAAGAATTCCTTCGATAATTTTGGACTCCAATGTTGAATAAGTCGAAGTAGTTATTTCTTTCCTAGATTAGCTCTTTTTCTCTTCTATATAAATATGAGGGAGCTCTTTTGTAATTAGGACCTTTAATATTATGCAAGGAAGTCCTGCCCAAATTGTGACTCAACTTTGAAAATTTGTGTTCAAACTGAAAGATGAAATTTAGTTAATAAAAGGAGGTGAATTTTGATTTCAACCTTTGTTTTGAATCAAGTTTATATGGCTGATAATGTTTTGATTTCATTCTTGTTGATTTCTCTTATTGTTAATTGGATAAGTGGTGATTCATTCTTATGATTGGAATGATGTTCAAGATAGTTTATATAAACTTTTTGTTATATTGATTACTTGAAATTGTGTGATGTAATTGTTTCTTGGTGAAGATTATCAAGACTTTAAGCTTGGATTTATTCACTTTGTGTGCACGTATCTATTGGTGAAGTGGGTTGATAGACTTTATGCTACAATGTGTATCATTTGTTACTACAGAATTATCATACAAGGCAACGAGAAGACTTTGGGATTTCATGTGTCTTTCAATTACTTATCATCTAGTTATACTAGTACTCTTTGATCACTCTTATATTGAATCAAGAATATTGGTTATTATTTCTTAGGTAGATATTTAGAAGTGTAGAGCATTGTAGAATATTATTGTTGAGCATTGTAAACATATTTTCTAAAAGAAGAGAAAATGATGAATGTAACACACCCCACATGGTTAAAGCTAGTGTAAATAGTTTTATTTTATATCATAGTTTATTTTTAAAAAAATAAGCACTAAGAAGGGAGCCTCCCCTTTCAGAGAGGAGAGAACATTCTCATCATAACTATGGCTAAAACTACTATTTTGTAATTTGTTAAGGAATTACAAAATATTCACCCAACACTCTCCTATTTCTATCCAATTGAACTCTTTTCCACCAAATAACAGCATGACCTTTCAAATTATTTTTTGAAAATATCACTCTTTCTAGATCTCCAACATCCTCATATATTCAATGTATCCCTCCATATCATTGATCCAATCAATCAATTCCTCAGGGTTTAAATTTATTGCATAATTTTGAATTCAATTCTAGGTCACTTACCAATCTTGGAAATAGATTTCAACATCTTCACTTGATTTGATTCTTCTTCTTCATCATCCATGGATTCTACATTTTGATTCACAACATGATCTAAATCGTCATCACTTTCATCCTCATGTCTAAGGTTTAGACCTCACCTCTTATCTTCTTCAATAGTATCTAATCAAACTTGCAATGTTTGTATCAATTCCAATATCTCATCCATTCTTCTAGTGAAATTCACCATAGCAGGCACTCTCCTTGGCAGCATCTCTCTGCTTGGATCTAGTGCAACTACCTCAATTTGGCAAGCTGACTAAAAGGGTTTCAACTCCCTCATAGTTGGTGATCAGTTGAAAACACATGCAGTCTACCTCAAGTCGACGATCTATTCACCACAAGGAATTCCTTCAGGACTCACAAATCACTCTGATATCACTTGGTGTAGTCACAAATGGAGGGCCTAGAAAGAGTTATCCAACTGTGTAGCTTAAAATCAACACAATGGAAATAACACAAGATACTAATCAAAAAGCATGAACTTTAATTGATTCAATGACTAGAATTCTTACATGCATCACATGTGAAACCATACGAGCTCATAGGCCTACTGTGAGGGAATTAAAACATTACAATTAGCACAAGGCCTTATTACAGTCCACAGCCTAGAAGGATGGATTTAATTGTGAGCTATTTCTAATGACCTACTTGATTAAATACCAACTAACTAACTTCTATTGGGTTACAAATGATCTTAAATATGATTCTCCTACTCCAATAATGGTCTATGTCAGCCTCAAGGGTTTACAACCTTAATGAATGATCAATTGTGTAGGTCAGCCTTAAAACATGAAAGATAATCCTTCACGAAATGAAATGGATTGTGGGTCTCCAAGATAGGTCCCCTTGGACCCAAAATGCTTGTATGATGTCTCATTAAGCTCTACATGCTCTAGAATAGGTCTATACATGAATTCTAGACCAGGCCAACCCCAAATGCTCAAACTGTGAATTATAGTGAAATTTTGAGAGTAATAACTTTTAATAGACAAATGCAAATGATCTAAAATTTGGATATGTGATAGTTGGACTCGTGTAGATGCTATATCCTACTTCAAGAGCTGAGAAATGACAATGCAGTGAAATGAAAAATGAAATCCTCAAACAACTACAAACTAAACTAAAAGAAGAGAATTTTTTGTTGATACAAGATTGCTTTACAACTAGGGATGCTCCTACATCAATTTCAGCCATTGAATTTGGCCTAGAAATGGTATTTTTTTCTATATGTAAAACTTTTTTATTGTATGCATATCATTTAAATTGTGATTAATTAAATATATACTAATTTATATCTTGATCTTATTTTACTTTTGTAGTATACTCTAGATGTGACTAATGTGACACATTTTACCATGTCATATACTAAAACACCTGATCATCCTTAGAGACAATCATTTGTAGAGTGAGTCACAATCAAGGTAATTGAACTAAATTTTAATTGAATTAAAAGTTAAGTTAGAACTTACACAAATTATTCTAGTGATTTAGATGTCAATTTTAAATATATTAAGGTTATATGTAAATATATTTGTAATCTTACATTCTTGCCATGTTTAATGTATAGGACGTTGATGTTACTACATCCATGACAAGTTCTTCTCAAACAATCTTAGTTGTGTCACCAATTTTTTCATGCCCTAAAAATTTACACATTCTAAACCAAACATAACTACTTAATTTTTTCAACTTGTCAATTCTACAAAGACAAAATCAAGTTTAAAAGTTATCTTGTAATCGATGACATCAATTTTACGATGTCATCACATTACTTAAACTATCATGGGGTGAGTCCTAGTATATATTTTTGTCTATTTCTTCTCAAATGGCGATGTTTTAAATCTTTTCCTAATTAACTAAAGTCTAGCAGCAACTACCCATTTCAATTTGATGAGTTTGATAACCTACCAAAACAAAATCTTTTTCCTTTTCACATTATATTTGTTTTCCCTAGTTGACTAGCAAGAAATGTGTTTATACCATAATGACCTATATATAGGGGTTTTGCAATGGAAGAACTATGTTTCCCAAGTAGTTTTACATAAAATAATCATGCCTAAATACAAATAAAAGTAAATAAGAACACCAATAATCATAAAATAATTTTGAATCTTATCAAGACTAAGTGAACTTAATTTTCAAGATCTACATTAAATACTTAATTGTCGACTCTTATATGTTGTGTTCAAGTTCAATTTTAAATTCTTTCAGTCTATTGATCAACAAACTTTGCCTAATTGAAAATTACTTGATACATTCGTATGATATGCAAGTAAGCCCCATGCTATCTTTTATAACAATAATTAGGTAATTTAATAATGGTAAGTAATCTTTCCATGATTATATTATTTTAACTCAAGAGTTGATAATTTAAATTCAACTAGTGGAATTTATTCAATTTTTTTAATAAGCTTTTAAATAAATACTTTCGTGTGAGAATTAATATTTAATACTTTTTCATATCGGTCTACTATTGAATTAAATGAATTTTCTAATAGATTCATCAATTTTAAAATAAAGTTTCTTAAAATTTACCCATTGACAATATTCTATTTTTAATAATGAATAAGTGATTATTATATCAATTTCAAATTAGAGCATTATTATTTAAATTCCTATAAAATGATTCATATATTTTATAAGTAAAACTTTTATAATTCTTAACTAATTTTTTTCTTAAATATTTTCCTTTAAATTTTTAAATCTAAACACCAAATTCTCTATTGATGACTATTTGTAATTCATACATTTAATTATGTACAACGATTTTTAATTCATAATGTAATTATTCTTTAACTATTTAATTCATATTTTAGAGTTTCTTTATTTGTAAAAATCAGAAAAATCAATCTTTTAACTATTAACTACTTCTAGACTAGATTTATTTCTTTATATAATTTATTTTTCTGATTACAATGGAGAACCATCTGCTGAAAACTAAGACAACTTCAGATGGGCTCAAAGAATGTTCTTTCATTGTTTGTGCAACCAACCAGTTGTTGTCAATACATTAAAATCTTGAATTGATGTTCATTATTTTTTTATAGAAGGGGAAAGGCAACTACCTTACCATCAATCCAAGATTTTAATGTATTGACAATAATCCTTTATAGAAAAATTTCCAAGTATGGCAACAAAAAAATTTATTAGGGTAAGTTTTATAATTAACCATCAACACAATCCAAAAGATGTTTTTTTTCATGTTACACATATGTCAGTTTCACATTACTTCATCTATCACTTATATGATTATTAAGTACTATAAGTTATACATACATACATACATATACATAAGTTATACATACATACATACATATACATACATACATACATACATACATATATATATATTCACTTAAATCATCATTACTTAGACAAATAGGTCAATAATTTCACAAAAACATAATGAATTTACGTCTTAACCAATCACTCATTTCCTTTTTTATGAAAATTCCATTAGCATCACATAAATTGGTTTACAACACATACACACTCTCAACACAACACTGACATATCACATGGTTCAGGGAATGAGATTTATGAGGAGGAATAGTGCTAATGTCATATCATTGTGATCTGAAGCAACTGTCATCATTGAGTAACCATGATCTAATATTAGGAAAGATGGTCTCAAGGCCCTCTCTAGGACCCCTCCATACATTTCCTAGTACCTTCCCCTTATTTGTGTAAGGGGGTTAGCCTCCAAGAAGGAAGGTACACAAAGAATCACACATAAGATTTAGAGGAGAATGGATTATGACCATCCCATACCAGACCCATTTACATCCCCATCCTCACAATATAAATTCCCCAACACATTTGCACCCCCATATAACCTACGAGGGATACCTCCTAGATGTAGAAGTTTACAGAGTTCACATTATGACACATGTGTCAGTAGTACAAATTAATTAAAGAAGCCTCAAACTTAAGAAGATAAATAAGATTTCAAATTTTACAATAAAATATCAAGAAAAAAAAGTAAAGAATAATCAAAGTACAAAAAGGAAACTTCTCAACCCAATTAAAAACTATTTTAAATTAAATTAAGTCATTGAGGTAAAAAGGACTACACAAATTAAATATCCCAAAAATAAAACACTATTGGTGACAATAATAAAGGAACATAAAGAATCTTCAAAAATAATAGACATTTCAAAAATATTTGCACATTACATGCACTATGTGACTTTGCTAAGCCACTTGAGGGGTGAAGGGGAATCAGGGTTCTCAAACCACATAGCTGGAATTATCATATTGGTCTCAAACCATGTATGAATATACTAATATGGTGGTCTCAAACCACTTATTAATATAATAATATGGAGGTATCAAACCATAAAATATCCACATGGTAACCAAGAATAGTCCCACACAACCCAAGACATGCCAACCAAATAGTCATAATCATATATAAATTTGAAGTATCTTGTAATATAAATTATTTGTATATTGAATCTTACCCAAGAGAAGATCATTCACCAATGCATATCTCTATCACAATATTTATAAATTTTGTAGCCCAAGAAGTGTCATAATGTTCTACTGTCACAAGCCTTGAATTTTATTACTTTGTTTTCTTTTAGTAAATACTAGATAATAAAAGTAAACAATTTCATTCTTCTCCCTAAATTTCCAACACTACTCATGGCCCATGACTATTGAGCCCTTACCTTTATGTGAGTAGATCAATAATTATATCACAAGAACATTGTATCTAATTCCCATGTCTCTAAATATTAAATATATGTGGCATCTATAGCCCAAGTGGAAGCTCATCCAAATTTTTGGCACACAAGATCCATCCTCAACCCATGGGACACAAACTCAAGGAAAAAGGTCTTGCTTTATGGACTAAAAAATGTGATCCTTCAAAAGGGGAGCAGATCCAACTCAATATTCCAAGGGGGAACATAATCTTTTTAAATTCATCCTCTAGCTAGCAAAAGGACAACCTAAAGGAAGAATCAGAATGTTCCAATAAACGAGGGACTCCCTTAACCCCTAATACACTAGTAGAACCTTTCTCTGAATGGAGTGGTCGTCACTAGGGAATTCCAACACACACAAACAAACATGGAATCTTTACATCACACATAAATTAACACAAGGGTATACACAAGTATATCATCCTATATGTCCACCACACCCTTATCCCAAGTTGGATACCCAGTATCTCAAACTTGAGTCATGAATGTAACATTCATAAGTTTCTCACAACATGTATTATAATGCTCTTTCTTAGCCTTCAAAAACACTTATTAAAAAGACAAAAAACCTTAATTTTATTGGAAACACTTATCCACTTTGGAACACGTCAAGACTAGTTAGCACCAACAATGCACAAATTGATTTGCACTTCATACAATTATCAACACCCAAGAACATCACTATCCCATCATATTTTTAAGAAGGAATTCCACATAAGGGGGAGTAGGGGCTCTACCTATTTGGGGGAAAATGCATGTATCACATTCACCAAAAAGAAAATCTCATATCAACACCTCCATACTCCACATTGTACCGTCCAAACACCCTTATCCCTCTAAACTAAAGCCAATATACACATAGATACAAGATACCCTTATCCTTCAATAAGTATGGGTACTCATACCCTAACAATAAAGATGCTTCTATGTGTGGGAGTTACACCCACTCAAACCCCTTACACATGGAAGACCCAAAATCTATCTCTTCACAAGAGGGGATTCAACTCCCCTAAAAATCACATAAGATATGACACATAACACAAGTAAACACATATTCACAAACCCCAACACGACCCTAAGAACAAGAACATACATTATTTGCATAAAATTGATAAGGGATTACACCATACCTCAAATGTAACATCCCAATAATGGAACCATCCTTGTTTAAAACAATAATATACATGATACTTCTTATATTTCCATTGCACTAAATTTAAACATCACTAATATTGAATATAAAAAAGATTTTTTTCTAATATCCAAGTCTAAGTTTCTTCACACAAAACAATTGCATTTTAAATTTTCTACTTGAATTAATAAATATATCATAGCTATTACATCATCTTCATTTTGAAAAAATATAATCTTTTAAATGGAACAACTCTTTAACTTCAAGTTACTATCAAGGATACTAAAATCAACAAGTAAACAAAAAATAGGAGTTTCAACCATAACTAAATTTTTCATTTTCAAACAATCAAACAGTTATAGATTACCAATATTTCTAAATTTTCAAGCATGCAATAAACATATGAATAACATTGGATTTGATTCATAACAAAGGGTTACACTTGACTAAAAACCAAAAACTCAGCTAGATAGCTTTCATAATTAATTTGTGACAATAATCAAATACTATCAAATGTCTAGAGCATGCAATAACCTTAATAATTAGCCCATGTGACCTTATGGTGGATTTACTAGATTGTATTAAATTTATAATACCTAACCAAGAAAAAATTCAATTAGCATGACCCTTTTTATTGCAAACAATTGTTAAATAATTGCTCAAGGAAACGACTCTACAAACTTCATCTATTTTTTTATAATTAGCATCCATCACCATTATGAAGAAAGGAAGTTGCATTGATGAACATAAGTAACTTTGATTAACTACTTCAAGAATAAAATTTCCCACAAACAAGAAGAATAATTCTTAAAACCAAAATCAAATTCATATAAATCATTTTCCTCCTTATAATTTATTAATTTTCTCAAATGGTTCTAATTAATATTACTTGAATTCAAGAATATTCCTATCCATAAATATATTAACTAAGAATAATGTGAGACACTAGAAAATAACATTTTGAGTTAACATTAAAAGTTCTTTAAATAACTCCTATGAAATAAATCTTTCATAAAACTTAAGTGATTCAAAAGAACCCCAAGACAAAAACTTGATCCTATTATAGATAAGGAGATAATAATCACAATCAACCTTGTTAGGAATCAAATAAGTTTAATATCACAAGTTAAGAGAATATAGCTCCAAGTGTTTTAACAAAGATATAATTAACATGCTACTTTTTTTGCAAAACTAAGCACGAAATCACTTAATTAATCTTATTTTTAATCTTCATCCCAAAATATTAGTAAATCAACTTCTAGTTCAGTAATTAAGATATTGCACACAATATTACCTCTTTAATTTTTCCTACAATGACTTATAATACTTAAACCAATAGGACCCTATGTGAAAATAAGTTACTTAATACAACCCCAAAGTTCCTAGTGTTGGAACTTGGCTCTAATACCAAATTTAATGCCCCAAAAACTTACACATTCTAAACCAAACACAACTACCAAATTTTGTTCAACTTGTTAATTCTACTAAGGCAAAATCAAGTTTAAAATTTATCTTGCAATTGATGACATCAAGTTTATGATGTCATCGCACTACTTAAACTATCATGGGGTGAGTCCTAGTATATATTTTTCTCTATTTGTTCTCAAATGGTGATGTTTTAAATCTTTTCCTAAGTAACTAAAGTATAGAAATAATCACCCTTTTCATTTTGATGAGTT
Source organism: Sequoia sempervirens (assembly GCA_007258455.2). Taxonomy (NCBI): domain Eukaryota; kingdom Viridiplantae; phylum Streptophyta; class Pinopsida; order Cupressales; family Cupressaceae; genus Sequoia; species Sequoia sempervirens. Next base: position 238,697,890 of record VDFB02086081.1, read on the forward strand.
TGATAAGCTACCAAAACAAAAGCTTTTTCCTTCTCATGTTATATTTATTTTCCCTAGTTGACTAGCAAGAAATGTGTTTATACCATAATGACCTATATATAGGGGTTTTGCAATGGAAGAAAAATATTTCCTCAAGAAAATTTACATAAAATAATCATGCCTAAATACAAATAAAATTAAATAAGAACACCAATAATCATAAAATAATTTTGACTCTTATCAAAACTAAGTGGACTTAATTTCAAGATCTATGTTAAATAATTAATGGTTGACTCTTATATGTTTCATTCAAGTTCAATTTTAAATTCTTTTGGTCCATTGATCAACAAACCTTTCCTATCTTCTATGTGTCCAATTCTTATGATGAGTTTAACTTTCTTAAAATGGCAGAGTTGGGAAGGAATCATGGTTGAGTAGGGAGTTTGAACTCCACGGATGGAATTGTAGATGAGGAGTCTGAATCTAATGATGATGATTTGGATTTTTTCTTCTCTTCAATGCATCTGTTTGATGTTGTTTTCTTGGGTATTGGAGGTTGGGCATTGTTTCCTTTCTGGGGAATCTTTTTTGGTGTTATGGTTATCGATGGAAAGATGGAGCGTACGAGCAAGAAGAGGTCTAGAGTGGAAGGTTTGAAGGGGTATGTGGAAGACGGTGAAGAAGCAATAGAGGTTGATGATAATGGGGTCATTGTTTTTGTGGTGGAGTTGTTGAAGGTGGCAGAGGATGCTTTTTCCTTCACTGCCAGTTTTTTGGGTTTCCTTCATATGGCAGTTTTTTCTACTGAGGATGTTGGGTCTAGCGAGAGTGGGCTCATTTCCTTATTTTGTGAGATGGTGTGTTGTCATTGAATTTTCTTGTGCTGGGGACTAGGAGGATGTCTCAGATTCTACCTTACTTGGTGTACATTGAGGGTCCCGTCCTGTAGCATCTTGCTCCTTTTTGTTTCTCTCAAGGAGATTTGCTACTAGAGAGATTTTGGGGGGTTGTGGTGGAGATCTTGGTTGTTTTCTGCCTTGATTATGGCTTCCCCTCTTTCTTGTGTGGGTTTGACTAGGGTCATTCCTTCTTCTTTGTGGGCATTGGCTTGTACTATTTGGCCTTTGTGTAGGTTGGTTGTGGTTTGGGTGAGTCTTTTGGCTCTTTTTTGCTTGTTTCTCACTTTGTTGTTGCTTTGTTCCTCTATGCAGAGTAGTTGTGTGTTTTGGGGTAGCCTTTTGTCTATAGTGGTTTGCTTCCCTATTCATGGTGGGGAGTATTTTGCTGGTTTCTTTGGAGCTTTATGGTTGGTGTTGAATCCCAATTGGTGTTCAAAGTTCCTATTTTTGTTGGGGGGGAAGTTTTATGACCCTTTTTTCTACTTTTTGCATTGGTTTCTTGTAGAAGGTTGTCTGCGGGTGGTGGCTTCTATTGTTCTCCTTTAGCCTCTTTTGGTGTTTATTGTTTCTTCAAAGGATGAGATTGTGGAGTTGCTCATCATGGTTTTTTTCTCGGTCATGTTATATAGGATGGTATTCTTTTTTCATGGCTAGGTGGTGTTGGACTCTATCAAAGAGGGTGCTTATTTGTTGCTAGTTGGGTTATGCTTATTGTTTTCTCTTTGGACCCAATTGTGTGAGCTCGTTGAGGAGGTTTTTTCTTCTTCCTTCCAATACTTAATGCTTGTGCTACTAAGGGATGTTATGTCATCCCTTCCTACTGAAGCTACTCATTGCTGGATTCTTCAGTTGGTGTCTCCTATAGAGGGGGAAATTTCTCCTTTTGATGTGAAGCGTTGGCTTCTATTGAGGTGGAGCTTGTATGGCGTGAAGAGTTGTGGTTTTGGTGGTAGGGGGTTTCATATCATCCTCTCCTATAGAGGGAATCCCTCTCTTTTAGACGTGGAGGTTGGGTTGGAAAATTGAGTGAGTTGGTGCTGTAGGAAGGTAGATGCTTTGCAATGTTCTGTTGTGATTCCCAAAACCCCTATTGAGGTGGGATGTTTTTTTTTTCTGATTCTTTTGAGAATCATGGTTTTGTTGGTGTTCTACACCAATATGCTTTTGGGTTCAAGGTCCCTAGAAAACATAGTTAAGGGTTTAAGGTCCCCTCAAAACCTTTGGGTTTAAGGTCCCAAGTAAAACCTATTTGTATTTGGTTAAGGGATCTTGGCCCCAGTAATTTCTTTGTGCAACCTATGTTGTCCTACTTTATTTTTAGTGTTGTTGATGTTGGGTTGCTAAGGGTATATGGTTTATCTTTGATGCAACTTATTTTCTTAGATAGGGTTTCGAGTCCCTTCAAAACTATTATGTAATGGGTTTCGGGTCCCATCAAAACCTATTTTCCCCATAATAAAAAACAAACCTTTCCTAATTGAAAATGACTTGATACATTCATACAATGTCATGTAAGTGAAGCCCAATTTAATTCATAATGCTATTTTTTATAACAATTATTATTATTATTTATACATATTAAATTGCTTAATTTAATAATGGTAATTAATCTTTCCATGATTATACTTATAACAAGAGAGTTGATAATTTAAACTCATCTAGTGGAATTTATTCTTTTTTTTAACAACTTTTTTAAAAAATACTTTCATGTGAGAATTAATATTTAATACTTTTTCATATTAGTAGAACTATTGAATTAAATGGGTTTTCTTATAGATTCATCAATTTTAATATAAAGTTTCCTAAAATTTACCCATTGAAAATATTCTATTTTTTATATTCATAATAGTAAACTTTACATAGAATGTACAACCCCAAGGGACCATTACAAATTGCTTTTTTTTTTAATTTATGATTACATACAAAAGGTTTGAAGGCCTGTAAACACAAAGTTTGTCCAAGTTTGTATCATCTCTCATTTTCCTTTCTACTGTGACCAAATATTTTATGTGCAACATCTCAACTATTCATAAATCCACTCTTTTTTGGATTGTTTGTCTTTGGTGTAGCCACTGTTTTGCAAAATCCACCTCCTAATTCTTGCTCTCAATCATGCCTTCCTCCAATAGTTTTTTAAATTTTCCTTTAGAAGCCTATATATTGATTGATAGCTACACATAAACAGAGTGAAGTGTGAGTCTTCTAAATGACTCAGTAAGATCCCTTCTACAACCTTGGTGAATTTCTTTATTCCTCACTTTCCATAAAAACCATAAAATTTCAGTAGATAATATTAGCCAAAACAAGTTATTAGTTTTTCCAAAACCTTGAACTTTTCCCATAATAATTTCTAATATTTTATTATCATTTACCTTAAACATATTCCATATTTCCTTGGCAAAGAAACATTCAAAGAAGATGTGGATTACAAAATCAATTTCTTTTACAAATACTATAGATAAGAGGATTTTTACTAGAGGCCACATTGGGCAATCTTTGCATTAGTAGCATCCATCTAAAGCTTCTTTCTTGGGCTCCATGGTACTATTCTAGCTGTGCATAAATATCTGCTTCCAATTATTGTTATTTAGGTTTACTTTCCAACCTTGGTTCAGAATGCCTGCAAGGTCTAGTGGGTTGTCAAGAAGTCTATAGATTTCTTTGGCTTTTATACCTACAAAGGCATTAGTTTTTAGGCCTTCTCATTCTTGCACTTTGTTATCAACTTTGAATTTAGTAATAGGATCAATCACTATGTTTTTCTAATTAATTCGTAAGCTCTTTTATGAGAAAGGGGTAGGTAAAATTTTCTCTTAAGAGATTCCCAACTTTTATATTGTCCATCCTTTAAGATTTTATGAGAGGAAGAGATGCCTTTATAATTCCAAGCCTTAGCACAGTAGCCCTGCAGCAAAGCATAGGGTTTTTTGTTATGAAACACATTCCACCAAATAGATCTTGAAGGGAAGACCTCATTCAACTCATTATCAATATCCATTTTTTAATAATGTCCCCTTTGCAAGTCTCCCAAGATTTCCAAATACTCTTAAATACCTTGGAGCCAAAAAGGGAGATTGAAAATCTACCAAAGACTAAGTCATGGAGAGGCACGTGTTTCCAAGATTTAGCCTTTTTTGGCATAGCTAAATTAATATTATTCTTGATTAAAATATTCCAAGGATCCTGACCTATTAGTACTTTGTAGATCCATTTAGTTGCTAAGGCTAGGCCTTTCTATTTCAGGTTTTTTAACTCAAGTACGCCCTTTTGTTTATCTAAGCAACATACTTCCCATCTGATTGAATGCATTTTATTGTTCCCTTTACCATCTAACCAGAGAAATTTTCTAATATTTTTTTGAATCTCTTCCACTTGATAATTGGTAAAAATCCAAGCTGAAGCATAATAAATATTGTAAGAGGCAAGAATCTTTTGGCACACTTGATCTCTACTAGCCAAAGAAAGGTAATGTTTGTTCCAACCATTTAGTTTTTTTTCAATCTTGTTCTTCACCCACTCCCACATGTCTCTTAGGTTTGGGTTCACTACAAAAGGTAACCCTAGATATCTTATAATCCTATTCATACCCTTCCACTATAGATCAAACACATTAAACCAGTCAAGCTTCTTGTCTTCCCAACTTAGCATAGTTGATTTGGATTTAGAGATCCTTTCTCTTGTTTCCTTCTCTAGAAGGCTTAACTTATCCATTAGAATTTCAACATTCCCCTTGTCTAGCCTTATAACTAGAGTTGTGTCATTCACAAATTGTAGGTTTATCAATTCTTCCTTATTAGGCAAGATTATACCACTGAATTTAGGGCCTAGGGACTAGTCTCTAAGTATATAATGTAGTGCATCAATAGTTAAAAAAACAATGCAAGAGCTAGGGGGAAACCTTGCCTTATAGACCTCTACAGGTCTAGCTCCTCAAAAAGGTAGTCATTGACCTCTATTTGGGTATTTGCATCCTTTAGTAATGTTTTAATCATCCTACATATCATCTTTGGAAATCTTAGTTCTTCCAACACCGTGAAGATAAAAGGACACTCAACCTTGTCATATGCCTTCTCAAATTCCACCAACAACATCCCAATATTTTTTCCCAAATCCTTAGCCCATTTCATTGCTTCCTAGCTTTTCAACGAGTTTTCTAAGATGTATCTACCTTTAATAAAGCCTGTTTGTGTATTATTGACAATCTTGGGGAGTAGATTTGCAATTCTTAATGCAATAGCCTTTGAAAAAAAATTATAGGAGATATTTAGCAAAGTAGTAGGCCTCCAGTTCTTCACTAGGGCCATGTCTCTATCTATGGGATTCACCTTAATAATTCCTTTGTTAACCTCTCTACCTAGTGATCCCATTTTTGTAGCTTCATAGTACATTTGAAGAGATCTTCAAACACCCACTCTATATTCTTTTTATAAAACTCTGCTAGGATTCCATCCACCCTTGGGGATTTATCATTTTTAAGAGAAAGAATAGCATTTTTTATTTCATCCAATGATAGTCGCTTATTTAATTCAGCAGCTTCCTACGAGCAGAAATTTTTTTAGGGATTAGTGCCTTGTAGTCCTCTCTTGCCTTGTGATTGAATGAGTTGTTGCTCTCAGAGGTAAAGACAGTTTTGTATCTCCTTGGGATCCTTCATCAAGGCATCATTATGACAAAGTAGATTTATCTGCTCCTTTGATTGCTTACTTTTCAAAATATTAAAGAAGTATTTTGATCCTGTATCTCCAAGGGAAGCCCAATTCATTCTTGCCCTTACTTTTGCCCCTTGATCTTTAATGTAATTAGGGACTTTTTAATAATAAACAAGTAGTTATTATATCAATTTCAAATTAGAGAATTATTATTTAAATTCCTACGAAATGATTCATATATTTTATAAGTAAAAATTTTATAATTCTCAATTAAATTTTCTCTTAAATTTTCTCCTTGAAATTTTTAAATCTAAACACCAAATTCTCTATTGATGACTATTTTTTATTCATAAATTCAATTATCTATCAACTATTTGTAATTCATACTATAATTATTCTTTGACTATTTAATTCATATTTTAGAGTTTATTTGTAAAAATTAGAAAAATCAATCTTTTAACTATTAACTACTCCTAAACTAGACTTTTTTCTTTATATAATTTCTTTTTCTAAATACAAGTTTCGTTTTCTAGTTATCTTGTTACAAGTTGAATGAGAACAATGGAGAACCATTTGTTGAAAACTAAGACAAATTTCAAATGGGCTCAAATAATGTTCTTTCATTGTTTGTGCAACCAACCAATTGAATTGTCAATACATTAAAATATCGAATTGATGTTCATTATTTTTTATGAATTGAGTTATCCAAATTATAGAGTGCATTTAATATCATCATTTCCTTAAGAAAATTTGAATGAAAAAGGGTTGTTTTCTATTTTTTATGTTGAATGCAAGATTCAATAGTGAGAGGGGTGAGTGAATGAAAAGGGGGGCGATGGAAGCTTTGTTCGCTGACCCTCCCATAAAAAGACAGTGATCTTGGTGCCAAAAGAGGAAACTCATCATCCTTTATAATTTTTTTAATTTCTTTTAACTACTTTTTTGTTTAGACTTTTAATTTTCATATTTATGTATGAACTTTAAAGATTCAATTTTCAGCCTATAGTTTGGCTTTGTCGGTTTTATAACTATTTATACTTAAAATTTAGGTTTGCAACAAGTTTGTATTCATATTGTTTTGATTTTGTTTGACAGATTTGAAGCATAAAAAATTATATTTAATACTACTTTATTGATTATCTATCACTTGTTGCTCAAATGCCAACAAACCAGGCTTAGGACATTCCTTCCTTTTCCTAAATTTTTACTTGCTAACCAATTATTAAAATATTACAACATACAAAACATAATGCGAACCGAAAGCCAAGATCTAACTTTATTTTTTTCTTTTATAATCCTAATTTTCAATACTTCATTTAACCTGTAAAATATAAGAAATATAAGCCATAAATGTTCTAAAACCCATTTCTTCTTTCTTGGACCTCTTGAAATAGGTTATAAAGAAAATATATACAAAATAATCATAAAACTTTTCCTTCCCCAAACAAATATATGGTTTATACAATTTATTTAATGTGCTTGTTATGCCCTGCATAACCACCCCATTTTATTCTAGAACAAAATGGGTCCCCCTTTTCTCTTTCTTTTGTTACCTTTGGTTATTTGCTTTGCTCTTCAGAGTTTTTCTATTTTCTTCTTGAGTTTTCCTTCTATTTTTGTCAAATTTTGGTTATGTCTCAGCTTAAATTGGTTTTCTTCTTGCTGGAAATTGAATGAAATTATCACAAGCAATAGTGGATTTTATTGTAATATGTTTTATTTACTTCTAAGGACTAATGTAGACCTTCTTTCACAGGATTAAATCACACACATGATCATATTTTCTAGGGGAGCTCAATTGGAAGGCATTTCCCAATCCAGTTTGGCACAAAATTCCTCTAAGAAGAAAGTCGGCAAGACCTTGCAGATGTCTTACCGAATACCAGTGTGTTTTGTCCATTTGAGGCTCACTATTCACCCAAACATTCTTGTCATTGTAGGTTTCTTTGTGTCTCGTTGACTGGAGAAACCCTCGCCAAAAGATTCTGCATTCGGCATAAGGTTTCAGCGAAGGAGGAAAGTCTTGCCGACATGAGGAAATATCAGCAAGAGTTCTTGCCAATCCATCAGGGTCTCAACAAAAGGGGGATGCTATCAGGGGATCTCACCCAGAAGGATTTACTTTCGGAAAGAAGTCTCACCAACGAGGTGAGGTCTTTCCGAGGCCAAGTGGTTTTGGGGTAAAGTTCTCCTTTCGTAGTGATGTCCTGCCAATATAGTGAAGTCTGGGCGATGGAGGAGTGGTCTTGGCAATGGAATAATAGTGTTGGCAAGAGGTCTCACTGACATGGTGGACTCTTTCCAAAAAAAATTTGTCTTTGGGGAGAAAGATATGCTCGGTGTGAGGTCTGGCTGAATGGTAAAGGTCTTGCCAAAGGTTCTCCCTTCAGCGTGATGTCTGGGCGACTGCGAGATGTCTCAGCGAGGCGGAGTGAATTCGACATAAGGTCTCCCCAACCACGAAAGTCTTGTCGACATGAAGGAGCCCTCGCCAAAAGGATTTTTGTTCGACATAGTGTCTAGCTGAAAAGGAAGGGTCTCACTGAAGGTTCATGGTTCAGCGTAGCCTCCTGCCGATATGATAAGTTCTCGGCGAAACGGGTATCCCTTTTCCATAACATCTGGCCGACTAGTGAGACTCTCGCTAACATAAAATGAAGGTCTCGGTAGCAGGGATTTGCATCAGGATAAGGTCTCAGCAAAGGGAGCAAGTCTCCCCAAAATGAAATAGGATCACCAAAAGATAATGCCCTCGCCGGGAGTCTGCCCGACAGAAAGAGGTCCCACCAAAATTTTGAGCTTGACGATAATTTTTTCTTTGGCAGGAGGTCTGGCTGATAAGTATGGGTCTCGCCGAAGGGTCACCCTTAAGTGTAACATAGCGGGCTTGGGGAGAGTGTTTAGCATTTTCCAAGAGTTCTCACCAATCGAAAGAAGTCTCAACAAAATGGAGCAGCATCGGGTGGGGTATTTTGTATGCGCCATAGTATCTGGCCGAAGGGATAAATTCTTGCTGATTGGGCGTATGTCTCAGTGAAAGATGAAGGTTCAGCGGGAGGTCTCGCCAACCTAAAAGAGGTCACACCGACAACAATGGATTTACCAAAGAAAGGGACATCGGTATAAGCAAGGGGAACTCACCATAACCTCTGGCTGATAGTGAGGATTCTTGCTGAAATAAAGTGAGCTCGGCGAGAATAAAAATTTGACATGATGTGTCACCGACCTAGAGATATCTCGGCGAAAGGGGCATGAGTTCGGGGTGAGGTCTTCCTGACATGACAAGGTCTCCCTGACATAGGTATGCTCACTAGAGAAAGAAAGGCTCGTGGAGATGTCTCAGCGAAGGGAGCAAGTCTCGCTAACATAAAAATAAGCTCGCCAAAGGATTCTAGGTCTCGCCATGACATCCCACTAATTTGAAGAAGTCTTTCTGAAACAAAAGCTTGATCTCAAAGAATAAGAATGAGCCCGGGGAGAAAAGAAGACATCGTCATGAAGTCTCACCGACCCGATAGGGTCTTGTCGATACAGAATGAGCTCGGGTGGAAGGTCCGGCCTCGCTATGATGTCCTGCTAACAAATGAGGTTTCAGCGATAGAAAAGATATCAGTAAGACTGGTGGAGCTCGCTGTGACTTTTGATCGACACCAATTGTCTTGCTGATGGGTTTGGCGGTGTTGATATGACTTGTGTAGCTCGATGGGAGGTCTTTCCGAATTTCTTATGCTATGCCGATAGCTTCTAGAAGAGACAAAATCATATCGGGGAGACACGATTAGTGTCTCACTGACATGCGATGCCATTCGAATAACTTTTGACTGCCCAGGAATCTGGTATGGCATTTGTTCACCCAATTGAAATGAACTAAAAGTGGGCCAATGACCGATTGACCACCCCTATGGAGAAGATCAACATAATGCAAATGAGATGGACTCATTCTGAGATCAAAAGGTGATGGATCGACTCGGGTGATGATGTTCAGGTCTAAAGGAAGGCCCGATGATGGTTCCAGAGACAGTCAATGAAAGAAGGGTCTAGAGCATGAAAAAGGCCAAAGAAAAGAAACAACCACAAGTCTCAGGAACAGTTGGAGTCTACTGGCAGAAAGGGGCAGATTGGTATTACTGGAAAAATGCTTTAGAGAATTCAAGGTAGCCCTTCGAAGGAGTTGAAAGATAGACACAGATAGCTGGAGTAAATGTTGCAGCTACGAAAGATCTAAAGGCTTCTCCTGAGGTCAAGCCATCACCGACATGGATAGCAGGGCTTCACATTGAATGTCGCATTGACTCTCTTCAAAAAGATCTGAGAGCCAACCTTCCTAAAAGCATATGTTTGTAAACCCTAATATAGGATACAGCGCATTCTTTTTGGTACACTCTGTATATATGGCATTCTGGCCTCTTTGTAAAAGAGTTAGAAGAAGTTAGCAGATATATAAGGGATAATAGAGTAGACAGGTCTAGAGATAGATTTCTAAAAAAAGTAGGAATTTTTTGAAATATAGGGGAGACAGAACTACATCCTAATTCTTTGTAATAGGAGCTTCTTTTTCCTTCCCAGTTAGGAGTTAGATTCAGTAGAAGGAAATAATGTATCTTTCCAGTTTTCTTAGCATAGATGGAAACAAATTGGAGTCATGGATTTTCTGTACACTGGTGATTGTGCCAGCTTTGTAAATGTTGCTTATCTGTCTCACTAACAGTAGAAGCAACTAGATTAAAATCTACTTCAGATTGTGTTCCTCAGTGGTGTTTATCTTCATGTTAATCATTTGATTTGAGAAGCTTTCAAGGAATGAAGTCTTTCTTTATGTTTTGTTTGAATGATAACTTGCAATTTGCTTTTCAAATTAGCACTGTGAATGAATGAAACTATGTGTTAATCACAATTTTATTTTTTTCTATAGTTCTAGTTATGAATTCCTTGGAAGGTAATAGGTCTGGTTAATTCGAATGAACTATCATTCTTTTCTGTTCCAAAACTCTAATTTATCTTTTTCTGTTTCTTTAAAAAACCCTGGTTAAAATAGGTTTGAATTTATGCTTGATCTTAGAACCATCTAGAAGCTCAACACCAACAGGCCCCTTGAACATTATAGTTCACATCAATCACTGAGTCAAATCAACACAGTTGAGAACCAACTACAAAGACCTTGGGAGTTAAGATATCCATGTGATTATCTTTCTCTTTCAGGAGAAACAGAGTAGTAATATTATGTTTACACGTTGTTGTGCCATCAGACATGTCAACAGTGCTTTTAATACAAATATTTCAAAAATGGTCTATTAATATTATTCAAACACACACACACACACATCTCTCTCTCTCTCTCTCTCTCTCTCTCTCTCTCTCTCTCTCTCTCTCTCTCTCTCTCGCACACACACACACACACACACACATATTTGCAATGCAAACCCTTTTAAGAATATATACATGTTCATTGGAGTGTAGTTATACATTGAAATTCACTACTTTTATGTGGATAGGTACCATATTATCTTTTGAAAGAATCATCTAATATTTTAGGAAAACTTATGCAATAATGGAGAAATAAATTTTGAGACTGAATTTATGTCAATTTACATAGTTTAATTTTAGGGTATATCTCCTTTCTCAATTTTTTTCAAACTAAATTAAAGAATAGTTTTCTTTCATGATTCCTATATGCTTTTGTATTCAAAGTTAAGTATTAATATCAACAATTTGATACTTGAACATTGAAAATGAAAGACTTATAACTTTTATTTTCTATGCAAAATACCAATGATGATTTGCAACTTAACCCAAAACCATAAGGTAATTTGAGTCTTTATCCAACCATTTATTTTACAATCACATATGAAATATTTCCACCTTCTAAATTACTCACATATAATCAACCATGAAACTTCCAAGATACCTTGCTTGTGTGTGTTGAAAGAATGAAGAAGGATCCCCTTAATGTGTTGTCAAAGATGTCAACATTGACTATTGATATCTATTCTAATCCGATAAACAAAATGGAGATATCTTAATCTGGTATTTTGGTCCACAATTGCTCATATGATAAGATCTACCTATATGCATTCATAATATGTTTTTCTTGACTATTATCGTGCATCTATGTTCAAAATTTTAGCTATTTTGGATGTATAATTTGAAAGATACAAGTGACAGTAGTTCGACATACAGTTTTGGCTATGTATAGTGTAAATGGGTATGACTAATCTGGTCTACATTCCTCCAATGATAGGAATCAGACTTTGCAATTTTGGGAGATTTCTTACAGGCGTCAGTACATTATGTATTCCAATTGGCGCATGTTTATATGATCAAATTGATCACTAGTGTTGATCAGTTAGCTTATTTTGTAATTAGGTCTAATTCTTGGTCAACCTAATGCTTGGTGTGTGTTGCGATGATTAAATATGTATCGTCGATGTTAGTGAAATCTATTTTAGGTCCATGCTGACCTAAATCAAGTTTTGCACATTTAGTTTAAGCTTGAAGATGTTTTTTATTCAAGTGTGGAGTCAATAAGGCAATTTTGATTTGATATAGGGCTACATCTACTTAGGTCAACCTAATTGATGTATGCAGATGAATTATTTATATATGTAAGAAATTTTTGAGATTGTAGGTGTGACATATGGGTGATGAGATGTGAATATTTGAATTTTGTATGTACATGATCAAATCTAGAGCATATATTGTGAATATTGAGCAACTGTAAATCAGAGTAGTATTTTGTATTTTGTATCTAATAAAGTGCATTGAGTCATTATATTGAGCTTCAAAGGAACTAAATTCAACACAAGGAAGGTACATTTTGTGTAAGTTCACATCTTGGTTGTGTAGCCATTTCTATCTTTTTTCTATCCTTCTTTTTGTGGTTGTGAGCCCTATTGGACAGTGTGTCCTCACAGTGAGCCTCTTTTAATATCTTATAACTGGTTATAATATATTATGAGCTATCTTCACCATGGTTTTTCCCTTTTTTTTTTTCCACATAAAAATACTAGTGTTCATGTGTATCCTATTGTGGTCAGTTTATTCAAAAAAAGTTGTATGCTACAGTTGCAAAAAACTTGGACACAGTTCAAAATTTTGCAGAAGTAAGAATGGAAGACAAACTAATCCAGTAAAGAGAAATGAACCTATGAAGAAAATTGATCCTACTAAAGTCAAGAAGGAAATGGAAAAGATTTAGAAAAAGAAAGAGGAGCCTAAGAACAAAGAAGAATCAAGAACTAAAAATGAATCTGTGCCTCCCTTTGGTGCATATAATCCTCTTGAAAATCAAAACTAGGCATTGGCTTAGGAGGAGTAATAACAGAAAAATCCAATAACCCCCTATAAATATGAGGTGTCAAGGAGTGACATGAAGATATGTGATATAAAATGAAAAGCTTGAGATTGTGGAAAAGAAACTAGGAGAAAATATGTGAATATGAAGAAATGCAAAGTGTTTTAGGGTTTACAGTCTATCAGTAAAGGGTTTATCAACTTTATGGAATTTGAAGCATTTAATGTAGAATTAGAGAAGATCGGGAAAGGTTTAAATTGAGTTTCTAAGTCAATTTTAACCATATTTGTGCATTTGAAGAAAGTAGAGTGGGTTGAAGGAAATTTGAAGGTGATTCAAAGAAAATTTTGCAAAATATTCAAACCCTAGATCCTGTTGTGCACATAAAGAGGTATTTATAGCTTTCTATGATTTGTGGGTTTGAAACAAAAAAAAAATCATAAGTATTCGAGCTTGAATCAAGGTTAAAATGGTTACCCCAACCATTGTTAACATCATTGAGAGGCCTAGACAAAAACTCAAAAGGTATCCAATGAAAGTATTTGATAATGACCCTAACAATGCCTTCTCAAAAATTCCATTTAGGGTTTTTCCTACAGAAGATACTAGAGCATACATACATGAGAAATTGGAAGAATATAATCACTTGAAATCATAGAACTTTGGACCAATGAGCTTACTAGAGATAATCACCTTGTAAAAACATAATATGTTAACCTAGTGCAGAAGAAGCTAGATGTTTGGAACTGGTTCCCCAACTACAGTAATGATTTTGATGCCAAATATGTGAGACTAGCACTGAGAAACCTTCATGAAAAAATTCTATGGACTGACATGCTTGGACTAATAACTAAGGAAGTGATTAAGGATGTTACAGGGTTGTGTGATATTAGACCTATACTGATACTTATGTCTATGAAGAATGAAGTTGTTATGGAACTAACTAGTGCCACCTATGATAAAAGGGCTTTGACAACTAAACCTATCTAGAATCCTATTGTGAGATATGCTTCTATGGTGACAGGTCATAAGATCTACTTCAAAAATAAAGAAAAAAAAAATTGACTACAGCTATCTATGTTGCACATGAAATGGTGGTGAATAGAAAAGACTTTGATCTATGTGAGTTGCTTTGACAACAACTTCTTGATAATATAAAGTTGACAAGGGAAAAGAAAAGAATGATGCAGATGGTACTAAGGACCACTCTTATGACAAAATGAAGATGCAGGTAAAGAAAATGAAGAAGATAAAAATGAAAAAGTGAAGAAGAACAAGGAGGAAAAGACAAGGACAATAATAAAGATGATGACAAGGAGGATGAAGATAAGCAAAAGGAATAAGCCTCTAGCGAAGAGGAAAAAATAGAGAATGAAGATGAGTCTAAGGATATAAAGAATGAAGAAGATGCATAAAAGAGCGTGGATCTACCCAAGCCCTCCAAAGAATCATTTGGTAATTCTCTCAAGGGTCTTTTTTCCATAAAAAAGGTTTCAACTAGTAATACCTCCTCAATTATTATAGCTCCCAATGTATCAAGGTAGTGTGGATCTGAAGAAGATTTCACTAATTCAAAAGTTATAGCTTGGAGATGTTTTCATGCCTTTGAAAGGAAATAAATAGTTTAAATTCTTCAAAAGGGAACAAAACTAATAAATGAAGCTATAAAGACTCTATCTAGGATGCCACCCCCAATACTTCAATTGAAAATTCTTTTAACTCTGTGGAAAATATTAATATTTTGGTTGATTCTCTTAAGTACACCTCGGGTCTAAAAGGGTGGATTGAAAATGAAGTGGAAACAAGGGTTGTAGAGAAGAGGCTATTAGAATTGTGAGAGATGTGCATCATCACATAACAAAGTGAAGAGATGCATAAAGGAAGTTCAAGAATGTGAAGATGAAGCAAAAACTTTATTTTTGTACTACATGAAGTGGTTGGATGTCACTCAAGGAATTAAAGACTTAATGGACTCAATTGATTCATAAATAAATAATGCCTCAAGTGCTTATGATTTATCTCAAGACAGTGATCACTCCACTTGGACTACCATCATGGACCTTCAAAATAGATTCTTCAAATTGAAAAGGTAGAAAGAATACATCATAAGGTAGTTTCAAGGATAGCTTGGGGACTTGGTGAAAACCAAGCATATACCAATGTCAATTTCCCTAGCTAATGTTAAGAAACTTGCAAAGAGAAATCCAAATCTTAATACCCCAGAAGAGGGTGGGGAGAGTATAGTAGAGCTAGAATCATTGTACAAATCGTTTGTAGTAGTCAAGAGAACTTGGAATGAAGGGAAGTCTACTTGGCAAGAAATTCTCAAAGAGCTTGAAGATGCCTCCTCCTCCGGTTAAATTCCTTTTCACTTGTATACTCCTTCATTTGTTTCAGTTATTTTCTAGTTTTTCACTATACATGCGAATGGTCCAATTTTTTTAGGTTAACTTTTTGAGGGGGAGTTTACATATATGTTATCGGCACACCCTTTGTCTTTGATGTCAAAGGGGGAGATGGATTTTTGTAGATGTTTTGAGTTTTTAGAGAAGTTTGATTCATTATTGGCACATGTTTCCATCAATGATAAAGGGGGATATTTTTAAAAGAATGAAGGAGGAGCCCCTTAATGTGTTTTCATTGATGTCAACATTGAATGTTGATATCTACTCTAATCCAATGAACAGAATGGACATATCTTAATCTGATATGTTGGTCTACATTTTCTCATATGATAAGATATACCTATATAGCGATAATTTGTTGTTCTTTACTATCATGTGCATCTATATTCAAGATTTTAGTTGTTTTAGATGTATAGTTTGAAAGATACAAGTGACAATAGTTTGGCATATAGTTTTGGCTGTGTATAGTGTAAATGGGTATGAGTAATCTGGTCTGCATTCCTCTGGTGATAGGAATTAGACTTTGCAATTTTGGGAGATTGCTTACAAGTTTCATTATATTATATATTCCAGTTGATGCATGTTTATATGATCAAATTGATTTCTAGTGTTGATTAGTTAGTGTATTTTGTGATTAGGTCTAATTCTTGGCTGACCTAATGCTTGGCGTGTGTTGTGATGATTAAATATATATTTTGAATTGTAGTGTAGTGTCAAAAAATGCAACCCTTTACATTTTCACACTTGTTTGGGCCCTCCCTGCTAAAATTGGGCTTCTTTATGCCTTATTTGGTCTTATTTTGCATCCACAAGCCCTATTTAATGCATCATTGAATTTCATTTAAGATCTATAATTGCACTTAGTCTAGACAACATAAAAACTAGAAACCTAACATACACTCAAAATTTTTTGAAATTAGTGCAAAAACCCTAATTAGGGACTCATACGCCTCTCTGGGAAATTTAGTCCTAATGCAGGTGGTTTTACCTGATTTCTAGGTATTCTGTGTGGATTGATTTGTGGGATTTGAACCCTTCAAAAACCCTAACTAGGAATCATACGCCCCTCTAGGTGATTTAGTCCCAAATTAGACCTAAAACTACATTTTACAACATTAAAAACTTCATTTTTATACTTCCTAGGCTTGCTAGTAACCTATAGTATTAATCTGGAAAGTTTCAAGAATTTTTGTTTTAGCTATATAGGTCAAATCATCCATTTAGTATAGTCATTTTTAAACCATTTCAAAAATAATTTCAATATTTATTTTTTTTATATGTAGGACATTTGTTTACATTTCAAAAGCATTTCATAATTTAGATAGCTTACTTTTTCATGTTAACATGTTTTCTTTTCAAGCATTTAGTGTTCATAGAGTATCATATGGCTTGTATTATTCTATTTTCCCTACTCATGGGTATAATCTAGGAAAACTGAAATAAAACCTTTGAAAAGCATGTGGGCTACCCTCCTAGCATCTATCAGATTTGTAAGAACATCATAACACAAGAGGATGAAAGTTTCGACATTCATAACTGTAAGTGTGGAATAAGTAAATAAATGAAAACATTTCTTAATAAGACATTATATCAAAGAGTCAACGATTAAACTATTTTAAAGCAAGAATCTACTGAAAGTGTCATATTGTTGCTTATCTCTAAAGATTTATCAAATCACAAAGGGCTCTCAGATTTGGTAAGCACCGTGACTATTAAAATTCCTATCTAGAGAATGGAATGATGCTAAATACAATGATGTAATTCTATATGGTGATTTCTAAATGATATGATGCTACTATAAGCTATTCTGACATGAAGCCTGATGGATGGAAGCTACAATAAAACTATGATGCAGTTGTGATATGGATTTTACTAATGCTATGATTGCTATGATGCTAAGATGCTATTGCTATTACTGCTTGATTGCTTGATTGCTATTCCTACAGAGTACGTTTGCACAAAGTTGGGATTCAAGATCCTTTTTCCTATACAATGAGGTTGTATGTATAGATTTACGGTAGCAATTTTGTGAAGGGGCAGCACAACAAAGGCTTGGATTTAATCTGGAGGATTGAATGGTAAGAGATGGAGAACCTTGAGATGATTATGGGAATGGTTTCTCCCCATGAAAACATTAGGCCAGATGATAGGAAGAATCAGAGGAAGGAAATTGAGAGATTGTTTCCAATTTGTCTCCAAAGCTTTCCCATGAAATGCCAGTTGAATTAAATTGGATATTTGATGTCTAATTTGGTAGGTGAGTGAATAGAGGAAAATTTTCCTTTATTCCTTTATTTGAATATTTTGATTTTATTCAAATTAGTAAAAGGGGATAAATAATTTAATAAAACAAACTATAGAATTTGTTTATTAAATAAATATAGAAGGGATATGATAATTAAACAACAAAGTATTTAACCTTGTTTAATTAAATTAAGATTGAATGATGTGATAATAGAATAACACAAACTATTGAAGTTGTATATTTAATTAAAATTGAAAAATAGGAGAATGAACTATAAATAAATATTTCTATTTATTTAATAGTAAAGGAATTTAATTATGATAATTAAATAAAACAAAGTGAAATTTGTTTATTTTATTAAGATGAAATAATAGAATAAAGATTGAAGAATTTAAGATGAACTATATAAATAAATATTTCTATTTATTTAATAGTAGATGAAATAAAGGTTAATTAATTAAATAAATCATATTTAATTAATTATATTCTCCAGACCATTTTTAGGAGTATACATTTTTAACCTCTTTGAAGTGATGTGTTTACGCATTGCTTCAAAAAAAGTTATGTGATGTTGCTGCTAGTATCAACGAAATTTTTTCAATATGCCCCAAACGTTGATTTTTAGGTGATGATGGATATATGCCCCCTCGGGAGATAAATTGATGAATTTTTGTGTTTTTTTTTTTTTTTAGAATTTTTCAATTTTTTTATGATTTTTTTGATGATTTGATAGTGATGATTTATCTCCTGAAAAAGAAAGATTGACTCTACAAAATTGATTAAATTGATGCCCTATTTTTCCTCCTTGTGTTTGATGATTGATAATCACTTCAGCTGATTGTTTGATTTGATGATAGGATGATGATTGACCTCATGATAGGTGAGGATCAATGATAGGATGATGATGATTGACCTCATGATAGGTGAGGATCAATGATATGATGATGATGATTTCCCTCATGATAGGTGAGGATCAATGATATGATGATGATGATTGCCCTCATGACAGGTGGGGATCAATGATAGATTGATAATTGACCTCATGATAGGCAAGGGTCAATGATAGATTGATGATTGTCCAAATGATAGGTGAGAATCAATGATAGATTGATGATTTTCCTCATGATTGGAAAGGATCAATGATAGATTGATAGTCTAATTGATTTTTGATTGATTGATAATATTGTTGATTTGCAATATGTTATGATCATAGGAGGATTTTAGAGTTCTTCCCAAAGATGTGGGGCATGATTACGCATCTGGTGCAGGCCGATATAGATATTATCAGTCAATGTGCAAAATCTATAATGCAGATGAAAACTAATATGAATGCAATCTAATTTAACCATGCAAATCTACATATGCAAGCATTGGCATCTTAACAATCCATTTATCATGACTTTTATCATCATTGAGCTTTTAAAATGTTGAAAGTGATTACAAGCATCAATGGTATGAGTTAGACCATGATGACTTGAGTACTACTTTCATGATTTTTGATATTGCAAGTTAACACAAGCATCTAGGTATAATTAAACCGAGATGACCTGAGCATTTCTTGCATAAACAGACAAGAATCAATCACTTTCCTTTGTGAATTATGAATGTCATTAGTGATACTTTTTAGAGCTCGTCTCACGATAATTCACATAATAATAATGATTAACTCATAAGCAGCAAACAAAGAAAAAATCCCATTCTCCTTCCTAGCTTCTCTAGTTCAATGCATCATCAAGTTGCTCCAAAGAAATGATAACAAAGATCAAAGTACAACATATCCAACCTTTACTTAAAGTATTTCAACCATTATTTAGATTAGATCATCCATATTGATTTTGAATTTCTGATGTTTATGTGATTTTCCAAGATTTGGATCAAACCTAACCTAAAGACCTATCCTAGGGGCCCCGTGGGCTAATCAAAGATTACGCTTTCCTACATTATACACACAGAGACCACGTACTTTTACTGACACATACCCATGTTTTTGACTCTTTGAGACCGACTTTTTGACTTGTTTTTGGATTTTCTGTTGTGATATGGATGTCCAATGTGTTTCCGATGTTGATTGATGTTCCATGTTGGGTTGTGTTTTGATCATTATTTTTTTTGTGTTTTCCTTCCTACTATTTTTCCATTTTGTTAAGCTTGATGTTTAATTGCCCCCATTGATGTCCAAATGTTGCCCCCAAACTAGGGTGGGACTTGACCACTTGTAATGATATGATATTGGACGTAAAATGATGGTGAAAGTAATGACCATGACATGCATCAAATAGATAGAAAATCTGGTTTAAATCACAAATAACACATGTTTCTAGGTTTTCACTACTTGTTTTTATTACACTTTTTTAGTCTTTTTGATTTTTTTGTATTTTTGTATTTTTCTAAAAAAATTTGTATGTTTCCATCACCAAGACACCTATTTGCCAGGTTTTCATCAAGGTAACCCTTTTCAGAAATTAATATGTGCACTAGGTGATTTAAGCATAGAATTTTCTGAGATGGATATTGTTGATTGGTTCATTGAATAGATCCCCTTCAGGTGTAGACAGCCAATAGGCTCCCAATCCATATACCAATATGATGACAAAGGGACCTAGCCAATTAGACTCAAACTTCCCTTTCTTTTCTCTGTCCTGTCGATTTCTAGGGTTTTCCTTTAGGACGAAATCTCCAACCTGAAAGACTCTAGGTTTTACCCTGTGATTGTAGCTCCTTGACATCCTTTTTTGATATGTCGTCAAATGATTGACAACTTGTTGATGATGTTCATCTAGCAATTCCAGTTCTTGTAGTCTAAAGATTCTATAATCCTCATCTATAATGATAACCTTTAGTGAGACATGAAGTGATGGTATCTCAACCTCAATAGGTAGTATAGCCTCCAATCCATATACTAAGGCATATGGTGTAGCTCATGTTGGTGTTCTAATGCTAGTTCTGTAGGCCCATAATGCAGGATTTAGATAGACATGCTAATCACGTCCAACATCGTTAACCATTTTCTTTAGTATTTTCATAATTGTCTTGTTTGAGGCCTCTGCTTGGCCATTTCCCTGAGGATAGTACAGTATTGAGAGACAATGTTGGATATGAAATTTTTCACATAATTCTTGGACATCCTAGTTCTTAAAAGGTCTACCATTGTTTGTTACAATGGATTGAGGTATGCCATACCTACAAATGAGGTAGTTTAGTATGAAAGATGATACCCGTTTCCCTATGATTGTTGTTAAGGGAACTACTTCTATCCATTTTGTAAAGTATTTTGTTGTTGTGATTATGAACTTGCATCTATTTGATGAAGACAGATTTATCTTTCCTATCAAGTCCAGTCCCCACTGACAAAAGGGCCATGTTGATGTAAAAGGGTGCAACTCTTGTGCTAGTGCGTGGATTAAATTACCATGTATTTGACATTTTTGGCATTTCTCAAAAAAATGATAGGACTCCATCTCCATATTCGGCCAGTAATACCCCAAAGGGAGGAGTTTCTTTGCTAGGGTTAGGCCACTTGAATGAGTTCCACAAATACCTTCATGGACCTCACGTAAGGTTGTTTTAGATTTATGATGTTCTAGACACTGAAGAAGAGTACCATCTAGACCTCGATGGTAAAGTGTGTCGACTATCAATATATGTTGAGCGGATTGGCGAATGAATTTACGCTTTTGGTTTCTAGAAAGATCAGGAGGAAGGATGTTACCCTTGAGGTAAGTATAGATCTCTCCATATAGTGAGTTTTGAACATTGGTTATTTGGCATATGTTTTTTTATTCAGGATTTTCATAGGCTGGGTTAGATACGTATTCTACCATAAACTCATAATGACCT
Organism: Sequoia sempervirens; assembly: GCA_007258455.2. NCBI lineage: Eukaryota > Viridiplantae > Streptophyta > Pinopsida > Cupressales > Cupressaceae > Sequoia > Sequoia sempervirens. The sequence continues at coordinate 238,719,195 of VDFB02086081.1, forward strand.
TGCTTTTCTAGTAATTGCGTGAGAGAAGCATTTGTCACCATGGAATCTGCAGCTTTGTTCTCTACCCTTGGTATCTATTCGAACTTGATCTCTGCAAAGTACTTTTTAAGATCATCTATCATTTTCTTATATGGCATGAGTTTTTCATCCTTTGTCTAATACTTTTCATTTACCTGATAGATGACAAGTTGTGAGTCTCCATATACTTGTATTTTTGTGATGTTTCATTCAATAGCCACTTTGATGTTGATAATCAATGCCTCATACTCAGCCACATTATTGGTACATGGAATCATTAGTCTATAGGACCTTGGGATGGTGTTTCCTTGGGGTTTAACAAATAGAATTCCCACACCAAATCCCCTTTGTGTGTATGATCCACAAAATAAAGTCTCCATTGTTGTGTGGTAATATTGAGAATGTCTGCATCTGAAAATGCAATGTTCATTGGATGATTATCCTGTAACAGAGCTTCAGCTAATTGATTAGCTATCACCTATCCTTTGATGGCTTTCCAGTCTACATACTAGATGTTGAACTCACTTAAGATCATGACCCATTTTGCTAGTCTCCCTATTAGAGCCGCTTTGCTAAGTAGATATTTTAATGGGTCTATTTTTGTGATGAGTCTGACTATATGAGTCAACATGTAATGCTGCAATTGTTGGGTTGCAAATACCACTACTAAACAAGATTTTTCTATGAATGTGTAATTTATTTCATAATTGTTGAGTCTTGTTGATGTAGTAAATAGCTTGTTCTTTTCCTTTAGAGTCTTCTTGTGCTAATAGAGCTCCTAAAGAAGTTTTTGTTGTTGCAATATATAGTAACAATGGCCTTTCTGTTGTAGGTGGCATGAGTATGGGAGGTGACATTAAATATTTCTTTATCTGGTTAAAAGTTGTTTCGCAGTCATGATCCCACTTGAATGAAACATTCTTATGAAGTAGATGATTGAATGGATGGCTTTTGTCTACCAATTAGGAGATAAATCTCTTGATGGATTGTAGCCTGCCTTGTAGAGACCATAATTGACTAATATTTTTAGGTGGTGACATCTCCATTATTGCTTTGACCTTAGCTGGATACACTTCGATTCCTTTTTCTGACACTATGTATCCAAGGAGCTTTGTTGATGTTACCCCAAACACACATTTCTTAGGGTTCAATCTAACATTGAACTTTTCTAGTCTAGCAAAGATTTTGTTGAGGATCTCCAAATTTCCTTCTCTAGTGTATGATTTTGCTAAGATGTCATCCACATAATCTTCCATGAAATTATGCATCATGTCATGAAAAATAGTGGTCATTTCCCATTGATATGTTGCACCTACATTTTTCAACCCAAAAGGCATGACATTCCAAAAAAATGTACCCCAAGGACAAGTGAATGTTGTCTCTTCCTGACCTTCAGGTGCTATCTTAATTTGGTTGTACCCTAAGAAACCATCCATTAATGAAAACATGGCATGGCCTATTGTTAGATCCATAATGATGTAGATTCTTGGTAGAGGAAAATCATCTTTTGGGCAGGTCTTATTTAGATCTCTAAAATCTGTGCATATCTTGATGCTATTGTCCAGTTTAGATACAAGCACAATATTTGAAATCCACTCTGCATAATTGATGGACCTGATGAACCCTACATCCAACAATTTCTTAAGCTCAGCTTTTACCATCAGGGTGATGTGGGGATGCATTTTTCTCAATTTTTTCTTTAGTGGTTTGATTCTGGATGGTAGAGATAGATGATGCATCAAGAGATTTGGATCTAATCCTAGCATATCAGAATAAGACCAAGAAAAATTGATATGTCACTCTTCAAAGAATTTGGTGAATGTGGGCTTCTCCTGTTTTGTCATAGACACTGCTAGATGTAGAATCTTTGTCTTTTCTTTTGTTCCAAGATTTATGGATTGTGTAGGCTCCACTAGTATTGATGATTTGTCCTGGTAATGCTCTGGAAGGGTGTCAAATCTTCCATCTTTTAGTGCCTCGGAAAGTTTTTCACTATTAGATACATTCTTTATTTTTTCTTTTTCAAAATCTAATGCTGCCTCAAAAAGGTTTTCACCATTAGATCCTTTTTTTTGGTCATTTTTGCAAATAGAAGATTTGGCACCCTCCTGATTTGAAGTATCATTATGAGTGTTATGGGTAGAACTTGTATTAGGTTTGTCACTGAAAAGAAAATTTACGATGGCCTCATCATTTGAAAAGACTAGTATATTAATAGTTTTGGTTGGTTCCTAGTCAATAAGTTTGGGATGGATCAAGGGTAATAAATCATTAGTTTGAGTAATGTTGATGGTTGTAATTGTTCTAATATCCAAGTGGTCAATTTTTTTAGTGGGAAGGTCAAGGTCTATGATATTACCCTGCTCTGATTCATCTATCTCATTTGATGTTTGTTCATCCTTGCTTGAGTCATCAATATTTTTTTATCCCAAAACAAGTGGTCTAGTTCCTGAACTCTGTCTCTCCTCTCGTGTGGGTGTATATGCTTGGATGATTTCAATTTGTTTGTTAGTGTATGATTTTGTAGATAAATGATCCCATTCATATTCATTTGAATATGTTTTAGACCCATCCCTCATTTACAAAATCCTTTCTACCACTTTCTAAGTTTTGTATTCTCTTGATTCCCCTGTATAGCCTAATCCTATTTTGTCCTTAGACTGAAGTGTTAGAGGTTGAATAGGTTCTATAATACCATCTTTTGTCTTTCCAATCGGTCCTTTCCCCTCATAGCCCATTTTTTCTAAGATAGCCTTTCCTTTTCCATATTGATATGTTCGTATGCTGATATTTATTGATGTTGAGGCTTCTTCATCTTTATATAGCCAATTGAGAATGGATTTTTCTTCTAATTCATCTTCTAAGGTACCTACTTTTACAAACCTTTCATCGAGAACCGTGATGGGTTGTGATGATTTTTTTTTGTTTATTGTGGGTTGTCCATATGTTTTTGGAGATGGGAGCAATTTTGAAAGACACAAAGATTGCTCAATGGTATATTCTCCCAAACCCTTGTCCTTTAGATGGATTTTGTCTATAATTATTGTGATAGAGTATTTAGGGGACCATTGTTGTTTGATAAAGTTTAGTCAGAAATAGTTGTTTCCTTTGCCTGGTCATTTTTCTCGACCCATTTAGATATAAAATTGAGTTGCTTTTCACCACTGGATGAAGAAGATGTGCTAGTTTCTCTATTGTGGGGTACCAGAGTGTCTTGATTTTCCTTAAGCATGTTACAAGTTTGAGGATTATTGTTGTCTACTAAAATTGTGACCTCTTGTCCATTGATAGGAAATTTCAAACATTGATGATATGTCGAAGGTACTACTTGCATCATGGATCCATGGACATCCCAAGAGTATGTTATATGTTAGCTCCTTGTCTAACACTTGGCAAACAATATTTTTGACAATCGGTCCTACTTAAGTTGGTAGTACAATCATTGCTTTGGAAGACCTTTCCTCTTCATCATACACTTTTATTGTTATCTTTCTTTTGGTATTAATGGCATTGTCAAAATAGCCTAGTGTACAAATTAGTTTTAAAGTAAAAATATTTAATCCAATTCTGCCATCTATTACGACACGCTTTACATGGTGTTTATGGATTAGAACCTCTATATGAAAGGCCACATTGTGTGGGTGACTTAGTGACACATCATATTGTTCAGAGAATCACAGACAATTAGGTGTGGTCAAATTTCCCACCATAGCTTGAAATTGACAAACATCTAAATTTTTGGGTACCGTAGTGGCTACCAAAGCCTATTCTAGAACCTCTTTATGTGATGGTGAAATTTTAAGAAGTTCTAATATGGATATCTATGCCAGTATCTTTTGTAGTTGATCCACAATGTTGTATTGATGTGATGGGGGAGTAGTGATTTTAGTTGAAACTCCTTTCAATATCACTTTGGACTACCCCCTTGTCATTGCATTGACTGGTTGGTAGCCTTGTGCTTCCCTGATTTTTATGACATTGATTTGGTTGTCAGATGTGTTTATGTTTGGAATCATGTTCAGGGATATAGTGTCATTGATGTTAATGTTATCTGTTTGATTATCAATGACATTATTTTTCTCAACCTCAAAAATACAAAGAATGGTGGTGTCATAGATATAGTTTACACTTTTTCCTTTACCATTTGAAGAAGATTCTCTTTTTTTCATAGTTGGGTAAAGGATTTGAAAATGTATTGTGATCGTTGTTTATTTGAGGTCCTTCAACAAACACCTTATTTGCTTCAATTAAGTCATGTATTAGATGTTTTAATTGCATACAGTCATTTATTTTATGTCCTTTATTTTTGTGAAAGTTGCAATAGTTAGCATCATTCCACCAAGATGGCTTCACTTTCAGCTCCCAGTTTCTTGCTTCTAGTAGAGTAATAAGTCTATTTGCAATAAGCTCTCTCATTGTTGATTCCAAAGTTTTTCCTAATGGTGTAAATCTCCATCGATTGGATTGTCTTTGATATGGTGGTGGTCAAAATTCTCCACTATTTGGATTATTGTTTTGAGTGGTACCTCGATTGTTGTTTTGGTTGTCATTTTGACTTGTTTTCATAGTTGTTGTCATTAAATTGAATACTGGTTTTGTATTTTGTGTGTCAATTGTAGTATCCTCATTTCTAGTATTTCTATTTTTCTGCCAAAATTTAGGCTTGTCATTGTTTCCATAGTGATTTGAGGAATTTGTGTTGTTTGATGTATCATTGTAATGTTTAATCACTCCTCTTTTGACTAAGGCTTCTTCAAATTTAAGCATGTTCTCAATCACCTTTTCAAATTTCAGGGGACATTCTAGATCCAGTCGATAACTCATGTCATCATTTAAGTTGTCGATAAATAATTCAATCTTTTCCCCTTTAGGTATAGATCAAGGATATCTAGCAAACAACTTTCACCAATGTTGTAAGAATGATAGGAATGTCTCTCCCTTCTTTTGTTTCATGTTGTACAGATCTTTTATGGTTACGTCATGTTGAATGTTGAAGGAGAACTGTGTGATAAATCTGTTGACCAGTTCTTCAAAGGAATGAATCCCCGGTTGTAATTTGGAGAACCATTCCATACAATGTGCTCCTAAACTCCTAGGAAATAACCTCATTAGGTAAGTATCTTCTTTGCAAACTCAAGGCTCATAGTTTTAAATTCCATCACATGGTCAATCAAATCTTTTATACCATTGTACTTGTCATAATTAGGGAGCTCACAATGCCTAGAGAAGGGTATCATGTCAACACTCAGATGAAATGGATAAGGACAAATGTCCTATAATGAATACCTCTTTGTGATTCCATTTTGCATATCTTGATTTTTTTGTTGTAAGGTTTGCTTTTGAGCGGTTAGAGCAACCACTTGATCTATGTCTTTGTGTTGTTTTGTTTCAGTTGTTCGAGGTGTTTCCTTTAATCAATTGATGTTGAAATCTTTCAGAAGTTTTGCACCCAATTCTACTAACATCAAGAGGTATTTTTCCATTTCTTGTTCCAAGACCTTTTCCATGAATTTATGGAAATTTGGATCTTGTTGGGTGGTTTGTATGTCCTCTTGGGCTATCTCATTGGGATCATTTTGATGAAATCAGGAAAAGGGATTTTCTTCAGCCATTATGTTTGGTGTTTTGACATCTTTTTCTCTAAGTTTTTGTCTTTGTAACCTTGTCAAAATTGGCATACAAATGTTTGTTTTCTACACTAAACTTTAATCTTTTGTGTTTAGATAAGTGTCAAATGAATTTTAACAAAGTCAAATAGGATGATATATCCTATTGATGAGACTAAGTTTAAAAATCTGATTATTATGTTTTGTTTCATGGTGATAGGATGATAATATCCTAATGAATAAATTTAACCTAATAACCAAGATTTTGTGTTTAATTTATGGACAATTTAAAGTTTGCAAGATCTAGGTTTAATTTGAAAAGGTTTGATTTGTATGATCCTATTTGTTTTAGGTTTAAGACACTGTTGATACTATGAAAAATGTTTCTATCTGATAAAAACCTGAGTTTCTGATGTCTGCAGTTTGATAGATATTTATAATAGCTCTCTATTTTCTTGTCCTGTGGATGCGCTATTACAGAGGGAAGAAGTTCTAAAAAAAACACTGTATGCACTAAAAGATATGGTAAAAGCATTTTCAAATAGGGTAGATGCGCTAAAATGGACTTTGTAAGCGCTAAAGTATCTGGTATTTTTGACACTGGTAAACTTTGTTTTGACAGACTGTAGATGTATTGTGATATTTATTAGATGCACTGAAACAGACTGTGTAAGTGCTAAAACAGACTATGGATGCACTAACATACAGGGTGTATGCGCTAAGACAAACCGTAGATGTGCTAAAGTACATGGTATTTTCTAACACTGATGGATGTTTATAACAGACTGTAGATGCACTATTATAGTGGGAAGAAATGCTAAAATAGATTGTGGATGCGTTATTTCAGAACTTATCAGTGTTTTTCTGGTTTTCTCTTCTCAATGAAAGGACTTATTTTGGGATGAAATTTGGGGTATTTTGACAAGGTATTCTTTGTAGTCAATTTTTTATTCTGATAACAAGCCTAATGTTTTCAAGTGTTTCCCACATTGTATGAACTTGTTTGGCCTGTTGGAATACTCTATCACTGGTTGTGGAATGGAAGATGGACGAATAGGTTGACTATGATTATGTTTCTATGAAAGAGCTCTTCTTTGAAAGTAGGCTTGTGAATATAAGGGATCTAAGGCATAATCATCTATGTATCCCCTAGAAAAATCGTGAAACCTATGGATAAAAGTTCTATGTTGAAGTAGGAATTTCCTACTTTGATACAAGAATTTTCTTCTTTCCAACAATTTCTTTTGACTAAGTTGTTTCTTTGGTTTCTTGATTCTTGTTGTAAGGGTTTTCTTGAAAAAGTTTGTGGACTTCCAATCCCTAATCATAAGTTTTCATAGACTGACTTGTCAACTTTTTGTGTTCTTTTTGGATGATCTTTATCTAATTTAATGATTTGAAGACACAACAAGCAATTGTAGAACAGGTGTTTTTAAGTCCTAGAATCTAAACAGTAAGTGTATGTTCAAGGATCAATAGATCCTTCTTGATTTTCATAGGTTTTTGACAATAAATACACTTCAGATAAACTCACTCTTAAGGAAAAAAGGTCATCATTATACTCAAACAACCCACATCTTAAAATTGTGTCAACTCACATAGTCATGTCACTCCCTAGAGGGTGCCTATTTTTTTTTCTTTTCCAGGTGTGTACTCAAGGTTACATTTCTCAATCCCTTGAGAAAATGGTCCATGTAAATTATATGGTGAGTTTCTTGGGGGTAGATTCTTCCCTTCCCTGGCACCATTGAGTATTACAATGTTCAGAAACTAACAAGTTGGATACTACACTATGGTTCATAGTTAGGGTTTCCATTCAGAGCAGAAAATGATAAACTCCCTCAAGAGACCTCCCAATATTTAGAACAAATGTTTTGGGGATGGTTATCTTGCACACTTCCAGTAAATGAGGGTATGCCTAGATTTACTTTTATTTTATAGTGGGTTGGAAAACCTGGCTTTGGTTGTTCCCACTCAGGTCGTTCCCATAGGGTGAGTACTTTTTCCCACTACAGTAGGCCTCCTAAAGGATTTAATAAAGCAGGAAATGCGTGAAAATAAAGGATGAGTATGGAATTTTGATCACCCAGTTAAGGGGAGAGCATATGTCTATCACCACACAATCACAATAATCAATTGTTCAATTTTAGAGCCCAAATGACAATTTGCTATCTATGTGAAGATATTGCTTCACAAAAGAGATGGTGTTTATTTTAACTAAGAAAGAAAATATGTGATGACTACCCTAGGATTAATATGTTTTAAATCAAGTGACTATCCTAGGATTGGTTCATTTTAGTCCAACTGAAAAAATGAAGTTATTGGTCGTGGTCATGTCAGATCCAGACAATAGTTTATAGAAGCGCTATAACAGAGGTCAAAAGCACTACAAAAATGCTCAGATGCGTTGTAGAAATAGTTGTAAGCACTATTGAATCTTTTAGAAGTGTTATAGAATTCATCAGATGTGCTAAAATAGATTTGAACATGAATAGTCGGACTATACTGAAAGCTTTTTTTTGTCGAAGTGCTAAAACAGTCTTCAGAAGCACTATAGTTTTAGTCAGAAGCACTATAGTTTGTGTTGGATGCACTACAAAATCTTTCAATCATGCTAAAAGAAACATGTTTGTATCCTGTATGAACACTTTTTAGAAAAAACTTGTTAAAAAACATGGGGTTAAGCGCCACAGTGGGCACCAAAATGTAAGTGTGGCATAAGTAAATAATTGAAAACACTTCTTAACAAGACATTATATCAAATATTCAATGATTAAACTAGTTTAAAGCAAGAATCTACTGAAAGCATCATATTGTTCCTTATCTCTAAAGATTTATCAAATCACAAAGGGCTCTCATATTTGGTAAGCACCTTGACTGTTAAAATGCTTATCTAGAGAATGGAATGATGCTAAATACAATGATGTAATTCTATATGGTGATTTCTAAATGATATGATGCTACTATAAGTTATTCTGACATGAAACCTGATGGATGGAAGCTATAGTAAAACTATGATGCAGCCGTGATACGGATTTTACTGATGCTATGATTGCTATGATGCTAAGATGCTATTGCTATTGCTATGATTGCTTGATTGATTGATTGCTATTCCTGCAGAGTAAGTTTGCACAAAGTTGGGATTCAGGATCCTTTTTCCTATAGAATGAGGCATATATATAGATTTATGACGGCAATTTTGTGAAGGGGAAGCACAACAAAGGCTTGGATTTAATCTGGAGGATTGAATGGTAAGAGATGGAGAACCTTGAGTTGATTATGGGAATGGTTTCTCCCCATGAAAACATTAGGCTAGATGATAGGAAGAATCAGAGGAAGGAAATTGAGATATTTATTCAAATTTGTCTCCAATTTGTCTCCAAAGCTTCCCCGTGAAATGCTAGTTGAATTAAATTGGATATCACTAGTAGAATTTGGCAAATAAATGACTACATGACTAAAAAATTTAGTCACATGACTAAAAATTTTAGTCATGTGACTAACACTAGTAGTATTTGGAAAATAAATGACTAATTTGGTCATTTATAAGTGACTAATTTGGTCATCCGATAAAATCACAACTAAATGACTACTATCAGACAAATAAAAATGACTAAATAAATGACTAATATTAAACAAATAAAAATGACTAAATAAATAACTAAATAAATGTGCTCACTATTAAAATCTTGGCCATAATTTCCATTTTAATAAACAAACTCTAAAACCTTCGTCAAAATAAATGACTAATATCAGACAAATAAAAATGACTAAATAAATGGCTAATATTAGATAAATAAAAATGACTAAATAAATAACTAAATAAATGTGCTCATTATTAAAATCTTGGCCATAATTTTCATATTAATAAACATACTCTAAAACCTTCGTCAAGACCTTATTTTCAATCATAGCCTGCCATAATTAATAATAAAATATTACAAATAAAATTACTAATAAATATTTTTTGTGGAATAAATATTTTGTTTTGTGGTGTCATCATATGAACACCAAAGTTTCTTCTAAATTGATGAAAAACCACCAAATTATAAAAATTAACGAAAACCATAAGAGAACCTAAAAAACTAAAACCCAAAACCTTGAAAAATAAAAAAATAAGCAAAAGGAAGAGAAAAAATAAAAAATAAGAATAAACAACCAAATAATCTAAGAGGAAAAAGGACCAAATATTTTTTATAAGCATAGTTTTCATTTTAATAAACATACTCTAAAACCTCCATGAAGACCTTATTTTCAATGTAGCCCGCCAAAATGGAGCAGTGAGTCAAAACCTGTAGCTCGCCAAAATGGAGCAATGAGTCAAAACCTTATTTTCAAGGTAGCTCACCAAAATGGAGAAGTAAAGCACGCCTAATTTTGGATTGCAACCTCTACCCATTTTTCTGCATCAGACACAATTTGTGTAGAATCTTGTGGTAAGTCACTTTCCATGGTTTCAGTTAATTTTACTTTTCAAATTTGTAAGCAATCAAGCCATATGATCCATATGATCCATTCTTTTTAATAATTTTACTAGCTGCTTGTTAACTAACAATGATTATCTTCATTTTTAGGCTAATTATGGAAAAGCAAATCCATCTTGTGTTGCAGAAGTCAAGGATTTATATAGAGAACTTGGAATCGAGGTTTGTTTATTCTTTTCTTTTCCATTATGATATGTTAAAAGTGATCTTTTCTTTTCAAAGTTTCCACTATAAAATTACATAGTCCATAGGAGAACTTACTTTTATCTATAAAAATGATATTAAGGGACATGTAGATTGGGTTGTCTATACAAATTTCAAAATTTGAACTCTTAAAATTAGCTTCCACTTTCTGAGGGGGCATGCAAATCACTTTTGAAGTTGAGTGTAAAAAACAGAGTAGCACGTAAAGAAAAATGATGAACAACAATAAAGTGAAAAGTGGCTCTTCTTATATCAACCATGTAGAGTACAATGAAAGGAGTGCAGGGATGGTAGGAGTTTAACGTTTATAGTGCAATGGAACAGTAGTTCAGTTGTATAGTAGATGTCATCCTACTTTGTTTGAGAACTCTTACTGAATTCCCAAAAATAGGAGTTCCCAAATGACGCCAACAACAAGAGCTGATTCATAGGCCCTATTAAAATATCTAAATTTGTGGATCCCTTTTGATACTTTTCTGCATACTTACAAATTACATCTCCATGATTAATATGGACTAGAAGGGTTGAAAGGGCACATGTTAGTCTTTTCCATTTATTGGGAAATAAAGAGTTTGAAGTGATTGAAAGAATCAAATGTAGCTCTTTACTCTAGATGCTTTATTCTCATTCGGTTATTAATAAATCCAAATATAAACCATGATGACTTAAATCAGAACTAGAAGAAATCTCATGAAAACTACAAGAAGAGATCAGTGATTACATGAGTCATGGAAATGAAACCAACTCCATAAGCCGCAACAAACAAAATATGCAATGCAAATGAGAATACAGGCCTTCAAAGGAGTTGTGATGGATAAAGAATCATCCTCCCTTAGATCTCTTGTGAGAATTCCTGAAAGCTCTTCAGTTATCCACAATATCCACATGCTATGAGCTCTGATACAAAGATTGTGCATAGTTCTTCTCAATTTATTCAATTTGGTTCTATTATTTTTATCCTATGATTGAGGCTTTAAACCAACCCCTCTCATTAGTATTTGTCTTCTAGAACTATCTAGAAGAGGGTAATCAAAATTAGTACTGGAGTATCTGAAAGTTGAAGATGCTTTCCCTCAAACTGAAGCTTTGTTCTCGACAAACCAAAGTTGAGACAAGCCAAGAACTAGTGGAAGGGAAGTTGAATGAAAACTAAGAGCAAGTAAAAGCCTTCCTAAGAAAAGTTCCCATTCCACTATAGTTGTCGATTCTAGTGTCTCCTTGTTCATTTTTTCTGGCATCTCCTCATTTTTCATTTCTTGATAGAGAGCTTCTAAAAGATGTGCAAGATGTTCTTCAATCTCAACAATCAATGTTGAGATAAAATGGAAGCATTGCTCTTGTAAATAAGGTGCTAATCATTTATCCTTGAAGGAGATTTATGTGCATGAAGAGAACTTAGGAGGTCTTCCAGAATATTCTTGAACCCCTCATCTATGATATCTTTTATTTGACTAACCTTAGTTCCAAAATAAGCGTTAAGGCGACCAAACTAGTCTTCATCATTTGTCATCATAAATCTAAAACTCAACCCAGGTAAATTGACACTTTTTAGGTCCCCTCTCTTGACAAGCCAGCCCTCAATAGTAGTTAATTTGTGCAAATGGGTTTCAACATCTTTGTAACTTTCCAGAGATGTAACTATGGCTTCAAGGCATTTACCAACCTTAACTCTCTCACACAAATCTGCAAATCCATTAGCTATTATTTGTTTCATCCTACTAACAAACAGGCTTTCAAAAAGTTCATCCCACAAACTCTTTGAGTGCTTCAAAACAATCTCACACACACATTGGCATGGAGATTCAACATTTGAACCAAAAACTATTTTTAGCCACTCCAAGTTCCCTTCAAATGCATCCAGACTGTCCAATGTTTCTTTGATCAATGTCTCATTCTCTGCAAGTTCCTTGCCACTTTTCACAAGATCAAGTAAATACTTTCGCCCAAGCCTATATGTAGAGAGAATATCATCTACACATGTCTTAAGCCACACTAAGAAAGACTCTGATATAAATTCCCTCAGAAAAATCATCATGGTAGCTTGTAACTTCTCTCTATGATATTTCCACAACTGCACCTCATTGTTTGGGTTTGGAATCCCACCAAACAACTGTAATTCAGGTGGCACTGCCAACACAGTCTTATAAAAAAGAGGCAAATCATTTAGAACCCCCAAGAAGAGTTCCCCAGCCTGACATAGCATTACTTGTATGACTCTTACCACATTACAAAAAATGGAAATGACTACCCCCACCTTATCATTCTATCAGCCAGATGTGTCTTCTAGTTCCAGCGATGCATCAACAATTCTTATTTTTCATCAGCATGAGGATCTTCTATCGGCGGGGTGAGGTCTCCTATTTTCGCGATGGTTCGATGGGGATGTCACCCTAACATCCCCATCGTACCATCGTGGGAATAGGATACCTCATCCCGTCGATAGAATATCCTCACACCGATGAAAAAATAGAGTTATCGTGACATCCCCATTGGACCATCGCGGGAACAGGAGACCTCGTCCCGTCGATAGAAGATCCTTGCACTGATGAAAAAATAGAACTGTTGATGCATCACTGGAACCAAAAGACACATCCAACTAATAAAACCCTTGGTGTGTGAAGTCTTCTAGCCATTTTTGTCAGAATGAAGCAGATGAAGTTCAGGGGTTTTGTTTCAGATGATATGGAAAATTTTATTTGGAACCAAATAGAGCTGAATGGGTGTTTCAAACTCAATCAAATCTGGTTTAAAACAACCCAACATGAAGACAAGTATACTTAGAAGATTGGGATTTCTTTTTTGATCATCATGATTTGGTTTTCAACATCTTTGTAACTTTCCAGAGATATAAATATGGCTTCAAGGCATTTACAAACCTTCACTATAGTTGACCTCCACCCTCATGCTCTTGTTTCAATTCAGTTTCTTCCCAACCCTACAAATCACAGACTAATAAATGGTAAGCCTTGAAATCATAGAACAAAAAACTATAAGAGATGGAGCAAGCATACAACATTAAAATTGTGACTTGTAGTAGTAAAATAAAAGAAGCAATAGGTAGTTTGATATACAATCAGAAAAGGGCATTTTATGAGGCTGCCTTAAGGAATCAAATTAAAAATTAAATAAAATCATGCTTCAAATTTCATTTAAATGTTCAGTTGTACAGTAGATGTAATCCTACTTTGTTTGAGAACTTTTACTGAATTCCTAAAAATAGGAGTTCCCAAATGATGCCAATAGATATTATAAATAGAAAACAAACAACAATATTTTCATATAAAAACAACAAGAGTTGATTCATAGGCCCTATGAAAATCTCTAACTTTTTGGCTCCCCTTTGATACTTTTCTGCATACTTACATATTACATCTCCATGATTAATATGGACTAGAAGGGTTGAAAGGGCACATGTTAGTCTTTTCCATTTATTGGGCAATAAAGAGTTTGAAGCAACTGAAAGAATCAAATGTAGCTCTTTACTCTAGATGCTTTATTCTCATTCGGTTATTAATATATCCAAATATAAACCATGATGACTTAAATCAGAACTAGAAGAAATCTCATGAAAACTACAAGAAGAGATCAATGATTAGATTAATCATGGAAATGAAACCAACTCCATAATCCATAGCAAACAAAATATGCAATGCAACTGAGAATAAAGGCCTTCAAAGGAGTTGTCATGGATAAAGAATCATCCTCCCTTAGATCTCTTGTGAGAATGCCTGAAATCTCTTTAGTTATCCACAATATCCACATGCTATGAGCTCTGATACAAATATTGTGCATAGTTCTTCTCGGTTTATTCAATTTGATGTTATTATTTTTATCCTATGATTCAGGCTTTAAACCAACCCCTCTCATTAGTATTTGTCTTCCAGAACTGTCTAGAAGAGGGTAATCAAAATCAGTACTAGAATATCTGAGATTCGAAGATCCTTTCCCTCAAATTGAAGCTTTTTTCTTGACAAACTAGAGTTGAGACAAGCCAAGAACTAGTGGAAGGGAAGTTGAATGAAAATGGAGAGCAACTAAAAGTCTTCCTAAGAAAAGTTCCCTTTCCACTATAACTATCGGTTCTAGTGTCTCCTTGTTCATTTTTTCTGGCATCTTATTTTTCATTTCTTGATAGAGAGCTTCTGAAAGATGTGCAAGATTTTTTTCAATATCAACAATCAATTTTGAGATAAAATGGAAGCATTTCTCTTGCAAATAAGGTGCTAAATCATTTATCCTTGAAGGAGATTTATGTGCATGAAGAAAACTTAGGAGGTATTCCAGAATATTCTTGGACCCCTCATCTATGGTATCTTTTATTTGACTAACCTCAATTCCAAAATAAGTGTTAAGGTGACCAAACCAGTCCTCATCATTTGTCATCATAAATCTAAAACTCAACCCAGGTAAATTGACACTTTTTAGGTCCCCTCTCCTAACAAGCCAACCCTCACTAGTAATTAATTTGTGCAAATGGGTTTCAACATATTTGTAACTTGCCAAAGATGTAACTTCAAGGAATTTACCAACCTTAACTCTCTCACACAGATTTTCAAATCCATCAGATATTATTTGTTTCATCCTACTAACAAACAAGATTTCAAAAAGTTCATCCCACATACTCTTTGAGTGCTTCAAAACAATATCACACATGCATTGGCATGGAAACTCAACATTTGAACCAAAAACCATTTTTAGCCACTTTAAGCTCCCTTCAAATGCATCCAGATTGTCCAATGTTTCTCTGATCAATGTCTCATTCTATGCAATTTCCCTGCCACCTTTCACAAGATCAAGCAAATACTTTCCCCCAAGCCTATTTGTAGAGAGAATATCATCTTCACATGTCTCAAGCCACGCTAAGCAAGACTTTGATATAAATTCACTTAGCAAAATCAACATGGTAGCTTGTAGCTTCTCTCTGTGAGATTTCCACAACTGCACCTCATTGTCTGGGTTTGGAATCCCACCAAACAACTGTGATCCAGATGGCACTGCCAACATAGTCTTATAAAAAAGAGGCAAATCATTTAGAACCTCCAAGAAGAGTTCCCCAGCCTGACATAGTGTTACTTGTATGACTCTTACCACATTACAAAAAATGGAACTATCTACCCCCACCTTATTTTGCATAAGCTTTATCTAGTACAATGTGCTCCCACCTGTTATGTGGTTGGCTAAATCCTTTTCCAAAGCATTGGTTCCTTGCCCCCATTGGATTTTTAATTCTTTGCTACCTTGGTTGAGTTCTTGAGTTGCGTTAATGGAAAATTGGTTCATCAAATTTATGTGAAGGCCAAGAACTTTGCCTCTGCCTTCACCTTTTTATTATATTCTTTCATTGACTTGTTATAGGTCGAGGTTATATTTCATTTAAGTGATTTTATCTTGTTTGTTTGATGGTTGGATAATGGTCCCATAATCTTGGTAGACTGGTATGGTGAGTTCAATATCCATATATTGATCTGCCAAAAAGGTCTCTATTGTTAGCATGGGCATCTCCAACATGGATCCCAATAGCAATCAGGAGCACCATTCAACCTCACTTAGATAAATTTCAGAAAAAATAGGCTTCAATATCTCAATTCCTTCAATCCTTAAGCACTATAGACAAGATATAAAACCATTTTTAGATACCCTTTAATGACTTCTAAAACATATCCCAAATTCACCATAGGTTGTTTTAGAACAACCTGCAAATTGCATTTGCTTTAAAGTTTCTAAAGCCTTTTCAACAAGTCTAATTTGTGTATATCCTGCAATTATTTTAGTCCATGAGACCACATTTCTTTGAGGTATTGTTTTGAACACTTCAAGTGCCTTGTCTATGATCCCACATATAGCATACATGTTGGTGCAGGAGCACCTAAGCTTCCATTTTCAAATTTGAAGGCCATTGCATCTTAGTAGGTCATTTTAGTATTTGAGGAGGTCATTTTATGTTAATTAGGTCTTGTGAGACCATTCACTATGAATTAGGATGATTTTAGAGTCAATTGGGTAAAAGAGACAAATTTGCAAAAAAGTTGTAAAATTGCAAACTATCAAAAGTTGTTGTAGGTCATTTTTGTCAAGTTTTGCAGAATTGCTAAATATAGTGCAACATGACAAATTTTGCATGTCTGAGGAAAATAGATGCTCCTCCATCAAACATAAAATGTGCATTGATAAACTAAATATATACTTGGTATACCAATTTAAATAATAAGGAAATATTAAATGGAGACAACTAGATAATTGAATATTTTCAACAAACAATTGATACCAATATAAAGCCACAGAATCATAGATCCTTCATTGATTTCCTCAAAATTATATATGCAACATAGTCTTTTAAAATGGAAACATTATGGAAGCTTTATGTTTTCTATCTATCAATATTCGCCTACTATCTTCTCCTATATCCTTCTTTTGGTCCTGGTCTCTCTTATATACACGAGAGGCAACAAGCTTCAAACCAAAAGACACGACTCTTGATAACAAAACATGATTTTGAACTTAATTTAAGAAACTAACACAATCATAAACATGTGTACCAATCTGTTAATCTCTAAGTAAAAGCCTGTGGTCATCTAAGACCTGTTCAAAGCTTTACTGTATGATAGGGTCCACATCATTACCACCGACCGATTCTGACTGTTGCTCAGTTGTGCCCGAATTATCCACTACCTGATTTATAAACAGATTGAAAGTTGAGAGGTGATCAATGTACCCCTGTTCTGCATGAGTGTCGGCATTGGATATGACCACCTTCATATCATACTCTATGTACATGAATTTCTCAATTTGTTTATGAGTATTCTGCAAGACCATATCCTTATCATTGATCTCCTGCAATGCAATTGTTAGAAACTTTGTAAATTCTTCTTTCCAATCATCCCTTTCTCAAAGATTCCATGTATCATCATGGAGTGCAGGAACCAAATTAAAACAACTGAGGTCTTCTTCGAGTCTTTCTTGATATTGGTTGTGGGATCTCACCAAGTCATTATATCTTTGCAGTGTTTGGTCTTTCAGGATCTGTTTACCCAGAAGTTCCTTCTTTTTATCAATTATTCTTCCTTGTAAGCAGACATTCTCCTCTAGTTTTGATTGTATTTGCTTAAATACACCTTAGTAATCATCAGCTTGCTTTATCAGCTTATTGAACCTCTCTTTGATTATCTCAGACACAACATTGTACTTAATGATTTTCACCTCCTTTTCTAGTGTTTTACACTTTTCTTGGGCTTTCAAATGGGAGTTTTTCCAATAGGTTGCATCAACTAATGCATCTAACACTCTCTTATCCTTTTCAAGCCATGGAGCGTACAATTATGGAGTAGAAGAGGAAGATGACTTCTCCATTTGATGTGATAACTTCTTTTTCAATTTGTCATTCTCTTTGACCAATTTTTCAATTTTTGCTCTAGTGAATTTTGCCACATTGACATTCAGCTCTGCAGTTTCTAAGGGATTAGTGTATGCAACTCTTTTGACCAAAAGGTGTCCAAATACTTGATTAGGATTTTCAATCACTGTCAGGCTCTTCTCATGAGGATATAGTGACCAAATAAGCAAGGCATACTCATCTGGATTGTATCCAAACCCTGAATATATCTTATCACTAGCTTTCTCTGATAAGTTCATTGTTGTATCCCCTCTTTTCCTAAAACTGTCGAACAGAATTGTTGAGCTCATGTCCCATCCTGGTAGAAGTAGTACTCCAACCTCTTGAAGTAATTCTCTACCTCTTTTAGGAGTGATGGATTGCATTTCCTTGTCAACTTCCTTTTTCAATTCTTCTAAGGCATCAACTTCCTTTTCAAGAGTAATGTCTTGCTCCTTTTGTCTTATTCTCCTGCCCTTATACACATAGACAAATGATTTGAACTCAGGATTTTTAACAAAATCATTATCAGAAATGAATTCATGACCAGCCTTGACCCTAATGTCATCAGAAAACTCATTTGATGTTTCAAATTTTACAAGTTCCTGAGGGGGCTCATATTGTGTAATCACAGGGGCCTTTATTTATTCCTGAGGGGGCTCATATTGTGTAATCACAGGGGCCTTTATTTGTTCCACTAGTTGCTCCTCTCCATCACTCTCCTCATCACTTCCTTCCTCTTCACTGTTGTGAATGGAGAAACATACATCAGGGGTGGGTTGTGGGGGTATTTGATCTAAAGGCTTCACATCCTCAGCCTGCATTCCTATGTAACTCGTATGAGATGTATCAAAAACGTATGAGGGCACATCTTTTACTATTTCATTCATATGAGAAATAAGCCGCTCAATCCTAGCCAAGGGATCTTGTATATCAGCAAATGCTTCTCTATATGATGGGACATTCTTTCTCTTCCATTCCTCTACAAGCACAACTTTATTATGTGAAGCCATTCTCTCACTAGTGGAAGCTTCATCTCGATTCATGATCACATCATCAAGTGCAAAACAATGCTCGCACCCTGACAAATTCTAAGTTAATCTTGCTTGATGAATAAATCCCTCTACATCAAATTTATTTATTTCATACCCAAAAGGAAGGTTGTAATGAGCTAATTTAGCTTCAATTTATTCATATCCTTCAATGGCACATATTGTGAAATCTCCAAAACAAAGAGTGCTAGGCAAGAGTGATTGTTTATTATGACTCTTGAGATGTTTAGTATCAGACCTTGCTAATTGTCATACTATTTCCAAATAAGCAACTCTGTTAGGAACCACTCGGGGTAGCAAATGTGGAACCCATTCAAATCCATAAACCCTTATTACTACGCAATTAGAGAAGGCATACCAGTCTCCCCAGTTATGGTTCACCTTGCCTCTCGGGTTGCTTTCCTTTGGTCTCAAAAATCTCTGCATCTCAGGGGATAAATTGTGATCATATGAATAGCCTAGCAACTTCATTAGTGGTTTAACAAAATATTCTTCAAAATATAAATAGTGATACCTCTCACATTGACTACCCCATAGTGCATTCCACATCTATACAGGTTTAAGGTTTCCATCTTTATGTGTGTCTTTGATTCTTAATTCTTTACCCCACACATTTCTAGCATGTCCCTCATATAAAAGTGAATGCATTAACAAGGAATAGTGTTTGAAATCTCTGCAATCACTTTTGTTTTTTATTCTTTCAAGTCCTTGATTTAGGGCATTCGCCAAATAGTATGCATAGTCGAATGACCTAACATCTTTGCTTTGTATATTAGCTGCTAGAACCATCGGTGCAATAGACATAAGTGGTGGAACCTCAATTCCCAAGACTTGACCAGCTGAATAGTAGGTATATTGGAAGTATTCTTCAAACAAATCTATATGAAATGGAGGGTTTTCATTGCTCAAAATTTTTCTGAGTTGACCTTGCTCATTCTTAGTTCTATGCAAATCTAGCTTCCATCTCTTGTAACTAGTATGCATGCAACAGTATTCTGTCAAAAAGTCTCTAATGGTGAATGGAAAGTTCATGGGACCTTCTAACTGAAATACATTAGAGATCAGGTCTTGGGAGATAACAAGCATATCGGCCCCATTTGGTGATTGGATAGTTATTTTCTTGGCATTATACCGACTGGCTAGAGCTTTCACCAATTCTGCGTTGATGAACACGTTTGGCACCACAAGTCTTCCCAAGTTCAGTCTCCATGGGCTACAAACTAGTTGAAATCTGAATTGTTTTCTGTAGTGATACATAAAAAGCTCATAGCCCCAGTGTGGCATCCAAACATCCCCAAGACCCCTATGTTTATCTAACAATTTACTTGCTTGAACACTTCTTCTAGGTCTTGGCCTTGACCCTGGACACTAATCTATCAAGTCTTGGTTTAAATTCCTCTTTTCAATTTTTTGTTTCTTTGCCTTAGGTTTTTCCACATTTTCTTCAATTGCAAACTTTGAAAAAATGCAACTTTCTAGCTAAGAGTGGAGTACTTATGTGAATTTTTTCTTCTCCTGGCTTCACTACGTGAGAGCTTCAATTTTTTTCCTTTCTACTTCTACCCTTAGTGTAGCCTTTCTGGTTTCTACAAATTGTATGATTAATTTGTGGTGCAATTCACCTCTATGCTGGCTCATTAATATACCACCTGCTTTAGTCTTTTCATCGGGGAGAGCATTTATGTTAAATATCTCATTGATACTTTTGATGCCACATCAGCTAGTAGTAATCATTCATCTCTATATCGTTGGGACCTTGGTTCGTTTTCCACTGATAGCCACCCTCTCCACCGATAATTGTTTTTCTTTCGGTCTATCGATAAGACATCAAACAATGTTACCCCGATGCATCCCAACTTCACCAATAAGTGTTATAATTTGATACCCCGTGATTATATTGGGCTATTGGGGGAGCTTCATCATTCATTCTGCCAATGCACCAAAGTTGCGGCGATGGAAGGATATT
>VDFB02086081.1:238739993-238752893 GCA_007258455.2 Sequoia sempervirens
GGAATCAAGAGAATACAAAACTTAGAAAGTGGTAGAAAGGATTTTGTAAATGAGGGATGGGTCTAAAACATATTCAAATGAATATGAATGGGATCATTTATCTACAAAATCATACACTAACAAACAAATTGAAATCATCCAAGCATATACACCCACACGAGAGGAGAGACAGAGTTCAGGAACTAGACCACTTGTTTTGGGATAAAAAAATATTGATGACTCAAGCAAGGATGAACAAACATCAAATGAGATAGATGAATCAGAGCAGGGTAATATCATAGACCTTGACCTTCCCACTAAAAAAATTGACCACTTGGATATTAGAACAATTACAACCATCAACATTACTCAAACTAATGATTTATTACCCTTGATCCATCCCAAACTTATTGACTAGGAACCAACCAAAACTATTAATATACTAGTCTTTTCAAATGATGAGGCCATCGTAAATTTTCTTTTCAGTGACAAACCTAATACAAGTTCTACCCATAACACTCATAATGATACTTCAAATCAGGAGGGTGCCAAATCTTCTATTTGCAAAAATGACCAAAAAAAAGGATCTAATGGTGAAAACCTTTTTGAGGCAGCATTAGATTTTGAAAAAGAAAAAATAAAGAATGTATCTAATAGTGAAAAACTTTCCGAGGCACTAAAAGATGGAAGATTTGACACCCTTCCAGAGCATTACCAGGACAAATCATCAATACTAGTGGAGCCTACACAATCCATAAATCTTGGAACAAAAGAAAAGACAAAGATTCTACATCTAGCAGTGTCTATGACAAAACAGGAGAAGCCCACATTCACCAAATTCTTTGAAGAGTGACATATCAATTTTTCTTGGTCTTATTCTGATATGCTAGGATTAGATCCAAATCTCTTGATGCATCATCTATCTCTACCATCCAGAATCAAACCACTAAAGAAAAAATTGAGAAAAATGCATCCCCACATCACCCTGATGGTAAAAGCTGAGCTTAAGAAATTGTTGGATGTAGGGTTCATCAGGTCCATCAATTATGCAGAGTGGATTTCAAATATTGTGCTTGTATCTAAACTGGACAATAGCATCAAGATATGCACAGATTTTAGAGATCTAAATAAGACCTGCCCAAAAGATGATTTTCCTCTACCAAGAATCTACATCATTATGGATCTAACAATAGGCCATGCCATGTTTTCATTAATGGATGGTTTCTTAGGGTACAACCAAATTAAGATAGCACCTGAAGGTCAGGAAGAGACAACATTCACTTGTCCTTGGGGTACATTTTTTTGGAATGTCATGCCTTTTGGGTTGAAAAATGTAGGTGCAACATATCAATGGGAAATGACCACTATTTTTCATGACATGATGCATAATTTCATGGAAGATTATGTGGATGACATCTTAGCAAAATCATACACTAGAGAAGGAAATTTGGAGATCCTCAACAAAATCTTTGCTAGACTAGAAAAGTTCAATGTTAGATTGAACCCTAAGAAATGTGTGTTTGGGGTAACATCAACAAAGCTCCTTGGATACATAGTGTCAGAAAAAGGAATCGAAGTGTATCCAGCTAAGGTCAAAGCAATAATGGAGATGTCACCACCTAAAAATATTAGTCAATTATGGTCTCTACAAGGCAGGCTACAATCCATCAAGAGATTTATCTCCTAATTGGTAGACAAAAGCCATCCATTCAATCATCTACTTCATAAGAATGTTTCATTCAAGTGGGATCATGACTGCGAAACAACTTTTAACCAGATAAAGAAATATTTAATGTCACCTCCCATACTCATGCCACCTACAACAGAAAGGCCATTGTTACTATATATTGCAACAACAAAAACTTCTTTAGGAGCTCTATTAGCACAAGAAGACTCTAAAGGAAAAGAACAAGCTATTTACTACATCAACAAGACTCAACAATTATGAAATAAATTACACATTCATAGAAAAATCTTGTTTAGTAGTGGTATTTGCAACCCAACAATTGCAGCATTACATGTTGACTCATATAGTCAGACTCATCACAAAAATAGACCCATTAAAATATCTACTTAGCAAAGTGGCTCTAATAGGGAGACTAGCAAAATGGGTCATGATCTTAAGTGAGTTCAACATCCAGTATGTAGACTGGAAAGCCATCAAAGGATAGGTGATAGCTAATTAATTAGCTGAAGCTCCGTTACAAGATAATCATCCAATGAACATTGCATTTTCAGATGCAGACATTCTCAATATTACCACACAACAATGGAGACTTTATTTTGATGGATCATACACACAAAGGGGATTTGGTGTGGGAATTCTATTTGTTAAACCCCAAGGAAACACCATCCCAAGGTCCTATAGACTAATGATTCCATGTACCAATAATGTGGCTGAGTATGAGGCATTGATTATCAACATCAAAGTGGCTATTGAATGAAACATCACAAAAATACAAGTATATGGAGACTCACAACTTGTCATCTATCAGGTAAATGAAAAGTATTAGACAAAGGATGAAAAACTCATGCCATATAAGAAAATGATAGATGATCTTAAAAAGTACTTTGCGGAGATCAAGTTCGAATAGATACCAACGGTAGAGAACAAAGCTACAGATGCCATGGTGACAAATGCTTCTCTCATGCAATTACTAGAAAAGCAAGGTCGTTATGAGTTTATGGTAGAATATGTATCTAACCTAGCCTATGACAATCCTGAATCAAAAAACATATGCCAAGTAACCAACGTTCAAAACTCACTATATGGAGAGATCTATACTTACCTCAAGGGTAACATCCTTCCTCCTGATCTTTCTAGAAACCAAAAGCGTAAATTCATTCGCCAATCCGCTCAACATACATTGATAGTCGACACACTTTACCATCGAGGTCTAGATGGTACTCTTCTTCAGTGTCTAGAACATCATAAATCTAAAACAACCTTACGTGAGGTCCATGAAGGTATTTGTGGAACTCATTCAAGTGGCCTAACCCTAGCAAAGAAACTCCTCCCTTTGGGGTATTACTGGCTGAATATGGAGATGGAGTCCTATCATTTTTTTGAGAAATGCCAAACATGTCAAATACATGGTAATTTAATCCACGCACTAGCACAAGAGTTGCACCCTTTCACATCAACATGGCCCTTTTGTCAGTGGGGACTGGACTTGATAGGAAAGATAAATCTATCTTCATCAAATAGATGCAAGTTCATAATCACAACAACAAAATACTTTACAAAATGGATAGAAGTAGTTCCCTTAACAACAATCATAGGGAAACAGGTATCATCTTTCATACTAAACTACCTCATCTGTAGGTATGGCATACCTCAGTCCATTGTAACAAACAATGGTAGACCTTTTAAGAACTAGGATGTCCAAGAATTATGTGAAAAATTTCATATCCAACATTGTCTCTCAACACCGTACTATCCTCAGGGAAATGGCCAAGCAGAGGCCTCAAACAAGACAATTATGAAAATACTAAAGAAAATGGTTAACGATGTTGGACGTGGATTTTCGTATGCTCCATTCGGAATCTCAGATATTTTAAGGGAATCTGGTGAGATTGTAACACTAATATGAGTGCACGAGAGGTTTTAGAGAGGATTAGAGGATGGCCTCCCATTCCACCCTCCCATGTCACAAAAAGCTGAGGAAGGAGTTTGCAGGTCCCTGTCCTGGAGCCTGTGCCAGGTTTTGTCTGTCTGGCTCACCTGTTTGATTAGCATGGGAGAATGTAATCAGGGTAAAATCCTGAGTTCTCTTCCATGTTGTGAGAGCCTCTGTCCAGAAAACTCCTAGAGTCCACAAAAGCTGAAAGCCAATCAAGTTCAGGCAACCCCTCCCAGAGTTCTTAGTGAGCGACTTATCGTTTCAGGTTCCAGCCAGCACCCAGACCTGGTTCAGCCCAAACCTGGAATCGCAATAATGATCTCATCCTTCCAGCCTGCGGCTGTTTTCGGTTACCAGATGAAACCCTGGCGATCGATGTCCAGCGCATTCGTATTGTCGGTATAAACCTTTTGTTCTATGACAAAACCGGCGATTACCACCACGGCGTCCGGAATATCGCATTATGGCTGTCCTAATCTTTGTTTAAAGGCAATGATGACATCATTGGTAATTTGAAACATCAAGCTTAACAAAATGGGAAAATAGTAGGAAGGAAAACACAAAAAAAATAATGATCAAAACACAACCCAACATGGAACATCAATCAACATCAGAAACACATTGGACATCCATATCACAACAGAAAATCCAAAAACAAGTCAAAAATTCGGTCTCAAAGAGTCAAAAACATGGGTATGTGTCAGTAAAACTACGTGGTCTCTGTGTGTATAATGTAGGAAAGCGTAATCTTTGATTAGCCCACGGGGCCCCTAGGATAGGTCTTTAGGTTAGGTTTGATCCAAATCTTGGAAAATCACATAAACATCAGAAATTCAAAATCAATATGGATGATCTAATCTAAATAATGGTTGAAATACTTTAAGTAAAGGTTGGATATGTTGTACTTTGATCTTTGTTATCATTTCTTTGGAGCAACTTGATGATGCATTGAACTAGAGAAGCTAGGAAGGAGAATGGGATTTTTTCTTTGTCTGCTGCTTATGAGTTAATCATTATTATTATGTGAATTATCGTGAGACGAGCTCCACAAAGTATCACTAATGACATTCATAATTCACATAGGAAAGTGATTGATTCTTGTCTGTTTATGCAAGAAATGCTCAGGTCATCTCGGTTTAATTATACCTAGATGCTTGTGTTAACTTGCAATATCAAAAATCATGAAAGTAGTACTCAAGTCATCATGGTCTAACTCATACCATTGATGCTTGTAATCACTTTCAACATTTTAAAAGCTCAATGATGATAAAAGTCATGATAAATGGATTGTTAAGATGCCAATGCTTGCATATGTAGATTTGCAAGGTTAAATTAGATTGCATTCATATTAGTTTTCATCTGCATTATAGATTTTGCACATTGACTGATAATATCTATATCAGCCTACACCAGATGCATAATCATGCCCCACATCTTTGGGAAGAACTCTAAAATCCTCCTATGATCATAACATATTGCAAATCAACAATATTATCAATCAATCAAAAATCAATTAGCCTATCAATCTATCATTGATCCTTTCCAATCATGAGGAAAATCATCAATCTACCATTGATTCTCACCTATCATTTGGACAATCATCAATCTATCATTGACCCTTGCCTATCATGAGGTCAATTATCAATCTATCATTGATCCTCACCTGTCATGAGGGCAATCATCATCATCATATCATTGATCCTCACCTATCATGAGGGAAATCATCATCATCATATCATTGATCCTCACCTATCATGAGGTCAATCATCATCATCCTATCATTGATCCTCACCTATCATGAGGTCAATCATCATCCTATCATCAAATCAAATAATCAGCTGAAGTGATTATCAATCATCAAACACAAGGAGGAAAAATAGGGCATCAATTTAATCAATTTTGTAGAGTCAATCTTTCTTTTTCGGGAGATAAATCATCACTATCAAATCATCAAAAAAATCATAAAAAAATTGAAAAATTCTAAAAAAAAAAAAAAACACAAAAATTCATCAATTTATCTCCCGAGGGGGCATATATCCATCATCACCTAAAAATCAACGTTTGGGGCATATTGAAAAAATTTCGTTGATACTAGCAGCAACATCACATAACTTTTTTTGAAGCAATGCGTAAACACATCACTTCAAAGAGGTTAAAAATGTATACTCCTAAAAATGGTCTGGAGAATATAATTAATTAAATATGATTTATTTAATTAATTAACCTTTATTTCATCTACTATTAAATAAATAGAAATATTTATTTATATAGTTCATCTTAAATTCTTCAATCTTTATTCTATTATTTCATCTTAATAAAATAAACAAATTTCACTTTGTTTTATTTAATTATCATAATTAAATTCCTTTACTATTAAATAAATAGAAATATTTATTTATAGTTCATTCTCCTATTTTTCAATTTTAATTAAATATACAACTTCAATAGTTTGTGTTATTCTATTATCACATCATTCAATCTTAATTTAATTAAACAAGGTTAAATACTTTGTTGTTTAATTATCATATCCCTTCTATATTTATTTAATAAACAAATTCTATAGTTTGTTTTATTAAATTATTTATCCCCTTTTACTAATTTGAATAAAATCAAAATATTCAAATAAAGGAATAAAGGAAAATTTTCCTCTATTCACTCACCTACCAAATTAGACATCAAATATCCAATTTAATTCAACTGGCATTTCATGGGAAAGCTTTGGAGACAAATTGGAAACAATCTCTCAATTTCCTTCCTCTGATTCTTCCTATCATCTGGCCTAATGTTTTCATGGGGAGAAACCATTCCCATAATCATCTCAAGGTTCTCCATCTCTTACCATTCAATCCTCCAGATTAAATCCAAGCCTTTGTTGTGCTGCCCCTTCACAAAATTGCTACCGTAAATCTATACATACAACCTCATTGTATAGGAAAAAGGATCTTGAATCCCAACTTTGTGCAAACGTACTCTGTAGGAATAGCAATCAAGCAATCAAGCAGTAATAGCAATAGCATCTTAGCATCATAGCAATCATAGCATTAGTAAAATCCATATCACAACTGCATCATAGTTTTATTGTAGCTTCCATCCATCAGGCTTCATGTCAGAATAGCTTATAGTAGCATCATATCATTTAGAAATCACCATATAGAATTACATCATTGTATTTAGCATCATTCCATTCTCTAGATAGGAATTTTAATAGTCACGGTGCTTACCAAATCTGAGAGCCCTTTGTGATTTGATAAATCTTTAGAGATAAGCAACAATATGACACTTTCAGTAGATTCTTGCTTTAAAATAGTTTAATCGTTGACTCTTTGATATAATGTCTTATTAAGAAATGTTTTCATTTATTTACTTATTCCACACTTACAGTTATGAATGTCGAAACTTTCATCCTCTTGTGTTATGATGTTCTTACAAATCTGATAGATGCTAGGAGGGTAGCCCACATGCTTTTCAAAGGTTTTATTTCAGTTTTCCTAGATTATACCCATGAGTAGGGAAAATAGAATAATACAAGCCATATGATACTCTATGAACACTAAATGCTTGAAAAGAAAACATGTTAACATGAAAAAGTAAGCTATCTAAATTATGAAATGCTTTTGAAATGTAAACAAATGTCCTACATATAAAAAAAATAAATATTGAAATTATTTTTGAAATGGTTTAAAAATGACTATACTAAATGGATGATTTGACCTATATAGCTAAAACAAAAATTCTTGAAACTTTCCAGATTAATACTATAGGTTACTAGCAAGCCTAGGAAGTATAAAAATGAAGTTTTTAATGTTGTAAAATGTAGTTTTAGGTCTAATTTGGGACTAAATCACCTAGAGGGGCGTATGATTCCTAGTTAGGGTTTTTGAAGGGTTCAAATCCCACAAATCAATCCACACAGAATACCTAGAAATCAGGTAAAACCACCTGCATTAGGACTAAATTTCCCAGAGAGGCGTATGAGTCCCTAATTAGGGTTTTTGCACTAATTTCAAAAAATTTTGAGTGTATGTTAGGTTTCTAGTTTTTATGTTGTCTAGACTAAGTGCAATTATAGATCTTAAATGAAATTCAATGATGCATTAAATAGGGCTTGTGGATGCAAAATAAGACCAAATAAGGCATAAAGAAGCCCAATTTTAGCAGGGAGGGCCCAAACAAGTGTGAAAATGTAAAGGGTTGCATTTTTTGACACTACACTACAATTCAAAATATATATTTAATCATCACAACACACGCCAAGCATTAGGTCAGCCAAGAATTAGACCTAATCACAAAATACACTAACTAATCAACACTAGAAATCAATTTGATCATATAAACATGCATCAACTGGAATATATAATATAATGAAACTTGTAAGCAATCTCCCAAAATTGCAAAGTCTAATTCCTATCACCAGAGGAATGCAGACCAGATTACTCATACCCATTTACACTATACACAGCCAAAACTATATGCCAAACTATTGTCACTTGTATCTTTCAAACTATACATCTAAAACAACTAAAATCTTGAATATAGATGCACATGATAGTAAAGAACAACAAATTATCGCTATATAGGTATATCTTATCATATGAGAAAATGTAGACCAACATATCAGATTAAGATATGTCCATTCTGTTCATTGGATTAGAGTAGATATCAACATTCAATGTTGACATCAATGAAAACACATTAAGGGGCTCCTCCTTCATTCTTTTAAAAATATCCCCCTTTATCATTGATGGAAACATGTGCCAATAATGAATCAAACTTCTCTAAAAACTCAAAACATCTACAAAAATCCATCTCCCCCTTTGACATCAAAGACAAAGGGTGTGCCGATAACATATATGTAAACTCCCCCTCAAAAAGTTAACCTAAAAAAATTGGACCATTCGCATGTATAGTGAAAAACTAGAAAATAACTGAAACAAATGAAGGAGTATACAAGTGAAAAGGAATTTAACCGGAGGAGGAGGCATCTTCAAGCTCTTTGAGAATTTCTTGCCAAGTAGACTTCCCTTCATTCCAAGTTCTCTTGACTACTACAAACGATTTGTACAATGATTCTAGCTCTACTATACTCTCCCCACCCTCTTCTGGGGTATTAAGATTTGGATTTCTCTTTGCAAGTTTCTTAACATTAGCTAGGGAAATTGACATTGGTATATGCTTGGTTTTCACCAAGTCCCCAAGCTATCCTTGAAACTACCTTATGATGTATTCTTTCTACCTTTTCAATTTGAAGAATCTATTTTGAAGGTCCATGATGGTAGTCCAAGTGGAGTGATCACTGTCTTGAGATAAATCATAAGCACTTGAGGCATTATTTATTTATGAATCAATTGAGTCCATTAAGTCTTTAATTCCTTGAGTGACATCCAACCACTTCATGTAGTACAAAAATAAAGTTTTTGCTTCATCTTCACATTCTTGAACTTCCTTTATGCATCTCTTCACTTTGTTATGTGATGATGCACATCTCTCACAATTCTAATAGCCTCTTCTCTACAACCCTTGTTTCCACTTCATTTTCAATCCACCCTTTTAGACCCGAGGTGTACTTAAGAGAATCAACCAAAATATTAATATTTTCCACAGAGTTAAAAGAATTTTCAATTGAAGTATTGGGGGTGGCATCCTAGATAGAGTCTTTATAGCTTCATTTATTAGTTTTGTTCCCTTTTGAAGAATTTAAACTATTTATTTCCTTTCAAAGGCATGAAAACATCTCCAAGCTATAACTTTTGAATTAGTGAAATCTTCTTCAGATCCACACTACCTTGATACATTGGGAGCTATAATAATTGAGGAGGTATTACTAGTTGAAACCTTTTTTATGGAAAAAAGACCCTTGAGAGAATTACCAAATGATTCTTTGGAGGGCTTGGGTAGATCCACGCTCTTTTATGCATCTTCTTCATTATTTATATCCTTAGACTCATCTTCATTCTCTATTTTTTCCTCTTCGCTAGAGGCTTATTCCTTTTGCTTATCTTCATCCTCCTTGTCATCATCTTTATTATTGTCCTTGTCTTTTCCTCCTTGTTCTTCTTCACTTTTTTCATTTTTATCTTCTTCATTTTCTTTACCTGCATCTTCATTTTGTCAATAAGAGTGGTCCTTAGTACCATCTGCATCATTCTTTTCTTTTCCCTTGTCAACTTTATATTATCAAGAAGTTGTTGTCAAAGAAACTCACATAGATCAAAGTCTTTTCTATTCACCGCCATTTCATGTGCAACATAGATAGCTATAGTCAATTTTTTTTCTTCTTTATTTTTGAAGTAGATCTTATGACCTGTCACCATAGAAGCATATCTCACAATAGGATTCTAGATAGGTTTAGTTGTCAAAGCCCTTTTATCATAGGTGGCACTAGTTAGCTCCATAACAACTTCATTCTTCATAGACATAAGTATCAGTATAGGTCTAATATCACACAACCCTGTAACATCCTTAATCACTTCCTTAGTTATTAGTCCAAGCATGTTAGTCCATTCAATTTTTTCATGAAGGTTTCTTAGTGCTAGTCTCACATATTTGGCATCAAAATCACTACTGTAGTTGGGGAACCAGTTCCAAACATCTAGCTTCTTCTACACTAGGTTAACATATTATGTTTTTACAAGGTGATTATCTCTAGTAAGCTCATTGGTCCAAAGTTCTATGATTTTAAGTGATTATATTCTTCCAATTTCTCATGTATGTATGCTCTAGTATCTTCTGTAGGAAAAACCCTAAATGGAATTTTTGAGAAGGCATTGTTAGGGTCATTATCAAATACTTTCATTGGATACCTTTTGAGTTTTTGTCTAGGCCTCTCAATGATGTTAACAATGGTTGGGGTAACCATTTTAACCTTGATTCAAGCTCGAATACTTATGATTTTTTTTTTGTTTCAAACCCACAAATCATAGAAAGCTATAAATACCTCTTTATGTGCACAACAGGATCTAGGGTTTGAATATTTTGCAAAATTTTCTTTGAATCACCTTCAAATTTCCTTCAACCCACTCTACTTTCTTCAAATGCACAAATATGGTTAAAATTGACTTAGAAACTCAATTTAAACCTTTCCCGATCTTCTCTAATTGTACATTAAATGCTTCAAATTCCATAAAGTTGATAAACCCTTTACTGATAGACTGTAAACCCTAAAACACTTTGCATTTCTTCATATTCACATATTTTCTCCTAGTTTCTTTTCCACAATCTCAAGCTTTTCATTTTATATCACATATCTTCATGCCACTCCTTGACACCTCATATTTATAGGGGGTTATTGGATTTTTCTGTTATTACTCCCCCTAAGCCAATGCCTAGTTTTGATTTTCAAGAGGATTATATGCACCAAAGGGAGGCACAGATTCATTTTTAGTTCTTGATTCTTCTTTGTTCTTAGGCTCCTCTTTCTTTTTCTAAATCTTTTCCATTTCCTTCTTGACTTTAGTAGGATCAATTTTCTTCATAGGTTCATTTCTCTTTACTGGATTAGTTTGTCTTCCATTCTTACTTCTGCAAAATTTTGAACTGTGTCCAAGTTTTTTGCAACTGTAGCATACAACTTTTTTTGAATAAACTGACCACAATAGGATACACATGAACACTAGTATTTTTATGTGGAAAAAAAAAAAGGGAAAAACCATGGTGAAGATAGCTCATAATATATTATAACCAGTTATAAGATATTAAAAGAGGCTCACTGTGAGGACACACTGTCCAATAGGGCTCACAACCACAAAAAGAAGGATAGAAAAAAGATAGAAATGGCTACACAACCAAGATGTGAACTTACACAAAATGTACCTTCCTTGTGTTGAATTTAGTTCCTTTGAAGCTCAATATAATGACTCAATGCACTTTATTAGATACAAAATACAAAATACTACTCTGATTTACAGTTGCTCAATATTCACAATATATGCTCTAGATTTGATCATGTACATACAAAATTCAAATATTCACATCTCATCACCCATATGTCACACCTACAATCTCAAAAATTTCTTACATATATAAATAATTCATCTGCATACATCAATTAGGTTGACCTAAGTAGATGTAGCCCTATATCAAATCAAAATTGCCTTATTGACTCCACACTTGAATAAAAAACATCTTCAAGCTTAAACTAAATGTGCAAAACTTGATTTAGGTCAGCATGGACCTAAAATAGATTTCACTAACATCGACGATACATATTTAATCATCGCAACACACACCAAGCATTAGGTTGACCAAGAATTAGACCTAATTACAAAATAAGCTAACTGATCAACACTAGTGATCAATTTGATCATATAAACATGCGCCAATTGGAATACATAATGTACTGACGCCTGTAAGAAATCTCCCAAAATTGCAAAGTCTGATTCCTATCATTGGAGGAATGTAGACCAGATTAGTCATACCCATTTACACTATACATAGCCAAAACTGTATGTCGAACTACTGTCACTTGTATCTTTCAAATTATACATCCAAAATAGCTAAAATTTTGAACATAGATGCACGATAATAGTCAAGAAAAACATATTATGAATGCATATAGGTAGATCTTATCATATGAGCAATTGTGGACCAAAATACCAGATTAAGATATCTCCATTTTGTTTATCGGATTAGAATAGATATCAATAGTCAATGTTGACATCTTTGACAACACATTAAGGGGATCCTTCTTCATTCTTTCAACACACACAAGCAAGGTATCTTGGAAGTTTCATGGTTGATTATATGTGAGTAATTTAGAAGGTGGAAATATTTCATATGTGATTGTAAAATAAATGGTTGGATAAAGACTCAAATTACCTTATGGTTTTGGGTTAAGTTGCAAATCATCATTGGTATTTTGCATAGAAAATAAAAGTTATAAGTCTTTCATTTTCAATGTTCAAGTATCAAATTGTTGATATTAATACTTAACTTTGAATACAAAAGCATATAGGAATCATGAAAGAAAACTATTCTTTAATTTAGTTTGAAAAAAATATAGAAAGGAGATATACCCTAAAATTAAACTATGTAAATTGACATAAATTTAGTCTCAAAATTTATTTCTCCATTATTGCATAAGTTTTCCTAAAATATTAGATGATTCTTTCAAAAGATAATATGGTACCTATCCACATAAAAGTAGTGAATTTCAATGTATAACTACACTCCAATGAACATGTATATATTCTTAAAAGGGTTTGCATTGCAAATATGTGTGTGTGTGTGTGTGTGTGTGCGAGAGAGAGAGAGAGAGAGAGAGAGAGAGAGAGAGAGAGAGAGAGAGAGAGAGAGAGAGAGA
>VDFB02086081.1:238752993-238831937 GCA_007258455.2 Sequoia sempervirens
GTAGAGATAGATGATGCATCAAGAGATTTGGATCTAATCCTAGCATATCAGAATAAGACCAAGAAAAATTGATATGTCACTCTTCAAAGAATTTGGTGAATGTGGGCTTCTCCTGTTTTGTCATAGACACTGCTAGATGTAGAATCTTTGTCTTTTCTTTTGTTCCAAGATTTATGGATTGTGTAGGCTCCACTAGTATTGATGATTTGTCCTGGTAATGCTCTGGAAGGGTGTCAAATCTTCCATCTTTTAGTGCCTCGGAAAGTTTTTCACTATTAGATACATTCTTTATTTTTTCTTTTTCAAAATCTAATGCTGCCTCAAAAAGGTTTTCACCATTAGATCCTTTTTTTTGGTCATTTTTGCAAATAGAAGATTTGGCACCCTCCTGATTTGAAGTATCATTATGAGTGTTATGGGTAGAACTTGTATTAGGTTTGTCACTGAAAAGAAAATTTACGATGGCCTCATCATTTGAAAAGACTAGTATATTAATAGTTTTGGTTGGTTCCTAGTCAATAAGTTTGGGATGGATCAAGGGTAATAAATCATTAGTTTGAGTAATGTTGATGGTTGTAATTGTTCTAATATCCAAGTGGTCAATTTTTTTAGTGGGAAGGTCAAGGTCTATGATATTACCCTGCTCTGATTCATCTATCTCATTTGATGTTTGTTCATCCTTGCTTGAGTCATCAATATTTTTTTATCCCAAAACAAGTGGTCTAGTTCCTGAACTCTGTCTCTCCTCTCGTGTGGGTGTATATGCTTGGATGATTTCAATTTGTTTGTTAGTGTATGATTTTGTAGATAAATGATCCCATTCATATTCATTTGAATATGTTTTAGACCCATCCCTCATTTACAAAATCCTTTCTACCACTTTCTAAGTTTTGTATTCTCTTGATTCCCCTGTATAGCCTAATCCTATTTTGTCCTTAGACTGAAGTGTTAGAGGTTGAATAGGTTCTATAATACCATCTTTTGTCTTTCCAATCGGTCCTTTCCCCTCATAGCCCATTTTTTCTAAGATAGCCTTTCCTTTTCCATATTGATATGTTCGTATGCTGATATTTATTGATGTTGAGGCTTCTTCATCTTTATATAGCCAATTGAGAATGGATTTTTCTTCTAATTCATCTTCTAAGGTACCTACTTTTACAAACCTTTCATCGAGAACCGTGATGGGTTGTGATGATTTTTTTTTGTTTATTGTGGGTTGTCCATATGTTTTTGGAGATGGGAGCAATTTTGAAAGACACAAAGATTGCTCAATGGTATATTCTCCCAAACCCTTGTCCTTTAGATGGATTTTGTCTATAATTATTGTGATAGAGTATTTAGGGGACCATTGTTGTTTGATAAAGTTTAGTCAGAAATAGTTGTTTCCTTTGCCTGGTCATTTTTCTCGACCCATTTAGATATAAAATTGAGTTGCTTTTCACCACTGGATGAAGAAGATGTGCTAGTTTCTCTATTGTGGGGTACCAGAGTGTCTTGATTTTCCTTAAGCATGTTACAAGTTTGAGGATTATTGTTGTCTACTAAAATTGTGACCTCTTGTCCATTGATAGGAAATTTCAAACATTGATGATATGTCGAAGGTACTACTTGCATCATGGATCCATGGACATCCCAAGAGTATGTTATATGTTAGCTCCTTGTCTAACACTTGGCAAACAATATTTTTGACAATCGGTCCTACTTAAGTTGGTAGTACAATCATTGCTTTGGAAGACCTTTCCTCTTCATCATACACTTTTATTGTTATCTTTCTTTTGGTATTAATGGCATTGTCAAAATAGCCTAGTGTACAAATTAGTTTTAAAGTAAAAATATTTAATCCAATTCTGCCATCTATTACGACACGCTTTACATGGTGTTTATGGATTAGAACCTCTATATGAAAGGCCACATTGTGTGGGTGACTTAGTGACACATCATATTGTTCAGAGAATCACAGACAATTAGGTGTGGTCAAATTTCCCACCATAGCTTGAAATTGACAAACATCTAAATTTTTGGGTACCGTAGTGGCTACCAAAGCCTATTCTAGAACCTCTTTATGTGATGGTGAAATTTTAAGAAGTTCTAATATGGATATCTATGCCAGTATCTTTTGTAGTTGATCCACAATGTTGTATTGATGTGATGGGGGAGTAGTGATTTTAGTTGAAACTCCTTTCAATATCACTTTGGACTACCCCCTTGTCATTGCATTGACTGGTTGGTAGCCTTGTGCTTCCCTGATTTTTATGACATTGATTTGGTTGTCAGATGTGTTTATGTTTGGAATCATGTTCAGGGATATAGTGTCATTGATGTTAATGTTATCTGTTTGATTATCAATGACATTATTTTTCTCAACCTCAAAAATACAAAGAATGGTGGTGTCATAGATATAGTTTACACTTTTTCCTTTACCATTTGAAGAAGATTCTCTTTTTTTCATAGTTGGGTAAAGGATTTGAAAATGTATTGTGATCGTTGTTTATTTGAGGTCCTTCAACAAACACCTTATTTGCTTCAATTAAGTCATGTATTAGATGTTTTAATTGCATACAGTCATTTATTTTATGTCCTTTATTTTTGTGAAAGTTGCAATAGTTAGCATCATTCCACCAAGATGGCTTCACTTTCAGCTCCCAGTTTCTTGCTTCTAGTAGAGTAATAAGTCTATTTGCAATAAGCTCTCTCATTGTTGATTCCAAAGTTTTTCCTAATGGTGTAAATCTCCATCGATTGGATTGTCTTTGATATGGTGGTGGTCAAAATTCTCCACTATTTGGATTATTGTTTTGAGTGGTACCTCGATTGTTGTTTTGGTTGTCATTTTGACTTGTTTTCATAGTTGTTGTCATTAAATTGAATACTGGTTTTGTATTTTGTGTGTCAATTGTAGTATCCTCATTTCTAGTATTTCTATTTTTCTGCCAAAATTTAGGCTTGTCATTGTTTCCATAGTGATTTGAGGAATTTGTGTTGTTTGATGTATCATTGTAATGTTTAATCACTCCTCTTTTGACTAAGGCTTCTTCAAATTTAAGCCTGCTCTCAATCACCTTTTCAAATTTCAGGGGACATTCTAGATCCAGTCGATAACGCATGTCATCATTTAAGTTGTTGATAAATAATTCAATCTTTTCCCCTTTAGGTATAGATCGAGGATATCTAGCAAACAACTTTCACCAATGTTGTAAGAATGATAGGAATGTCTCTCCCTTATTTTGTTTCATGTTGTACAGATCTTTTATGGTTACATCATGTTGAATGTTGAAGGAGAACTGTGTGATAAATCTATTGACCAGTTCTTCAAAGGAATGAATCCCCGGTTGTAATTTGGAGAACCATTCCATACAATGTGCTCCTAAACTCCTAGGAAATAACCTCATTAGGTAAGTATCTTCTTTGCAAACTCAAGGCTCATAGTTTTAAATTCCATCACATGGTCAATCAAATCTTTTATACCATTGTACTTGTCATAATTAGGGAGCTCACAATGCCTAGAGAAGGGTATCATGTCAACACTCAGATGAAATGGATAAGGACAAATGTCCTATAATGAATACCTCTTTGTGATTCCATTTTGCATATCTTGTATTTTTTGTTGTAAGGTTTGCTTTTGAGCAGTTAGAGCAACCACTTGATCTATGTCTTTGTGTTGTTTTGTTTCAGTTGTTCAAGGTGTTTCCTTTAATCGATTGATGTTGAAATCTTTCAGAAGTTTTGCACCCAATTCTACTAACATCAAGAGGTATTTTTCCATTTCTTGTTCCAAGACCTTTTCCATGAATTTATGGAAATTTGGATCTTGTTGGGTGGTTTGTATGTCCTCTTGGGCTATCTCATTGGGATCATTTTGATGAAATCAGGAAAAGGGATTTTCTTCAGCCATTATGTTTGGTGTTTTGACATCTTTTTCTCTAAGTTTTTGTCTTTGTAACCTTGTCAAAATTGGCATACAAATGTTTGTTTTCTACACTAAACTTTAATCTTTTGTGTTTAGATAAGTGTCAAATGAATTTTAACAAAGTCAAATAGGATGATATATCCTATTGATGAGACTAAGTTTAAAAATCTGATTATTATGTTTTGTTTCATGGTGATAGGATGATAATATCCTAATGAATAAATTTAACCTAATAACCAAGATTTTGTGTTTAATTTATGGACAATTTAAAGTTTGCAAGATCTAGGTTTAATTTGAAAAGGTTTGATTTGTATGATCCTATTTGTTTTAGGTTTAAGACACTGTTGATACTATGGAAAATGTTTCTGTCTGATAAAAACCTGAGTTTCTGATGTCTGCAGTTTGATAGATATTTATAATAGCTCTCTATTTTCTTGTCCTATGGATGCGCTATTACAAAGGGAGAAGTGCTAAAACAAACACTGTATGCACTAAAAGATATGGTAAAAGCATTTTCAAATAGGGTAGATGGGCTAAAATGGACTTTGTAAGCACTAAAGTATCTGGTATTTTTGACACTGGTAAACTTTGTTTTGACAGACTATAGATGTATTGTGATATTTGTTAGATGCACTGAAACAGACTGTGTAAGCACTAAAACAGACTATGGATGCACTAACATACAGGGTGTATGCGCTAAGACAAATCGTAGATGTGCTAAAGTACATGGTATTTTCTAACACTGATGGATGTTTATAACAGACTATAGATGCACTATTATAGTGGGAAGAAATGCTAAAATAGATTGTGGATGCGTTATTTCAGAACTTATCAGTGTTTGTCTGGTTTTCTCTTCTCAATGAAAGGACTTATTTTGGGATGAAATTTGGGGTATTTTGACAAGGTATTCTTTGTAGTCAATTTTTTATTCTGATAACAAGCCTAATGTTTTCAAGTGTTTCCCCCATTGTATGAACTTGTTTGGCCTGTTGGAATACTCTATCACTGGTTGTGGAATGGAAGATGGACGAATAGGTTGACTATGATTATGTTTCTATGAAAGAGCTCTTCTTTGAAAGTAGGCTTGTGAATATAAGGGCTCTAAGGCATAATCATCTATGTATCCCCTAGAAAAATCGTGAAACCTATGGATAAAAGTTCTATGTTGAAGTAGGAATTTCCTACTTTGATACAAGAATTTTCTTCTTTCCAACAATTTCTTTTGACTAAGTTGTTTCTTTGGTTTCTTGATTCTTGTTGTAAGGGTTTTCTTGACAAAGTTTGTGGACTTCCAATCCCTAATCATAAGTTGTCATAGACTGACTTGTCAACTTTTTGTGTTCTTTTTGGATGATCTTTATCTGATTTAATGATTTGAAGACACAACAAGCAATTGTAGAACAGGTGTTTTTAAGTCCTAGAATCTAAACAGTAAGTGTATGTTCAAGGATCAATAGATCCTTCTTGATTTTCATAGGTTTTTGACAATAAATACACTTCAGATAAACTCACTCTTAAGGACAAAAGGTCATCATTATACTCAAACAACCCACATCTTAAAATTGTGTCAACTCACATAGTCATGTCACTCCCTAGAGGGTGCCTATTTTTTTTTCTTTTCCAGGTGTGTACTCAAGGTTACATTTCTCAATCCCTTGAGAAAATGGTCCATGTAAATTATATGGTGAGTTTCTTGGGGGTAGATTCTTCCCTTCCCTGGCACCATTGAGTATTACAATGTTCAGAAACTAACAAGTTGGATACTACACTATGGTTCATAGTTAGGGTTTCCATTCAGAGCAGAAAATGATAAACTCCCTCAAGAGACCTCCCAATATTTAGAACAAATGTTTTGGGGATGGTTATCTTGCACACTTCCAGTAAATGAGGGTATGCCTAGATTTACTTTTATTTTATAGTGGGTTGGAAAACCTGGCTTTGGTTGTTCCCACTCAGGTCGTTCCCATAGGGTGAGTACTTTTTCCCACTACAGTAGGCCTCCTAAAGGATTTAATAAAGTAGGAAATGCATGAAAATAAAGGATGAGTATGGAATTTTGATCACCTAGTTAAGGGGAGAGCATATTTCTATCACCACACAATCACAATAATCAATTGTTCAATTTTAGAGCCCAAATGACAATTTGCTATCTATGTGAAGATATTGCTTCACAAAAGAGATGGTGTTTATTTTAACTAAGAAAGAAAATATGTGATGACTACCCTAGGATTAATATGTTTTAAATCAAGTGACTATCCTAGGATTGGTTCATTTTAGTCCAACTGAAAAAATGAAGTTATTGGTCGTGGTCATGTCAGATCCAGACAATAGTTTATAG
Source organism: Sequoia sempervirens (assembly GCA_007258455.2). NCBI lineage: Eukaryota > Viridiplantae > Streptophyta > Pinopsida > Cupressales > Cupressaceae > Sequoia > Sequoia sempervirens. The sequence continues at coordinate 238,759,239 of VDFB02086081.1, forward strand.
AAGCGCTATAACAGAGGTCAAAAGTACTACAAAAATGCTCAGATGTGTTGTAGAAATAGTTGTAAGCACTATTGAATCTTTCAGAAGTGTTATAGAATTCATCAGATGCGCTAAAATAGATTTGAACATGAATAGTTGGACTGTACTGAAAGCTTTTTTTTGTCGAAGTGCTAAAACAGTCTTCAGAAGCACTATAGTTTCAGTCAGAAGCACTATAGTTTGTGTTGGATGCACTACAAAATCTTTCAATCATGCTAAAAGAAAAATGTTTGTATCCTGTATGAACACTTTTTAGAAAAAACTTGTTAAAAAACATGGGGTTAAGTGCCACGGTGGGCACCAAAATGTAAGTGTGGCATAAGTAAATAATTGAAAACACTTCTTAACAAGACATTATATCAAATATTCAATGATTAAACTAGTTTAAAGCAAGAATCTATTGAAAGCATCATATTGTTCCTTATCTCTAAAGATTTATCAAATCACAAAGGGCTCTCATATTTGGTAAGCACCTTGACTGTTAAAATGCTTATCTAGAGAATGGAATGATGCTAAATACAATGATGTAATTCTATATGGTGATTTCTAAATGATATGATGCTACTATAAGTTATTCTGACATGAAACCTGATGGATGGAAGCTATAGTAAAACTATGATGCAGCCATGATACGGATTTTACTGATGCTATGATTGCTATGATGCTAAGATGTTGTTGCTATTGCTATTGCTATGATCGCTTGATTGATTGATTGCTATTCCTGCAGAGTAAGTTTGCACAAAGTTGGGATTCGGGATCCTTTTTCCTATAGAATGAGGCATATATATAGATTTATGATGACAATTTTTTGAAGGGGAAGCACAACAAAGGCTTGGATTTAATCTGGAAGATTGAATGCTAAGAGATGGAGAACCTTGAGTTGATTATGGGAATGGTTTCTCCCCATGAAAACATTAGGCTAGATGATAGGAAGAATCAGAGGAAGGAAATTGAGAGATTTATTCAAATTTGTCTCCAATTTGTCTCCAAAGCTTCCCCGTGAAATGTTAGTTGAATTAAATTGGATATCACTAGTAGAATTTGGCAAATAATTGACTACATGACTAAAAAATTTAGTCACATGACTAAAAATTTTAGTCATGTGACTAACACTAGTAGTATTTGGAAAATAAATGACTAATTTGGTCATTTATAAGTGACTAATTTGGTCATCCGGTAAAATCACAACTAAATGACTACTATCAAACAAATAAAAATGACTAAATAAATGACTAATATTAAAAAAATAAAAATGACTAAATAAATAACTAAATAAATGTGCTCAAGTGCCTAGATTGGCATGGTGTGATGGTTTATAGGTGGCATTGTTGTTCTTGCCACCAAGGTTCAAACCCCATTGGGGTGGTATTGTTGAAATGGTTGTATTCCGCTCATAGCTCGGGCCAAAAGCGTTTACCTTGAATAAAAAAAACTAAATAAATGTGCTCATTATTAAAATCTTGGCCATAATTTTCCATTTTAATAAACAAACTCTAAAACCTTCATCAAAATAAATGACTAATATCAGACAAATAAAAATGACTAAATAAATGGTTAATATTAGATAAATAAAAATGACTAAATAAATAACTAAATAAATGTGCTCATTATTAAAATCTTGGCCATAATTTTCATATTAATAAACATACTCTAAAACCTTCGTCAAGACCTTATTTTCAATCATAGCCTGCCATAATTAATAATAAAATATTACAAATAAAATTACTAATAAATATTTTTTGTGGAATAAATATTTTGTTTTGTGGTGTCATCATATGAACACCAAAGTTTCTTCTAAATTGATGAAAAACCACCAAATTATAAAAATTAACGAAAACCATAAGAGAACCTAAAAAACTAAAACCCAAAACCTTGAAAAATAAAATAAAAAGCAAAAGGAAGAGAAAAAATAAAAAATAAGAATAAACAACCAAATAATCTAAGAGGAAAAAGGACCAAATATTTTTTATAAGCATAGTTTTCATTTTAATAAACATACTCTAAAACCTCCATGAAGACCTTATTTTCAATGTAGCCCGCCAAAATGGAGCAGTGAGTCAAAACCTGTAGCTCGCCAAAATGGAGCAATGAGTCAAAACCTTATTTTCAAGGTAGCTCACCAAAATGGAGAAGTAAAGCACGCCTAATTTTGGATTGCAACCTCTACCCATTTTTCTGCATCAGACACAATTTGTGTAGAATCTTGTGGTAAGTCACTTTCCATGGTTTCAGTTAATTTTACTTTTCAAATTTGTAAGCAATCAAGCCATATGATCCATATGATCCATTCTTTTTAATAATTTTACTAGCTGCTTGTTAACTAACAATGATTATCTTCATTTTTAGGCTAATTATGGAAAAGCAAATCCATCTTGTGTTGCAGAAGTCAAGGATTTATATAGAGAACTTGGAATCGAGGTTTGTTTATTCTTTTCTTTTCCATTATGATATGTTAAAAGTGATCTTTTCTTTTCAAAGTTTCCACTATAAAATTACATAGTCCATAGGAGAACTTACTTTTATCTATAAAAATGATATTAAGGGACATGTAGATTGGGTTGTCTATACAAATTTCAAAATTTGAACTCTTAAAATTAGCTTCCACTTTCTGAGGGGGCATGCAAATCACTTTTGAAGTTGAGTGTAAAAAACAGAGTAGCACGTAAAGAAAAATGATGAACAACAATAAAGTGAAAAGTGGCTCTTCTTATATCAACCATGTAGAGTACAATGAAAGGAGTGCAGGGATGGTAGGAGTTTAACGTTTATAGTGCAATGGAACAGTAGTTCAGTTGTATAGTAGATGTCATCCTACTTTGTTTGAGAACTCTTACTGAATTCCCAAAAATAGGAGTTCCCAAATGACGCCAACAACAAGAGCTGATTCATAGGCCCTATTAAAATATCTAAATTTGTGGATCCCTTTTGATACTTTTCTGCATACTTACAAATTACATCTCCATGATTAATATGGACTAGAAGGGTTGAAAGGGCACATGTTAGTCTTTTCCATTTATTGGGAAATAAAGAGTTTGAAGTGATTGAAAGAATCAAATGTAGCTCTTTACTCTAGATGCTTTATTCTCATTCGGTTATTAATAAATCCAAATATAAACCATGATGACTTAAATCAGAACTAGAAGAAATCTCATGAAAACTACAAGAAGAGATCAGTGATTACATGAGTCATGGAAATAAACCAACTCCATAAGCCACAACAAACAAAATATGCAATGCAAATGAGAATATAGGCCTTCAAAGGAGTTGTGATGGATAAAGAATCATCCTCCCTTAGATATCTTGTGAGAATTCCTGAAAGCTCTTCAGTTATCCACAATATCCACATGCTATGAGCTCTGATACAAAGATTGTGCATAGTTCTTCTCAATTTATTCAATTTGGTTATATTATTTTTATCCTATGATTGAGGCTTTAAACCAACCCCTCTCATTAGTATTTGTCTTCTAGAACTATCTAGAAGAGGGTAATCAAAATTAGTACTGGAGTATCTGAAAGTTGAAGATGCTTTCCCTCAAACTGAAGCTTTGTTCTCGACAAACCAGAGTTGAGACAAGCCAAGAACTAGTGGAAGGGAAGTTGAATGAAAACTAAGAGCAAGTAAAAGCCTTCCTAAGAAAAGTTCCCATTCCACTATAGTTGTCGATTCTAGTGTCTCCTTGTTCATTTTTTTTGGCATCTCCTCATTTTTCATTTCTTGATAGAGAGCTTCTAAAAGATGTGCAAGATGTTCTTCAATCTCAACAATCAATGTTGAGATAAAATGGAAGCATTGCTCTTGTAAATAAGGTGCTAATCATTTATCCTTGAAGGAGATTTATGTGCATGAAGAGAACTTAGGAGGTCTTCCAGAATATTCTTGGACCCCTCATCTATGATATCTTTTATTTGACTAACCTTAGTTCCAAAATAAGCGTTAAGGTGACCAAACTAGTCTTCATCACTTGTCATCATAAATCTAAAACTCAACCCAGGTAAATTGACACTTTTTAGGTCCCCTCTCTTGACAAGCCAGCCCTCACTAGTAGTTAATTTGTGCAAATGGGTTTCAACATCTTTGTAACTTTCCAGAGATGTAACTATGGCTTCAAGGCATTTACCAACCTTAACTCTCTCACACAGATCTGCAAATCCATCAGCTATTACTTGTTTCATCCTACTAACAAACAGGATTTCAAAAAGTTCATCCCACAAACTCTTTGAGTGCTTCAAAACAATCTCACACACACATTGGCGTGGAGATTCAACATTTGAACCAAAAACTATTTTTAGCCACTCCAAGTTCCCTTCAAATGCATCCAGACTGTCCAATGTTTCTTTGATCAATGTCTCATTCTTTGCAAGTTCCTTGCCACTTTTCACAAGATCAAGCAAATACTTTCGCCCAAGCCTATCTGTAGAGAGAATATCATCTACACATGTCTTAAGCCACACTAAGAAAGACTCTGATATAAATTCCCTCAGAAAAAACATCATGGTAGCTTGTAACTTCTCTCTATGAGATTTCCACAACTGTACCTCATTGTTTGGGTTTGGAATCCCACGAAACAACTGTAATTCAGGTGGCACTGCCAACACAGTCTTATAAAAAAGAGGAAAATCATTTAGAACCCCCAAGAAGAGTTCCCCAGCCTGACATGGCATTACTTGTATGACTCTTACCACATTACAAAAAATGGAAATGACTACCCCCACCTTATCATTCTATCAGCCAGATGTGTCTTCTAGTTCCAGCGATGCATCAACAATTCTTATTTTTCATCAGCATGAGGATCTTCTATCGGCGGGGTGAGGTCTCCTATTTTCGCGATGGTTTGATGGGGATGTCACCTTAACATCCCCATCGTACCATTGTGGGAATAGGATACCTCATCCCGTCGATAGAAGATCCTCACGCCGATGAAAAAATAGAGTTATTGTGACATCCCCATTGGACCATCGCGGGAATAGGAGACCTCGTCCCGTCGATATAAGATCCTTGCACTAATGAAAAAATAGAACTGTTGATGCATCACTGGAACCAAAAGACACATCCAACTAATAAAACCCTTGGTGTGTGAAGTCTTCTAGCCATTTCTGTCAGAATGAAGCAGATGGAGTTCAGAGGTTTTGTTTCAAATGATATGGAAAATTTTGTTTGGAACCAAATAGAGCTAAATGGGTGTTTCAAACTCAATCAAATCTTATTTAAAACAACCCAACATGAAGACAAGTATACTTAGAAGATTGGGATTTCTTTTTTGATCATCATGATTTGGTTTTCAACATCTTTGTAACTTTCCAGAGATATAAATATGGCTTCAAGGAATTTACAAACCTTCACAATAGTTGACCTCCACCCTCATGCTCTTGTTTCAATTCAGTTTCTTCCCAACCCTACAAATCACAGACTAATAAATGGTAAGCCTTGAAATCATAGAACAAAAAACTATAAGAGATAGAGCAAGCATACAACATTAAAATTGTGACTTGTAGTAGTAAAATAAAAGAAGCAATAGGTAGTTTGATATACAATCAGAAAAGGGCATTTTATGAGGCTGCCTTAAGGAATCAAATTAAAAATTAAATAAAATCATGCTTCAAGTTCCATTTAAATGTTTAGTTGTACAGTAGATGTAATCCTACTTTGTTTGAGAACTTTTACTGAATTCCTAAAAATAGGAGTTCCCAAATGATGCCAATAGATATTATAAATAGAAAACAAACAACAATATTTTCATATAAAAACAACAAGAGTTGATTCATAGGCCCTATGAAAATCTCTAACTTTTTGGCTCCCCTTTGATACTTTTCTGCATACTTACATATTACATCTCCATGATTAATATGGACTAGAAGGGTTGAAAGGGCACATGTTAGTCTTTTCCATTTATTGGGCAATAAAGAGTTTGAAGCAACTGAAAGAATCAAATGTAGCTCTTTACTCTAGATGCTTTATTCTCATTCAGTTATTAATATATCCAGATATAAACCATGATGACTTAAATCAGAACTAGAAGAAATCTCATGAAAACTACAAGAAGAGATCAATGATTAGATTAATCATGGAAATGAAACCAACTCCATAATCCATAGCAAACAAAATATGCAATGCAACTGAGAATAAATGCCTTCAAAGGAGTTGTCATGGATAAAGAATCATCCTCCCTTAGATCTCTTATGAGAATGCCTGAAATCTCTTTAGTTATCCACAATATCCACATGCTATGAGCTCTGATACAAATATTGTGCATAGTTCTTCTCAGTTTATTCAATTTGGTGCTATTATTTTTATCCTATGATCCAGGCTTTAAACCAACCCCTCTCATTAGTATTTGTCTTCCAGAACTATCTAGAAGAGGGTAATCAAAATCAGTACTAGAATATCTAAGAGTCGAAGATCCTTTCCCTCAAATTGAAGCTTTTTTCTTGACAAACTAGAGTTGAGACAAGCCAAGAACTAGTGGAAGGGAAGTTGAATGAAAATGGAGAGCAACTAAAATTCTTCCTAAGAAAAGTTCCCTTTCCACTATAACTATCGGTTCTAGTGTCTCCTTGTTCATTTTTTCTGGCATCTTATTTTTCATTTCTTGATAGAGAGCTTCTGAAAGATGTGCAAGATGTTTTTCAATATCAACAATCAATTTTGAGATAAAATGGAAGCATTTCTCTTGCAAATAAGGTGCTAAATCATTTATCCTTGAAGGAGATTTATGTGCATGAAGAAAACTTAGGAGGTATTCCAGAATATTCTTGGACCCCTCATCTATGGTATCTTTTATTTGACTAACCTCAATTCCAAAATAAGTGTTAAGGTGACCAAACCAGTCCTCATCATTTGTCATCATAAATCTAAAACTCAACCCAGGTAAATTGACACTTTTTAGGTCCCCTCTCCTAACAAGCCAACCCTCACTAGTAATTAATTTGTGCAAATGGGTTTCAACATATTTGTAACTTGCCAAAGATGTAACTTCAAGGAATTTACCAACCTTAACTCTCTCACACAGATTTGCAAATCCATCAGATATTATTTGTTTCATCCTACTAACAAACAAGATTTCAAAAAGTTCATCCCACATACTCTTTGAGTGCTTCAAAACAATATCACACATGCATTGGCATGGAAACTCAACATTTGAACCAAAAACCATTTTTAGCCACTTTAAGCTCCCTTCAAATGCATCCAGATTGTCCAATGTTTCTCTGATCAATGTCTCATTCTATGCAATTTCCCTGCCACCTTTCACAAGATCAAGCAAATACTTTCCCCCAAGCCTATTTGTAGAGAGAATATCATCTTCACATGTCTCAAGCCACGCTAAGCAAGACTTTGATATAAATTCACTTAGCAAAATCAACATGGTAGCTTGTAGCTTCTCTCTGTGAGATTTCCACAACTGCACCTCATTGTCTGGGTTTGGAATCCCACCAAACAACTGTGATCCAGATGGCACTGCCAACATAGTCTTATAAAAAAGAGGCAAATCATTTAGAACCTCCAAGAAGAGTTCCCCAGCCTGACATAGTGTTACTTGTATGACTCTTACCACATTACAAAAAATGGAACTATCTACCCCCACCTTATTTTGCATAAGCTTTATCTAGTACAATGTGCTCCCACCTGTTATGTGGTTGGCTAAATCCTTTTCCAAAGCATTGGTTCCTTGCCCCCATTGGATTTTTAATTCTTTGCTACCTTGGTTGAGTTCTTGAGTTGCGTTAATGGAAAATTGGTTCATCAAATTTATGTGAAGGCCAAGAACTTTGCCTCTGCCTTCACCTTTCTATTATATTCTTTCATTGACTTGTTATAGGTCGAGGTTATATTTCATTTAAGTGATTTGATCTTGTTTGTTTGATGGTTGGATAATGGTCCCATAATCTTGGTAGACTGGTATGGTGAGTTCAATATCCATATATTGATCTGCCAAAAAGGTCTCTATTGTTAGCATGGGCATCTCCAACATGGATCCCAATAGCAATCAGGAGCACCATTCAACCTCACTTAGATAAATTTCAGAAAAAATAGGCTTCAATATCTCAATTCCTTCAATCCTTAAGCACTATAGACAAGATATAAAACCATTTTTAGATACCCTTTAATGACTTCTAAAACATATCCCAAATTCACCATAGGTTGTTTTAGAACAACCTGCAAATTGCATTTGCTTTAAAGTTTCTAAAGCCTTTTCAACAATCTAATTTGTGTATATCCTGCAATTATTTTAGTCCATGAGACCACATTTCTTTGAGGTATTTTTTGAACACTTCAAGTGCCTTGTCTATGATCCCACATATAGCATACATGTTGGTGCAGGAGCACCTAAGCTTCCATTTTCAAATTTGAAGGCCATTGCATCTTAGTAGGTCATTTTAGTATTTGAGGAGGTCATTTTATGTTAATTAGGTCTTGTGAGACCATTCACTATGAATTAGGATGATTTTAGAGTCAATTGGGTAAAAGAGACAAAGTTGCAAAAAAGTTGTAAAATTGCAAACTATCAAAAGTTGTTGCAGGTCATTTTTGTCAAGTTTTGCAGAATTGCTAAATATAGTGCAACATGACAAATTTTGCATGTCTAAGGAAAATAGATGCTCCTCCATCAAACATAAAATGTGCATTGATAAACTAAATATATACTTGATATACCAATTTAAATAATAAGGAAATATTAAATGGAGACAACTAGATAATTGAATATTTTCAAGAAACAATTGATACCAATATAAAGCCACAGAATCATAGATCCTTCATTGATTTCCTCAAAATTATATCTGCAACATAGTCTTTTAAAATGGAAACATTATGGAAGCTTTATGTTGTCTATCTATCAATATTCACCTACTATCTTCTCCTATATCCTTCTTTTGGTCCTGGTCTCTCTTAGATACACGAGAGGCAACAAGCTTCAAACCAAAAGACACGACTCTTGATAACAAAACATGATTTTGAACTTAATTTAAGAAACTAACACAATCATAAACATGTGTACCAATCTGTTAATCTCTAAGTAAAATCCTGTGGTAATCTAAGACCTGTTCAAAGCTTTACTGTATGATAGGGTCCACATCATTACCACTGACCGATTATGACTGTTGCTCAGTTGTGCCTGAATTATCCACTACCTGATTTATAAACAGATTGAAAGCTGAGAGGTGATCAATGTACCCCTATTCTGCATAAGTGTCGGCATTGGATATGACCACCTTCATATCATACTCTATGTACATGAATTTCTCAATTTGTTTATGAGTATTCTGCAAGACCATATCCTTATCATTGATCTCCTGCAATGCAATTGTTAGAAACTTTGTAAATTCTTCTTTCCAATCATCCCTTTCTCGAAGATTCCCTATATCATCATGGAGTGCAGGAACCAAATTAAAACAACTGAGGTCTTCCTCGAGTCTTTCTTGATATTGGTTGTGGGATCTCACCAAGTCATTATATCTTTGCAGTGTTTGGTCTTTCAGGATCTGTTTACCCAAAAGTTCCTTCTTTTTATCAATCATTCTTCCTTGTAATCAGAAATACTCCTCTAGTGTTGATTGTATTTGCTTAAATACACCTTAGTAATCATCAACTTGCTTTATCAGCTTATTGAACCTCTCTTTGATTATCTCAGACACAACATTGTACTTAATGATTTTCACCTCCTTTTCTAGTGTTTTACACTTTTCTTGGGCTTTCAAATGGGAGTTTTTCCAATAGGTTGCATCAACTAATGCATCTAACACTCTCTTATCCTTTTCGAGCCATGGAGCGTACAATTCTAGAGTAGAAGAGGAAGATGACTTCTCCATTTGATGTGATAACTTCTTTTTCAATTTGTCATTCTCTTTGACCAATTTTTCAATTTTTGCTCTAGTGAATTTTGCCACATTGACATTCAGCTCTGCAGTTTCTAAGGGATTAGTGTATGCAACTCTTTTGACCAAAAGGTGTCCAAATACTTGATTAGGATTTTCAATCACTGTCAGGCTCTTCTCATGAGGATATAGTGACCAAATAAGCAAGGCATACTCATCTGGATTGTATCCAAACCCTGAATATATCTTATCACTAGCTTTCTCTGATAAGTTCATTGTTGTATCCCCTCTTTTCCTAAAACTGTCGAACAGAATTGTTGAGCTCATGTCCCATCCTGGTAGAAGTAGTACTCCAACCTCTTGAAGTAATTCTCTACCTCTTTTAGGAGTGATGGATTGCATTTCCTTGTCAACTTCCTTTTTCAATTCTTCTAAGGCATCAACTTCCTTTTCAAGAGTAATGTCTTGCTCCTTTTGTCTTATTCTCCTGCCCTTATACACATAGACAAATGATTTGAACTCAAGATTTTTTTAAAAATCAGTATCAGAAATGAATTCATGACTAGCCTTGACCCTAATGTCATCAAATAACTCATTTGATGTTTCAAATTTTACAAGTTCCTGAGGGGGCTCATATTGTGTAATCACAGGGGCCTTTATTTATTCCTGAGGGGGCTCATATTGTGTAATCACAGGGGCCTTTATTTGTTCCACTAGTTGCTCCTCTCCATCACTCTCCTTGTCACTTCCTTCCTCTTCACTGTTGTCAATGGAGAAACATACATCAGGGGTGGGTTGTGGGGGTATGTGATCTAAAGGCTCCACATCCTCAGCTTGCATTCCTATGTAACTCGTATGAGATGTATCAAAAACATATGAGGGCACATCTTTTACTATTTCATTCATATGAGAAATAAGCCGCTCAATCCTAGCCAAGGGATCTTGTATATCAGCAAATGCTTCTCTATATGATGGGGCATTCTTTCTCTTCCATTCCTCTACAAGCACAACTTTATTATGTGAAGCCATTCTCTCACCAGTGGAAGCTTCATCTTGGTTCATGATCACATCATCAAGTGCAAAACAATGCTTGAACCCTGACAAATTCTAAGTTAATCTTGCTTGATGAATAAATCCCTCTACATCAAATTTATTTATTTCATACCCAAGAGGAAGGTTGTAATGAGCTAATTTAGCTTCAATTTCTTCATATCCTTCAATGGCACATATTGTGAAATCTCCAAAACAAAGAGTGATAGGCAAGAGTGATTGTTTATTATGACTCTTGAGATGTTTAGTATCAAACCTTGCTAATTGTCATACTATTTCCAAATAACTCTGTTAGGAACCACTCGGGGTAGCAAATGTGGAACCCATTCAAATCCATAAACCCTTATTACTACGCAATTAGAGAAGGAATACCAGCCTCCCCAATTATGGTTCACCTTGCCTCTCGGGTTGCTTTCCTTTGGTCTCAAAAATATCTGCATCTCAGGGGATAAATTGTGATCATATGAATAGCCTAGCAACTTCATTAGTGGTTTAACAAAATATTCTTCAAAATATAAATAGTGATACCTCTCACATTGACTACCCCATAGTGCATTCCACATCTATACAGGTTTAAGGTTTCCATCTTTATGTGTGTCTTTGATTCTTAATTCTTTACCCCACACATTTGTCCCTCATATAAAAGTAAATGCATTAACAAGGAATAGTGTTTGAAATCTATGCAATCACTTTTGTTTTTTATTCTTTCAAGTCCTTGATTTAGGGCATTCACCAAATAGTATGCATAGTCGAATGACCTAACATCTTTGCTTTGTATATTAGCTGCTAGAACCATCAATGCAATAGACATAAGTGGTGGAACCTCAATTCCCAAGACTTGACCAGCTGAGTAGTAGGTATATTGGAAGTATTCTTCAAAAAAATCTATATGAAATGGAGGGTTTTCATTGCTCAAAAATTTTCTGAGTTGACCTTGCTCATTCTTAGTTCTGTGCAAATCTAGCTTCCATCTCTTGTAACTAGTATGCATGCAACAGTATTCTGTCAAAAAGTCTCTAATGGTGAATGGAAAGTTCATGGGACCTTCTAACTAAAATACATTAGAGATCAGGTCTTGGGAGATAACAAGCATATCGGCCCCATTTGGTGATTGGATAGTTATTTTCTTGGCATTATACCGACTGGATAGAGCTTTCACCAATTCTGCATTGATGAACACGTTTGGCACCACAAGTCTTCCCAAGTTCAGTCTCCATGGGCTACAAACTAGTTGAAATCTGAATTGTTTTCTGTAGTGATACATAAAAAGCTCATAGCCCCAGTGTGGCATCCAAACATCCCCAAGACCCCTATGTTTATCTAACAATTTACTTGCTTGAACACTTCTTCTGGGTCTTGGCCTTGACCCTGGACACTAATCTATCAAGTCTTGGTTTAAATTCCTCTTTTCAATTTTTTGTTTCTTTGCCTTAGGTTTTTCCACATTTTCTTCAATTGCAAACTTTGAAAAAATGCAACTTTCTAGCTAAGAGTGGAGTACTTATGTGAATTTTTTCTTCTCCTGGCTTCACTACGTGAGAGCTTCAATTTTTTTCCTTTCTACTTCTGCCCTTAGCGTAGCCTTTCTGGTTTCTACAAATTGTATGATTAATTTGTGGTGCAATTCACCTCTATGCTGGCTCATTAATATACCACCTGCTTCAATCTTTTCATCGGGGAGAGCATTTATGTTAAATATCTCAATGATACTTTTGATGCCACATCAGCTAGTAGTAATCATTCATCTCTATATCGTTGGGACCTTGGTTTGTTTTCCACTGATGGCCACCCTCTCCACCGATAATTGTTTTTCTTTCGGTCTATCGATAAGACATCAAACAATGTTACCCCGATGCATCCCAACTTCACCAATAAGTGTTATAATTTGATACCCCGTGATTATATTGGGCTATTGGGGGAGCTTCATCATTCATTCTGCCAATGCACCAAAGTTGTGGCGATGGAAGGATATTACGCCGATGTAAGGATATGAATCGCCCCTATCAGGCTATCAATGGGGTGGTGATAGGAGTTCCACTGACAGGGTATTGTTAGCCTGATGGTATCAAAGGACTTCAATGGATTTCATGAACGTGATTATTTGGGTATGCTAGTTACAAAAATGGATTCTTTACACGAACCTCAGTAATTTGTCTAGATCATGAATTGAGTCTAGTGAGATTTTGTAAGGACTAGGAGATAAATGAATAGATGTTAATGCACATATGTGGGATTATTTTTTTTAGTCCTAACACAGCTCTTTTGACATTTTTTTGTCTTATACTTATTCTGTGATGCATGATCTTTATTTTTCTTTGGTATTTTGTGCATGCATGTGCCATGTGTAGGCTTAATAGTTGGTTATTGACCTCTCACATGAGCTGATATGTTGGTGATCTAGGTTTTCTAAACAAAATTCCCCCCGATAAATTAAATTTCCCCCAATAGAATAATATGTAATAATATTTAATTTAGGGATTATAATATTTCTTATAGGGATGTATTGTCTATGCATTGATGGAAAATTGTATTCACTTGAAATTTTTTAAGTCTTTCCACCAAATTCATTTTGTGCATATCTATTGTAGATGTCCTTAAGCTATATGAAAAAGGTGTATATACAATTTGAGATCAATTGATAAGCTGAGACATGTAATATTGATTTGATTTACATTTTACTTAAGATATAATTTTGTTGCGTTGCTTAATTTCTTAGTTCAATAATTGGGATTCTCAATTATCTTGTATACCCAAAGTGTATGTGATAGAAATAAATTAGGTAGTCATGTCGATTAGTTTGACAATTTAAATGATCTTGAGTTCATAAGTACATAGTGATAAGTTTTGACAAATAACATAATTTCTTGTTGCATTTATCACAGAAACAAAGGCCTCTTTTGATTGTAGCAGAGAATGTAGAGAGTGAAGCATTGGCTACTTTGATCTTTGAAATTGATTATTTTTTTACTAAATTGATAATGTTTGAAGTTTCTTTTTCTTTCTTAGATGTTGATTCTAATTAATAAGTTTAATGTTGTGTTGCAACTTGCAGGTGAGTATGTTGATATGATAAAGGCTAGCATTTTGTATCTTCTAAAAGTTATCAAAATTGCATTAGTTGATGCAGAAAGGTAAAACTATTTATCTTTATTATAATTAGTGGAACTTGCAACTACAATATCTGATAAAAATCTACTTCCAAATATTCTTTTGATGGATGTTATATCTAATTCTGATACATTCACTATATCTAGCGCCTAAGTTTAGGGTGCCATAGTTGGAAAAGGAAAAGAAAATGTTTGAATTTTATCCTCTGTATTATTTGACTTTTTGAGTTTTTGATGTGCAAATTTTGAAACCTTATTTCAGGCTATAGCTCCAAATTGGAGAAGTGAAAGGTCATGAATACCAACGAGGAATATTTTGGAGGAGCCAAAACCAATAGCGGTGGGAAAGTTGTGGATTTGCAAGCAGATTAAATGGGTCAAGCCCCTATAGGAGGTCGTTGCCCTTCGAAAAGGACTGCAATTAAGGGGAAAATAGTATAAGTATATGAAAATAGGAGTATTATGTTTATATAGTGTCTGTAAGTTGTACAGTGTCATGGAGACATTGAATGTAACCAATGAGGCTTAATGAAGTAAATTTTTAGAGTGGTTTTTTCTCCACTCATAAATATTGTGTTGTGGCTCCTCTTGATTTGTAATCTATTTGAGTTTGTGTCTGATCAATCATATTTTTTCAAGCATTTTAGTCTTCATTTCATAGTATTTTTTAACATTTGAATATCTATGATACTTGAAGTTTATATGCATAAATTTGTGAGAATTAATTAAGTTAGATTTGATTTGTAATGACTAGACTAAAGTAATGACTAAATTAATGACTAGTAATGACTAAATTAATGACTAAATTAATGATTAAATATATAACTAAATATATGACTAAATTAATGACTAAATATATGACTAAATAAATGACTACCATGACTAAATAAATGACTAGTTAACAACAATCAATGACTAAATTAATGACTAAATATATACTAAACAAATCACTACCATGACTAAATAAATGACTAAATTAACGACTAAATCAATGACCAAATCAATGACTAAATAAATGACTAAAATAGTTTAGTCATAAATTTAGTGGTGTTATAAATGACTACAAATAAACCACTAAAATAGTCACGTGACTAAAATTAATGACTAAAAAATATGACTAAATAAATGACTAAATAAATGAAATGACCAAATCAATGACCAAATCAATGACCAAATTAATGACAAATTGTTTAGTCATAAATTTAGTGGTGTTATAAATGAGTACAAATAAACCACTAGTAGTCACGTGACTAAATTTAGTCATTTATATGCAATTTTTAGTAGTTTATTTAGTCATATATTGTTGTTTGTGTACTAGTGTATTTGATGTCTAATTTGCTAGGTGAGTGAATAGAGAAAAATTTTCCTTTGTCCTTTATTTAAATATTTTGATTTTATTCAAATTAGTAAAAGGGGATAAATAATTTAATAAAAAAAACTATAGAATTTGTTTATTAAATAAATATAGAAGGGATATGATAATTAAACAACAAAGTATTTAACCTTGTTTAATTAAATTAAGATTGAATGATATGATAATTAAATAATACAAACTATTGAAGTTGTATATTTAATTAAAATTGAAAAATAGGAGAATGAACTATAAATAAATATTTCTATTTATTTAATAGTAGAGGAATTTATTTATGATAATTAAATAAAACAAAGTGAAATTCATTTATTTAATTAAGACGAAAATAATAGAATAAAGATTGAAGAATTTAAGATGAACTATATAAATAAATATTTATCTTTATTTAATAGTAGATGAAATAAAGGTTAATTAATCAAATAAATCATATTTAATTAATTATATTCTCCAGACCATTTTTAGGTGTATACAATAACAATCATAATTGTTCTTCTCCTAATACCTCTCCTCTTAGTGATGAAGGTATCCTGGTGAAAGAAGATACAATCATTGAGAGTCTTGATTGTCCCTCTCCTCCTCCCCCATAGGAAGATATTAGGAAACAAGAATATGAGATCATTGAAACACTTCTTAACACCTTCCCTACTTGTGATAATGCTTTAATGAAAGAGGATACAATCATGAATGATCATGAAAAACACATTTATGAAGAGGATATGTTGGTATTAAGAGATCCAATAATTGAGAGTTATAGCATTATTTCTCTCCTTCCTAATGTCCTTAACATTTGGAAAGGTCTATTTGAACAAGAGGATCCAATCATTAGTAAACATGAAAAATCATTGTTGTCCTTCCCTTAACACATCCCCTATTTGAAATGAAGTTACTTTACAAAATATAATCATGGAATATTATGAACCTCTTGAAAGCTCTCCCACTAGGGTATATAGTATGACACAAGAGAATGAGACCTTAGAGAAAAAGGATGAAAGCTTGGACAACCCTAACAATCATATTTGTCCCTCTCCTAATATCTCTCCTAGTTGTGAAGAAGATATTTAGTCTTAGAGGATCAAACCAATCAATTTTTTGAGAATCCTATTTGTCTCTCTTCCTTTGGGGAAAACATTATTGAATGAGAGAATGCCATCATTGATAAGCAAGAAAATTCAACCATTGGTAACTCCCTTGTGATGAAGTCATTTTAGAAGAACCAACCTTTGAATGTCATGAACATTTAGTTTGTAGCTCTCCTAAAATATCTCCTACTAGGGAAGATATCATGGTGGAAGAAAATGATAACATTGACACATGTCTTTCAAACAATAGTGATGTGGCTTACTTAGATGAAGATGATGAAGTGACATTAGACTCCTCTTCACTAAATGATCATAAAAATAAGGACAATGATTTTGATGTTATGAATATTAGATATCCCTTGAGGAAATATCCCAAGCTTGAACTTATCATTTATCCACCCTCACAACAACCACAAGTTCAAAATAAACTAGGTATGTGCAGGATCAACATGGAAAAAATAGGCCCTTAAGTGGCAAAAATTTCAAAAAAATCAGAGTTAGGCAACTTGACATAAAAATTTGAATAAGTTATCTATATTATTTCAAAAATATGTAAGAATAGAATCTATAGAAAATTGAATGTAGTTTCTAAACTTCTAGGTTTATTTAAAAAAATCTATTTGGTGAAAATTTAAAATTTCAATGCATAGTACTTAAATTTTAGGGAAAAAATAAGTAGGTGTCTATCTAACCACCTAACCACAATAAAATGATAATATTTTTTATAAGATTTTAGATATAAGTAGAGGACTCATGTTCTGATGTGATGCATTTTTTTTGTAATTTTTTTCCAAGTAAATAATTAATTATTAATTTTTATTACAAATTTTAAAAAATATAAAAACTCGTATGTTTGACCACCTTAACTTGGTCAAAACTTCATGAAATTCATTTTTTTTAATTTCCTATAGTATGTGAAGCATAGAATTTGAGACATGTTTTGGATTCAAAAAATGTGATACCATTTGAAAGCTATAGATGTTTTTCAATCAACCTATCAATCGGGACTTTAGTCGTAATTCAAATAGAAAATTAATAATAATTATTTATTAAATTAAAAGTAAAGCATAATTTATATGGTTGGAAAGTTGAGAATCTTCATTAAAAACCCTTTTCGTTTCATTAATTTTGGGTAAAAAAAAGTCGTCAACCACATACCCTACACATCCCATCGTATCACCACTTTTTGGCCCATCATGATCTTGCACATACCCAACCCATCCCTATCTTAGAATCACCTAAAATACAACTTGATAATGATAATGTTTCACAACAACCAACTTACAATAGCATTGCTCATATATATAACAAAGTGTACACAATCAAGGTCGACCCTGAACCTGAAAGTTGTTTGCATGTCGAGAAAGAAAAAGAAAAGCATATTGAAGAAGTCTCAAAGTTATTGGAAGATTCTTAGAGTTCCTTTGATTTCATACCTACATTCATGGGAAAATACAAGATCATACAAAAAGTATGAAAAGGGAAAAGAAAAAGCGGTAATGTCAATAAAAAATTCAAAATCAAAAACATCCACTTCAACCACTTTAGAAGAAAATACAATATACACAACAAACTTTGATGAAGTTGAACAACCACTGAATCCAAAAGAAATGAAATATTTTTATGGAAGAGGTTATAAACTTATGAAACAACTTGGGTATAGTGGAAAATGATGTGGTGCTAGAGAACAAGGTATTTGTGTCCCTATAGGGCCTAACACGCAAGAAATGACTAATGGCCTTGGTTATTTTCCTTTGAAAGAAACAAAAGAAACCAACAAACCTTCACTCAATATCAACACTCTTACAAAATATTATTCCAAGACAACTTTAACTTCGGTGCATCTTGAACTAATAGATACTAAATGTGGGAATATCTCATTAGATAGGCATCAAGTTGATACTTTGTTTACTCATTATAATCAATAACAATAGTTGATGCTCCTTTCCATGTAATAATTGTAGGATCATAGCATACTCACTATTGCATGTTTTACATTCATTTAAAATCATTTCCTTTTTGCAAGGAGCGGCATATCATCATCCATTCTCGGCTCATCCTTGTCCTACACTTAGTGGGGGCAAGGGGTTAGGTAGCCTTGTCCTAGTCTTGGCATTTGGCGTTGTCCCTTTTGCTAGTTGTCTACCTTCTATATATATGATGAACAAGATTGGGATGCAAATGACCTTCTAATAGGTTGACTCGCATGTTCCTTACTAATATTTTCTTTATTTTCTTTTTCATGTTTCTTTTATGTGATTGCATGTGCATAATGTGATCCCACATACTATTTTTTTTATGTATCTCTCTCTTTTGTGACATTCCTCTATATGTATCTACATTCTTCTTTATGTCGTAAAACCTTTATCTTTTTTTTGTCTTGTGTTTTCCTTTTGGGGATGACACAAGGCATCGAAACATTTTGGTCTCTCCCATGTTGACTCAAAAGGATTTTCTTTGTTTTCACTCTCTTTTTGTCATTCTTCCTATTCCATAAGTATTTTGGGAATGATGAATGTTCGAAGCTCTATAAAAAATAAACTGCAGATTTTTTGCTCCAATGCACTTCTCTAACTATTCCATAAGTATTTTTCACCTAAAAGGAGAGAGGTAGGGCCAAAAATGCTAAGGGGTTCATTCAAATTATGTTATATGTGATGTTTTTTAAGCTAAATGAGATGAACTAAGTGCAATTAAGCTATGAAATTGATCAAATATGAATGCAAAACCCAAGAAACAAGTGGTTTTTGAAAACACATTATGTAATGCAACAATGAACTAGGAATGAATGCAAAACTTAACAAAAATGAACCAAAATGAAAGTGTGCACCTCAAATATGGATGAGGACTCGAAATGAATTCTGGAATGTTGTTGATATTGAAATTTAAGCCTAGTGGGACTCATTTTCCATTCTGGACGAATTAGTCCCAATTCTAGAAAACTATATCGACGCCCATTTTAGCCAAATGGGTGTCTGAATCTCCAAAAATATTTATGAAATAGGTAAACTAGGACTCATTCACCACTCTAGGAAAATTATTCCATTCAATCTTTTCTGAAAACTCAAAAATGGAATCTATAGCTTTTGGTCCGCTCAATCTGCACCTCCAGGTACCTAGATCTAAAACCTTGATTTTTGAAGTTGTAAATGAATTTTTGTGTAAGTTTTGGCCTTAAAAAAGTGGATATTACTTCAAAAAGTTTTCAAACTAATCTTCAATAATCTCAAATCCATCCAAGCACCTAAATTTGCAAACGCATAATGAAAGAGAAATAAATGGTGAATGTTAGGGTATAGGGGTTTGCCTTGGTCAAACCTCTTTTTAGGTAATTAAACCAAAATGATGAAAATATGTAATGAATCATGAAAAAATGGAGTTTTTACCTTTCCATGATGATGGAACTTGAATTTATACAACAAAACATGAAGATTCTTCCCTTGATTGTCTGAAAAGTGCTACCTTGGTGACTGAGAATGACAAAACCCTAGCTTGCTTGACTTGAGATGGAAGACAAATGATGAATGAAGTTAAGTTATTATGAACTAAGGTTTAGAGACTTATATTTATAGGAAATTCACCTTATTTTCCCATTAATAGGATCCCTAAGGCCGACATGGAGAAAAATTAAACTTAAAACCTAATTTTTCCCACTCAAACCTTGAAAATGGCTCAAAATGGGACTCATTCACCACTAATGGAAAATTGGTCCCACATATATGGGACTAATTCACCACTAATGGTGAATGGGTACCTAAAGGGCCATTTTTGCTAGCTAGAATGTCGATAAGTAAGAAAATCAAGCTTATATGATGACTATGTCAGTTATTTGATACAATTAAGCCTCAAGATGCACAATATGGGTTAAGAGAGGCCTATTAATGATTATTTAAATGTCAAATAGGGCTTAGGACACAAAATTAAATGTGAAAGTGTGATTAAATACACTTTACAACACTAAAATGAGGTCCACATAGCCTAGGAAGGCACAAGAACCAATGTGAATGTGCAAGACACATTACAACACTAATTTAACATTAAGTTTATTTCAAAAACATTCTAGATTGATGTAATAATTTTATTAAACGCATTTTATATTGTTTAATTAGGAAAAAATGGGTTCACTAAGTCTAGAAAAGCGTGAAAGTATCTTACAACACTTTACAACACCTTTACAAGACGTCATTAAAAACATGTTATTCGCTTTGCAAGGGTCCAAGACCTAATGTGGATGCATAAAATTCCTCACAACACTAGATTAAGGCCTAATTAAGTCTAATTTATCATGAATTAATCCCATGTCAAGAAAAGGGTCCTTTTTTCTATGGCACAAAAACATTATAGCAAAGAAATATTGACCTTGAATCCATGGATCCCTCATGTGTTTGGACTTTCATGGGGGAAACCCCTCCCCTTTACATGATATAGCTTATTTGGAAACATATGACTTTGCATAGGGCTTTTTGAATAATCTATCATGTCCTCTTTATTGTTAGTATTTATCATTTTCTACTTTAAAGTAATTGCTCATAGCATGGTGTTTAGCAATTTCTTAATTAAAGTGGGGACATACATTAGCATTATTCCTTTGCATTTCTCATGTTTCATTGTGTAGTATTCTTACTTCATGCAATGCATTTTTCACTTTGTGGTGACATTGGGCGTGATGTCCTTCAAGAGTGTGATCTATCTTAGCTTATTGTATTCCTCTTAGTGGTTTGATGTGACACACTGCATCCCCTATGTTATGAATCTTCTATTTTTTTATTGGTCCTCTCTTGGAGACATTAGCCACAATTTTACCTAAGTTAAGACCTTACATGAACTAATAAAAACTCCTTTGAGTGTACCTTACACTATTTTTCATTTATAATTTATCTATTATATGGCCACCTTGCATAACACACTTTGCTTGCTTGTGGATCCATCCTTTTTGTTCATGAGTTTTAAGCATACAAAGATTTTCTTTTCTCATAAATCTCCAAGTTCATTGTTGTGTGGCACATTATCAAAGTTATTAGGAGGTATATATTTGGTATGGTTGTATGTATGGGAGCCAAACTCAGGCATGACTTTCCCATAGCCACTTGCTTGTCTGTGCGAGTGCATACTGGTTACATGCATATGTGTCTTACTAGGGGCTCACCTAGTGGACGGCTTGAGGTTACACTAGCCCTTGTGAGTGTGTGTTGGTTTGCATAGTGGACATCATGCTCCACTTGTCAACATTCCTAGACAAACAACCTAGATTTGAGCCATAACATGCAAGACAAGCAGTCGAAGCTTGATCCATGCCTTTCACTTTTATTTTTCTTTATTTTTTTCTTTGGAAATGTACACTTGTATCTTTTTGTTGCTTCATACATTATTTACATGTGTGTTCTTTTGTGCCTATGTTGGTTTGCAATAGGATCTTGATCTTGGGGGCTTGCACAACCCTCTTAATCATTTTTGTCTTATCTAACTAGCATTGGTATGCTTGAACCCCTCTTGATGTGAGCTTTTCTACTTTAGTGTGAGTTTGAAGCAAGTTCCTCCTCTCACTAAAGTGGGGGCTAAATTTAGTGTCAAAAAAATGTATCCCTTTACATTTTCATAATTGTTTAGGTCATCCCTACTAAAATTGGGCTTCTTTACACCTTATTTGGTCCTATTTTGCATCCACAAGCCCTATTTAATGCATCTTTCCAAGGATAATCCTGACATATATCAATTGATCAATAATAATTTAATGATTTTGGATTGTATGGCCCAAATTTAGTGATCTAGGACTCATACACCACCTTGGGCATATGGGTCCCACCTAAGTTTTAGGGCCTAGATCTGAATTTGGCAATAAATAAAATTTTCTTGAAATTTGTGTACCAAGCCTAGCCTACTGGGACTCATACACCCCAATTGGTGTATGTGTCCCTCTTAGCTTGGACCTAATTTTTAATTCAATTCTTAGTAGTATTTTATTCTCTTGGATCTAATGTCGGCTTGTAGTGTTGTAATTTTGGGAAATTTGGCATAAACAAGTATAAATACAAGGTTATTTCACATATTTTCTCCTAGAAATTTAAGTGATCTTATGAGAAATCAAGTGAGAGAATTATAAAGCATTCAAGATTATTCAAGAGTGATTATCAATTATTTTGGAGCACTATTCAAGTATCAAGCATCATGTCAAAGTCATCATGCATCATGTTTTTTTTTAGTTAACATTTGTGATGTAGGGTTTTATGATTCAAGCAAGCATTCAAGTCAAGGTCCATATCATACAAGAGTCAAGATCCACATTCATTCTAGCCATTACATACAAGATTATAGCCTTTTCTTCAAGGGTTTGGTGAGTTGCAACATTGCATATTTTTTTATTCATCATTCCTTCATTCTATTTCTATTCATTTCAAGGGTTGATTACCAAAATGAGGTTTGACCAAGGAAAACCCCTATCCACTAACAAAACAACATTTTTCCCTCTCTTTGATGTGTAATTTACAAATCTAGGTGGTTTAGGTTGAAGATCCATTGAAGAGAAAGTTTGGAGAAAGTTGTCAAGTTGTCAAAATTGTAATCCACATTGCAAGATCATAGAAAGTCACCTATAGATTGGAATTCAGTGATTCAGACTCAAAGATTCAGCAAGAGAGAAGCTATAGGAGAACCTAAGAGGATGTAAAAGTTTTAGATGAACCCTAATACTAGGACTAAATCATCACTAGTGGCATATGAGTCCCAATATACCATATTTTAGACATTTCCAACAGATCTTGAGTTGCCAATTTTAGATTCCAGTTTCTGTTAAAAACCCTAATCTAGGACTAAATCACCCCTATTGGCTGATGATTCCTAGTGTGCATTAAAATTTATTATTTATAGGATTTCAAACCCTCATTCAAGCCTCTTCAATTTCCAGGTGCACCTCTATTTATCTTCAATCCATTATTCTAATTTGAATTCATTTTTAGGTCATTTACTTAAGTCTTGCATATCATTTACATTTCTTGTCTTTCCAAGCCATAGCTTGGTGGTGAACCCCCTTTTGGTTTTTAATCACACCCTAGGAAACCTTATTGTAGATCTCTTTCCCTCATTTCCATCTCTAGATTGAGATCTTTAAGTTTTCCTTAAGTGAAACTTTTAGGAAATTGGTTGTTCTATCTCCCTAAACATAGAGCGACAATTTTTGAAGTTTCAGTTAGTGAGATTTATTTTAGGTCCATGCCGACCTAAATCAAATGTTTCACATTTGGTTTAAGCTCAAATATTTTTATGATTCAAGTGTGGAGCAGATAAGGCAATTTTGATTTGATATAAGGCTACAGGGTAAGTCCACAAAGTTGAGTCCACGAAACGTGGAATTTTTTGCCTTAACCAAAAAATTGAAATCGGCTTTGACAAAACGGGATCCCAATTTTAATAAACTGGATCCCAATTTTAATAAACAGGATCCCGATTTTTAAAAATCAAGATCCCGTTTAGCTTCGGGATCCCGAGCCTAACACGAAACAGGATCCCGCTTTTTAAAAATTGGGATCCCATTTCCCATAGGATCCCAAACCAATGGAAAAGGAATGGGATCCCGATTATAATGAAATGAGATCCTGATTACCACAAGACAGGATCTCGATTTGTATAAATCGGGATCCCGTTTTGTAGAAATTGGGATTCTGTTTTATATTGGTATTTATTTTTTTAAAAATGAACAGAATTCACTACATAGCGGACGGGACCACGAGTATTGGCGACAGTGACCCCCACAAATAGCCACAGGTGCCCACCTACGTCCCATTTTTTTTGCATTTTTCTATTTTTAATTGAAATTATGAAGAAAATAAATGAATTTAGCATGTTTTTTTTAATTTATTTCATGTTTTGAGCATTTTTTTAACTGTTATAGTAGAAATGAATAATTGTAAAAATAGACAAAAAAATGCAATGAAACTTGAAGGTTTTTTGATAAAAATGAAAAAATGAACCTTGAATTGTGTTTTACAAACAAAATTTAACTTTTAAAACCTAAATTGTTCGATTAAACCAAAAAAAATTGAATTTGAAAACCCTAATTGAAACAAAACAAAAAAATTGCATTTCAAAACCCTAGAAATCGAAATGAAATAAAAAAATTGCATTTAGAAACCCTAATCAAGCTTTTTGAAACCCTGAATTCAAATCAAGCGAAAAAAATTGAATTTGAAAACCCTAGTTTGAATTGAAATGAAAAAATTGCATTAAAAACCTTAATTACTTAGAAATTGAAACCCTAAATTGAAATCGAACAAATCATTTTGATTTTGAAAACTAGGTAATTTCGAGCTCAAAAAAAATCATTTGCATTGCTTAAATGTTTTAAATTTTTTTTGCATTGTATGGAAAAAATGATATGTTAAACTTTAACTTTTCAATGTTAAATTATAATTAGATTAGAAAACAATATGTTAAAGAATAGTTAAAATTAATAAAGTTTATCTTGATGTTTGTTTGCAAATTTAGTTAGCAAATTCGTAAATCTAAGCACGTACAATCGATTCCAATTGGCACTAACTTGCAAGTTTAAATTATTCCAAGGGCCACCCAAACTTCACCCTAAGTTTGCTAAACCTTAGACCCTAAACTGTAAAAACTAAACCCTTAACACTAAAGCATTTGAATTTTGTCTTAGGACCTTAAAATGAAATTTGATTCCCTTAAAAAACCTTCTGTTGTCACCATTTAGTAGAGATTTTTGTAATGTTTTCACTTATTTGAACACATAATATTAAACCTTTTGGTTTCTACAAGTTTATGAAGAGTGGATGATCACTCTCTATGACACTTAGACATGATCATTAGGGATCTAAATCATTGGAAGAAAACTTTATTCTATTATATCCACAAGATAGGAGAGCGCGAGTGAGTGCTATGGGTAAAGTTTCTTTCATTGGACATACCTAAAATTATGTAGGTTCAATGTCAAGAATGGGTCTATTTGGTAGATTTATGAAAACTATTATGAATATCTAGAATGCCATAAAAGTATAATTATAGCAATTCCAATTGGAAACACTTGGGTACATATATATCATATGAAATTTAAATCTAGTAAGGTGTCTATTATATAGGAGAGTTGATAATACATGGAAAGAGGTTTGTATGGGAATATATGTATTAAGAAACACATACCACATGACCTCTATAGGATTTTTAAGATGTGATCCTAGATAATAATCCACCCATCCTCAATCATAATGGATTCTTTAGCAATTAAGAGAGATTCAATAACCATAAAATTACCTATATTTTGATACTATATAGATTTATGTGGAAGGATAGAAATGCATCAATAAGGAGACCAAGATGGAACCATTTAACACCTAGAAGGTGCACCTATTACATGGGAAAGGGAGGAGGTACATGTGATGATAGGTTGGAGGAACTACATGCTATTATTACAATTTAGAGATAGGAGGATGATTCATATAAAAGAAATACAATTAAATATTTATATTATTTAATATATTATATTTAATAAATATTAATATAATATAATATATTAAATAATATAAATATTTAATCTCATAAAATATAATATAAGATTACAATTAATGATAGGTAATGTCACAATTTACTTGGGGTTTCAATGAGGATTAGACTTAAAAGATTCAATTAGGTTTGTAGTAAATAGTTAGGTTACAATTAGGAATATATAATAAATATTAATATAATTATAATACAAATATAAATTAATTTAAATATAATATAATTTAATATAATATAATTTAGGAATACATTTAAGATTAGGTAAAGGTTATAATTTAATTAAGTTTCAATTAGGTTTACAATTCAATTAGGATATGGTTAGGGGTGGGGATCATTTATCATTCTATTATGGTTAGAGTATGGGTTACATTTAAGATTATTGTTATTTTTGTGATATGTATAGATTGATTCATTTTTAACATGATACTTTTTTTTATTAGAGGGGTAAACACTTTTGACCCAGAGCTAGATGGAACTAATGAGGCTATAGTATGACTAAATTTGGACCTCACTAGACATCTAGATCCCCTTAAGCCATCCTATCACCCTAAATCATAAATCAATTTCTTAAGGGTCCCAATATGACAAATTTCTTAAGGGGATCAAATAAGTTCTTAAAATTTGGTGAAGTTTCCCAAGGCAACCAAATTTAGCAATAATAAGATCATGCAAGATTATAATATGAATGAGATTTCATGATCTAGGTTGGTCAGTTGAAACAAGAGTAGATCTCAATCAACTATTCCACAAGAAAATGTTCTTCACTAACTTGCAAGTTCATTAAATATGCCAAGGGGCACCAAAACTTTACCCTAAGTTTTGTAAACCCTAAACCTTGAACTCTAAAATCTAAACCCTAAACACTAAACCATTCATTTTGTCCTACCCAACACCTTAAAGTGAAATTTGGTTGTCTTAGGAAAATCCACCATATTTCATTCCCTTATGCCATGTAATTTTGTCCTAGGATCTTACTACATGTACATCCCCTTAAGTTATCCTATTACCCTAAACCTTGAACTCTAAAGTCTAAACCCTAAACCCTAAAGCCATCATTTTTTCTTTAAAGGCTCTTAATGAAATTTGGTTGCCTTGGACAACTTCACCAAATTTTATTCACTTGAGCCATGTCATTTTCTCCTAGGACCTCACTAGACGTAGATCCCCTTAAGTCATCCTATCACCCTAAATCGTAATTTGATTTCTTAAGGAGATCAAAGAAGTTCTTAAAATTTGGTGATCAAATTTGCCCAAGGCAACCAAATTTAACAATAATAAGATCCTGCAAGATTATACAATATTAATAGTTAATTGTATTTTCATTCAAGTAACATGTGCCTTAGACATATAAATGAGGCTTACATATAATTTTATCATTTGTATTCAATTATTTAAGACCATTTATATTAAATGGTTTAAAGGTATATTTCCTAAACATGTATCTTACATCTTGAAATTACAAATCCAATGCAGGTTCACTCATATCTTAAAGATCGCATGGATCCATTCAATAATATTCACAATCCACCTCCACACCATCCATCTCTAGCACCTTCACCTCCACCTCCACCCACTCCACCTCGTAACCCCCGCCTCCACCACCTGAAATCAATGAACATGCTCGTTTACAAGCACAAATCAATGCTAATGTTAGAACCATCCAAGATCAAATCAACATTATTCAAAATGAAGAATGTGTCGCACCTCCTATGAGGATGTTTGCATCTAGGATGCAAACCCTTGTTGATGCTGTCAGGGCTATGGATGGGATCGTAGATGAGCATCGTAGATGAGCATCGACAATGGCTAGAGGAGAGGAGAACTCTCGATTCTGAAAAGTAAAACACAAAGAAATGAAGATCTATGCAGTAGAGAGCCACAATAGTTTATAAATTAAAACAATGATCTTAAATAGTTATGAATTAATAAATTTGGTGAACGATGAATATTTTGTGTGATGAATTTATAAATTTGGTTCCAAATGGATATTCTTAGTGACATGAATTTATGATTTTGGTTCTAGATGGATATTTTTAGTGACATGGATTTATGAATTTGGTGGAATTCATGAACTTATAATGAATAATATATAATAGTACATATATTTTATATGACTATATATTTCAAGTTTATTGTTTAGTATGTATGCGCATGTATTAAAAATTTGCATATATAGTTCTTAAATTTTGAAATTTGTATCTATGTACATAGTTTAGTTTAATAATTTGTACACATGCAAATTATGCATCATATTTTTTATTTTAAATGTACATGTACATACATTTAATTTTGAATTTTGTATGGGCATGCTCTTGAGTTGAACAATCAATGTATATATATGTGCATTTCAATTAAATATATGATCTTAATATATGTATGCACATGGACTATTTTGTATGATTTAATGCAGGTGCACATTTATATTGAGTATAGCATGGATGATTTTAACACTGATGATATCATCAATCCACCACCTCCCCCTACTCCTCCCCCTTCACCTCCCCGTCCACCTAATATGTCACATCCAACACCTATCACATCTGACGAGGCTTGCTTGAGAGCACAAATAAATGATCAAGTTGCATCCTTACAAAATAAAATCAATGCTATGCAGAGTCAAGCATTGATTCCTCCACATGTGAGACGTTTTGTATCTACGATGCAAAACGTTGTTGATGCCATCAGGATGATCGATTCTAATCTTGATAGGCATCGACGAGATAGAGAACAAATGAGACAATTTTATTCTAATGGTCTCTCTTACAAACAAATATTAGACCTTAAAATAATGAAAGCCCATCTAGCCCCCTACTTTCTTGACCTCGTTACTCGACAACCCATTCCACCCAACAAATCTAGAATATCCATGAGGTGGTGCATACATCCGCAGATGAGTGCACATTTTTGGGATTGATGGTATATGGTTTTTATAGTCCCCCACATGCTAATTGGGAGTGCCCATTGTATTTTTTGAGAAAATTTTTTGTAGAATTTGTTTTGGGGAAAAAGCCCAATTATTTTGATTTTAGATCATTTCAGGGTGTTGGTGGCGGCATGCCACAACAAAGATTAGGGGCAAGGGTTGATCCCCGATGCCCTCGTGCATGTGCAACCCCTTGTTGTTTGCTCTTGGTCCTCCCATTCTTGCACTTGTACATCATCAAGCTCTGGTCTCAACATTAGGTTCCCTGAGTACACTTGTAGGAGACCTTGATCAGCATGCTTCTGCGATAGCGAGTGGGGAGCATAGAGATGATGATGATGGAGGAGTTTTTTATGGAACTGGTTCGAGTATCATTCCAAGAGTGTCGAGGCTCGTCCCCCATATATGTACTAGTTGTCACCAAGTATGTTATGGACCTGATCAAGCCACACCTACTTTAGGTGGACGGGGAGATTCTAGTGGTTCATCTGGTCACATCAGTTCATTTGTAGAGTTCCTCACAGCAAACCATCACCTTGAGGACACTGCGACATAGGTATAAATATGCATCTAGATGTACGTTCATTTTATAAGAATTTTTATGGTTGTATATATCAAAGAAAAGTTTGCAATACATTTTAACAATCAAATTGTTTGGTGTGCAGATGACACTAATGATGAAATGGCAATCATCTGTTCCACGAGTACATACATTGACACCGGTCATAATCAGCAACCCTTATGGGGTATTTTGATTTCAATTTTTAAAATTATATATGAAATCATAAATTATTTAACTTGAGTTTTAAATTTATAATTGAATCACATATATGTTTGAAATATTTATGTTGGTTTAGGCAAGTCAATCGGCATCCACGTCGATTCCTCCTGAGGGATTGTCAAGCACTCCTCCACTATTGGGCATCATAGACCAGGGGCAGGTACATTCATATTGTAAATTTGTTTAAAGTTTACATTAGTATAGTTACAATTTTATGAGTTTTGGATTCACTAGATATATGAAACGCATGCATGTACACTTGTAAATATTATAAGCATTAAATGTCTATGTACATGTATGTCTAGGTTGATACCACAATAAGAATGGGCATTGGGCAAACATTTGATGTTGCAGTTACTCATCAGGCCACTGATTTCCAGGTTGTTTACAAAACTTTCTACACAAAATGTGCAAACTTGAATATATATATATTAACCTAATTCAATTGTACATGCTTTAATTTTGATCTTGTAGGACTTTGTTAGTGCGACTTTCAACCCTGACCCAGACATAGTTACACCACCAGGAGGACATGTAGAGCAGGTTCCAGATCAAATGGTAATTTAATTTTTTTATTATATTTAAAGTCAATTATAAATTTTAAATTGAATATATACATAATTTGAGATTTTTACATATTCTTTTTCTTTTATAGCATGAGACACATCTTGTAGTTGAGCATGTATAAATAGGTCCTGGAGAAGAGCCTAGTGCACAACTTCGGAATACGGTACAATGAAAATATGATAACTTATTTAAATTAAATTGAATTAAAAATAATAATTTTAGAGTTGTACATCTAATTTTTAATTTCTTTGTCTTGTTTATGTAGATTGATTTAGAGAATTTAGAGGTTGCTTCAGGTGCACCAGAGCATCCAGATGTAGATATGATGGTAATTTAATTTTATGGTGGATTATAAATTAAATTGTCATTAAATCATTTTCTATTGTCTGACATCTGATTTCATCTTTCTCTTATACAAAGTGTTTCAGGTCATCCCCATAGTCCGCATGGTGTGAAGAGGTCTCTTGATTATAGAGACAGTACATGACCTAGAAACATGTGATTTTATGTATTATATTTGTTTATTTCATGGACTATATTTCTTGTTTCTCATGTACTTTGTTGGACTTTATTTCATGCGCTTAATATATTGGTTTCATGCACTTAATATGTTACATAAATTATGGACTTTATTATTGTTTGAAATTTTAATTTACACATGTACATTTATGCATTTTTTATTCATAATCAAGACATTAATATAGGGCATTAATGTGAAATTTAGTGATCTCATAAATGGATTAATATAGGAAATTTTAATATTTATACTAACAAATTTAGTGATTTCATACATGATATACATGATATGTACATTCAATAAATAGCGATAATTACTCAATGAACTTATTCAATTCACATCAATCAATAATCAGTCAATAAATCATAATTTACAAACAAAAGCAATCTATTTATATACCGGAAAGGATAAAATTTTAAGAAATAAACAATACCATAGAAGATTAGAGAATAAAAGCATTAATAAATACTATAAATAATATCTAACACTAATTTATAAGTTGTCAAAACAAATAATGACGTCTTAAGGGGGTGTCTAAAGGGGTCATAATAGAACGTCTTAAGGGGATGTCTTAAGGGGTTATAATACATCTTAAGGGGATTTCTTAAGGGGTTATAATACGTCTTAAGGGGATGACTTAAGGGGTCTTAAGTGGATGTCTAAAGGGGTCAATAAATAGTGATAATTACTCAATGAACTTATTCAATTCACGTCAATCAATAATCAGTCAATAAATCATAATTTACAAACAAAAGCAATCTATTTGTATACTAGAAAGGATAAAATTTTAAGAAATAAACAATACCATAGAAGATTAGAGAATAAAAGTATTAATAAATACTATAAATAATAACATCTAACACTAATTTATAAGTTGTCAAAACAAATAATGATGTCTTAAGGGGGTGTCTAAAGGGGTCATAATAGAACGTCTTAAGGGGATGTCTTAAGGGGTTATAATACGTCTTAAGGGGATGACTTAAGGGGTCTTAAGGGGATGTCTAAAGGGGGAACATGTTAATTAAGGGGATGTCTTAAGGGGTCTTAAGGGGATGTCTAAAGGGGTGATAATAGAATGTCTTAAGGGGATGTTTTAAGGGGTCTTAAGGGGATGTCTAAAGGGGTCATAATAGAATGTGTTAATTAAGGGGATGTCTTAAGGGGTCGTAAGAGGATGTCTAAAGGGGTCATAATAGAATGTCTTAAGGGGATGTTTTAAGGGGTCTTAAGGGGATGTCTTAAGGGGTCATAATAGAATGTCTTAAGGGGTCATAATATGTCTAAAGGAGTTGTCTTAAGGGGTCTTAAGGGGGTGTCTTAAGGGGTCATAATAGAATTTCTTAAGGGGATGTATTAAGGGGTCATAATACATCTTAAGGATATAATTGATTTAACAATAATGTATGCATGATATTTAGTGATTATACACTTAGACATAAAGTTTCAAAGTAGGAAAACATGCACATTTAAGAAACAAAATATATAGAATATTGATTTGATACATAGAAGTACATAGAGTATGTTTAATTCTATAAGTATGTATGTACATATATGTCATCTCAAAACAATGTTTACAAATTTTGGATATGCCATCTCAAGAACATCTCAAACTTGTGGCTAGAATGTAGTAGGTCTTCACACCACCTGATATCAAAAAGGACAATTTAAATCAATTTCAACTAATAACACACTTGACCAATGTCGAAACATGTATTTAATGTATTTAAAAGGACAAAATAAAACTAAAACTATATTTACCTGTATTTACTTATTCCATTGTACCATCTGCATCCTCTCTCTTTTTTGCAATGCATCTATGATTGCCTCATGCTCTTCCATAGAAATTGACCATAGCACTTTTTTTGAAGGTCTCCCACGATACCGCTCTATTTTTATATTTGTTGCCACCACCAAATGTGAATAATGCGTAATCTTTTTATGTGTTTTATAGTCTTCGAATGCAAGTAGACCATTCTTTCTTCTCAAATATTTTCGTAGCCAAGTGCCAACAACCACCACCGATCCTATTGGAAAACATGTTCAAAAACCATCATCAAATAAGTTCTCAAAAATTTCTTAAGGGGATCAAAGATTTGTTCTAAAAAATTGCTTAAGGGGATCTAAAACTTGTTATAAAAAATTTCTTAAGGAGGCGTCTTAAGGGGATCATCATACCTGTTGGATAATGAAAGCCATCATCATCTTCTTGAGGTGTTATCAACTTATGTTTAGTTTCCACACAATGAGCCAACCAATATTTTCTTTGCTCTTCATTCCCCTCAGGTGCAATAACAACATACACATGTCTTGCCAACAAAATTTGATTTAATAACTTGTGCATATCCATATAAATAATTTAGTATTACAAAAAAACTTAATAAAGTGAAATAAATTGAATTAAAATTACCTTCTTGTACAAGGTCTAAAACATGGTCATAATCTTCAGATGCAAACAATTGATCATTTTCTTCAATAGTTCTTTCATATTGATTATGTGCTTCTGCAGGTGTCAATGATCTTTGCTACCACTGTTCAACCCATTCTATATTTTCACAAGCTTCCCAATGTCGTGAGATACAAAACTGGAAAAAACATGCAAGCTCCCTTGTCCAAATAGTCCATGTGCTTGTTGTTGCACTCCTAATTGAATGCCATTTAGTAGATCCACTGATTGTCTCACAATAAACTCTAGATACAATGTTCTCTTCTTCCACCAACCAAAAGAATCAATGAACTGTAGAGTAATCACAGGTGCAGATAATCTTCTATTACACCAATCCACAATCTCACGTGCATCTTTAAATTTTACTAAATCCTCGAATTTTAATTGTTCTCTAGCAAGAATTCTTTTGACACACACACCAGCTCCATCATGTTCTCCTTTACCATGCCCAACTTAAAAAAAACTCCATATATGTTGGACATTAAGTTCCTTGTGAACCCTACTTAACCAATAGAACATTCTAGCATTTTTGAACTGCCCCATACAATTATCTGACCATATGAGGTGTTCTTTCATATGGATTCCTCTTTCTCTTAAATTTCTATAAAATATACTAAAACAATATTGAACAAACTCTGATGAGTGTAACCAATTGTCACTCAAATAAAAATGATACTCCCTCAAAACTTTTCTATCATCCTCAGTGCTATCATCTGCATGTCTATAAACAATATGGACAAACATAGCTATTTGCACTGAATTATAATATTGAGATTGAATTTCCTCTTGCGGAGCGAGAGTATAATTCTCCACAAAATCAACCACTGAAAGTATAGTACCAATTGGAAATGTGTTTCTACATGTGCGAAATTGGCCATCAAGCCATCGAGCATGTTCAGAGTGCATGGCATATTTTGGTACAATTTTATTCTTAAATTCACTCATAAATGCATGCACACTAACTTTTTCTATAACTAAATCACAAGCGCTTTCCTATTTTTCCATCTTTTAAAGAATAGTGAACATTCCTAAATCTTTTGACATCTACTAATTGTTGTCCAAAATCATGATCAACACTTTCATGCAAACAAATTCTTAAAAATGAAATATTTCCACAGTTAATGCATTGTCCAGAAATACAAGAACTTAAATAAAATAATTTATCATTAGATTTTTCACAAAAAAACCTAAAATAAACTCTCTTATTGCTTCAGGTGGCATAATATCAATACCAAAATCCTGTATAATCATGTTAGTATGCAAGGTACAACGTATATATCGAAAAACATCATAAAAATAATGAAATTGAATCTGTATTTTACAACAAGATATCCATTGCTTATTAATTTTTACATACCAGGGTTTACATTTTTCAAAAGACCTTTGACTTATTTTAATATTACCAGGTAACACTGAATCGCTACAAAATTTTCTATAAAATTCAGTTTGTGTTATATCTAATAGGTGTTTTGGGTGAGGATCGCGAACTTTGGACCCCACCCTTAATTTTAAAACATCTCTAGCATTAGATGAAACCCTAGTATTATCATGCCAATATTTTTCGATCAAAGATTTAATTTCAACATTAAATTTTATATCAAACCTCGGTAGTCATCCACTAAAACTCCAACATTGATTGATAGGATCATTTTATATACTTTCTCTTATTTTTGCTGCTCTTAGTAATGTTTTAGGATGTATTTTTAAAACTTCACTAATATTGCTTACCATTCTTTTATTCAAAGTTTCTTTATTAACTATAGCAGTAGTTATTGCTCTTCTTGCTGCGGTTTTATCTTTAGATCAACTATTTTTCCCAATAGATTGAATGGCACTAGCAACAATAGACATACACATGTTTTGATGATTAATCTTTTCTTTTTGGTTTAACATAAAATCCTAACCTTTTCATTACTTTCCTCATCTTTTGCATTCTTATCAATTGCATCATTAGTTGACATTGAAATGCAATTTTTTTATGATAAAAGAATTTGGTGTATATTCTATTTGCATGTGTTCTTATTTGCCTCCAAGAAATTTGACTAGGAAGATTATCGAAAACACCACTTCCAATTTTTAAAAAAGTATTTTCATTAAATTCAACATCACATTCTAGATTTTCATCTTCATTTTCATCTTCATCTTCATTTTCATTTACATTTTCATCTTCATTTTCATCAACAAAGCGGTTTTCATTTTCATTTTCGTCAACAAAATAGTTTTCATTTTCATTTTCATCAACAAAAGCGGTTTTCATTTTTCATTTTCATTTTTCATCTTCATTTTCATCAACAAAATGGTTTTCATTTTCATTTTTCATCTTCATCTTCATTTTCATCAACAAAGCGGTTTTCATTTTTTCATTTTCATTTTCATTTTATCAACAAAAGCAGTTTTCATTTTCATTTTCATTTTCATCGAAAATACAGGTTTTGTTTTCATTTTCAAGAAAATGACCATTTTGATTTTATTTGCAACAAAAGATTTTTCTTTTTTGTTTTCAACAAATTCTATAAAAGTTTCATCTCTCTAAATATAGTCAATGTCAACATCATTAAGTCCAGCATCTTGTAAAACTTCTACATACAAATTT
This sequence comes from Sequoia sempervirens, assembly GCA_007258455.2. Taxonomy (NCBI): domain Eukaryota; kingdom Viridiplantae; phylum Streptophyta; class Pinopsida; order Cupressales; family Cupressaceae; genus Sequoia; species Sequoia sempervirens. The sequence continues at coordinate 238,795,024 of VDFB02086081.1, forward strand.
ACCATTTCACTAACATGTGGATTTGAAGACATACCTGGATTTGTGCATATTGAAACATTCTCCATAGCATTCAAAGAGGGATTTGAAGACATAGTAGGACTTGTTTGTATAATCATATTCTTCTCCAAATTGACTCCTTGAATATTAGCTTCATCTACAACCATGGTATCCTCAATGTTTTCATCTTCAATAGTTGTTGAATTGGTTGCTCCATCATCATTCATTGATTCCATTCTCATTCTTCTTTGTCTTTGTCTTTGTCTCTCTTTTTCACTATTTGCTTCAACTTCTTGAGGATTCAATGTCTTCCTTCTCTTATTACAAGCTTTATCTCCCATAATTATAAAATTCTCAAGCACAAATGAATGTTAATAGTGAAATACTTCAAAATATTCAATCCAAATTGGAATTTGAATACCTATTAGGAAAAAATTCTTCCTCTTGTCTTCCTCAAAACAAGTAGAAAACTAGCACAATTCCACTTTAAAAATTGTTTTCTTCATACCTCCTTTGAAAAATTCAATCCATATTGCAAATTGAAAACCTTTTGTTCCTCTGGGGCGGGGGCCCTAGCTCGGTTGGCTAAGTAATTTCGTTGCGGCTCGGCTGGTCACGAGTTCTAGTCTCTCCCGTCCCGTGGTACCGGAGGGCGTGTCGCGCCAGCGCCGCCGATCACGTTAAAAATTTTACCAGGCGCACTGCAGTTTATAGGGGGTCGTGCTACCCGATTCCTGCAGTCTAAAAAAAAAAAACCTTTTGTTCCTCCAAACAAGCACAAAAATAACACAATTCCACTTCAAAAATGGTGTAGATGATGCCTCATTTGATAAAATCAAGTTCACCACCTGTAAATAGAATAGCTTATGAAAAATAATTTACTTTTACTTCTCTCGGTCGTACATGTGAAGTTGTAGACTTCACAGTAATTTTTTGCAGAATATTTAAATAAAGGAAATGGGATCTCGTTTGTAAAATGGGATCCCGCTTATAAAAAATGGGATCCCATCTATAAGAAGCGGGATCCCATTCCTCGGCATTGAATGTGGGGACCGTTGTAAATGAAACGGGATCCTATTTATGAAACGGGATCTCGTTTCCTTTACAACGGTCCGAAAATTGTATTGTGGGGAACGAGATCCCGATTATAGGACAGGATCCTGATTATTAATAAACCGGATCCCGTTTTATAATCGGGATCCCACTTTTTAAAATTTGAATTTTTTTTTGCTTTGTGGCCAGGCTTTTGCCTAGGTTTTTGGTTCGGGAAAAGTATTGGAAGTCCGAACCTATGCCTTCAACCTGGTTTGACCTGCAAGTTGAAGGTCCTAACACTGTCAAAGAAAAATATCGACTTTGGACATATGGCTGACGACCTTTTTTGCAAAAGTTTCTGATGAAATTAAAACCCATTTTAGATGAAACAATGCAGATTCTAAATATGTAATTTATTTGGTAATTGGATTATTTTTTCTATTTTTCAATTAATTTCTAATAAAATTGGTCCATAAACTTTAAATATCAGGGTTTTTTACTATTTTAATAACTTTTGATCAATGTAACATTTTGACAAACGGATTGCATGAGAACAAACTTCAGAAAATTCTTTTCAATTTAAAAAAAAAATCAAAAAATGAAAAGTTTAGGTCATCTTATGCATGTCGTACACAACGATTTTTCAAAACGACAAATCTGCCTAATAAAAATTTAACCAAAAAAAAATATTAAATAAAAAATTACAAAAAAAATCAAGAACAAGCTTCGGTGAGTCACAAAACTTTTCCCAAAAGGATTTAGAAAAATATGATAATTTAAGTCAAAATATGGATGTCGTACACATGCATTGTATGGTAAAAAAAAATGACTTTTAAATAGTGGTTTTTAGAAATGCCTATTAAAACTCAATTTGTACAATCTGGGTATTGAAATAAATTACATATTTGGAAACTAGACTCCAAGCACTACATTTATGATTACTGACTTTTTTAAAGATTTCATCTCTAATTGCTTCAAATTTTAAGGTCAAATGTGTCAAATTCTGAAAATTAGGAAAAACACTTCCACTTTTTGGCCAAAAAGTGGACTCAACTTCTTGCACACACCCTACATCTAATTAGGTCAACCTAATTGATGTATGTAGATGAATTGGATTTATATGTAAGACATTTTTGAGATTGTAGGTATGACATATGGGTGATGAGATGTGAATATGCAAATTTTGTATGTACATGATTAGAACTAGAGTAGAGATATTGTGAATATTGAGCGATTGTAAAGCAAAGTAGTGTTTTGTATTTTGTAGATCTGATAAAGTACATAGAGTTAGTATATATTGAGCTTCAAAGTAACTAAATTCAGCACAAGGAAGGTGCATTTTGTATCAGTTCACATCTTGGTTGTGTAGCCATTTCTATCTTATGTATATTATTCTTTTTGTGGCTATAAACCCTATTGCATAGTGTGTCCTGATAGTGAGCCTCCTATAATATCTTATAACCAGTTATAATATATTGTGAGCTAATCCTCACCATGGTTTTCCATTTTTGGGTTTTCCACATAAAAATATTGGTGTTATGTGCCATGTGATCTTGTGATTGTTTCATGCTTTCATTCCTTGTTATAGTTAGATGTGTTTTGATAATTGGATGGGTTATGATCAAATGGTTTAATAGAATACTCATTCACCCCCCTTCTTAGTATTCTGGGTGTTCAACAATGTGGACCTAAAAATGCCAACAAAAAAAGAAGAAAAAACATAGCCAAAAGCTCTCCTCCCAACCATAGGATTAAGATTCAATCCACCCCCAAGCTCTAAGGGTCACATAGTTCTTCCCATGCACACACACATAACCACTATTCATATAGACTACTCAACAATTCCATACCCTATAACATTCACATTTACAACCATTTGCACATTACAACCATTTATACTCACAAATAAAGAAAATCCCAACACACAACTCATAACCAAAAATACAAGGAATTCAACATAGATTTTCACAAATAAATTAAGAACACCACAAATATTCATTTACTCATCAACAAAGATCTAATAAAGGGAATATCTTACCAAAATATTTACTATCCATCATGTGGAAACCTCTCCTCCTCAAGACCCAGTCCTTCCATTCTTCCTCACCCATCCTTTCTTTTTTCTCCATCAATAATTCTCCTCCCAAATGAGAAAGCATCCAAAAGAAAAGAATAAATCCAAAAAGATAAGAGAGATAAGCCCCCTTCTCACTTAAGGAGAAATAATAAATAGAAGGGGAAAGAAAACTACCTTTTCATAACTGTTAGAGTAATAAGTTATTATGCTTAATTAATTATATCATATTGATTAATTAATTAAGTCACTTATTCCTCTTTGTTACTTAAGCTAAACTTAGGCACATTAATAATTAATTAATTATTAGTTATTAAGTGTGCACACTAGGGTTTCATTTAGGGTTTCCCTTTTAGGGTTTCTTGATCTCCTTCATAAGGATTGATCTCTATGTAATCATTGATTCTCTTAATGCATTTTTACAATTTGAGGTTCAGAGAACATCTTCTTTGGTTCTTCATATCTTTTGCATGTGATAGGTATCCATCTTGCATGTAGGTGATCTTGGTTTTCTAACATGGTATCAGAGCTCCAGACCTGCAACTGCCTGTTCGTGATCTGAAGATATGGCCTTTCAGTGAGTTTCTAAGCAAGGGTTTCCACAGGCATCATTTTTGCAAAATCTGGGGGTAGCCATTTTTTCGGTGCATTCTGGAGCAAAACGGACACCGCCATCGCGTTCGCAGCACTCCAAAACCCTAAGATCGCCTATCGTTTTGCTCAAATCCGAGCAGTTGCAATGAGAGGAAAAAAATTTTAAGGGCACGCAGATCCGTATAGATCTAGGCCCTATTTGTCTCAATTTTTCGTGTAGGCGAATAGTACAGGTTTTCTAGTTTTTTAATATTTTTTTCTAGTTGATAAAAAAAAATCAGGTTTTTCTATTCTTTTTCCTGCATGCAAAATTTTATTTTGCTATAAAAAAAAAAATTCAAATCAAATTTTTTGTTTGTTTTTTGAAAGAAAAAAAGAAAAATATATATATTAAAAATTTTGCAGGGGTACAGACCTACGTAGGTCACATCCCTGCGTAGTTCGTACTGTACTTGTGTGGGCCACCCACTCCATCCGACCATCGACGACACCTTATTCATCGTCGGCAGATCCATCTACCGGCTTTTTCCCTCGGCTCTGGGCCCCTCTCTTCACCGGCGGGATCCTTCCGTCAGCCGACATCTAACATCCACCAGCAAGGTTTGACCACCGGCAACTTCCCTCCACCGGCAGCTTCCATAACCGGTGGTCAAATCCAGCGGAGGTATACCTCATTGTTTCCAACGGGAGTTACAAAATATTCCGGTAGAAATGGAGATTTTGACAGCCGAAAATTTTTCCCAGCAAGGGGGGCATTTTTTGCCCCGACGGCTAGATGGCTGTCAATTTTAAGCTCCCATTTTTTTGACGTCATCCGTACGAGCGGCCCCTCTTTGCCCCTCCTAGCCCTAATTTGCCCTAAAAGAGCAGTTTTTTCTTTTGGTCATAACTTGGGCATATGGTATCGAAATCGGGAAAATGAGATATTGTCGGAAAGCTGGTTCTTAGCACTTTTATTTGGTATAGTTTATTTTATAGTATTCTTCTGTTTTACTGCATTTATTTCTGTTTGAAGTTAGATGTACTTTTTATGCTTCCGAGCTTATAAATTTTTGCCACGATCTCTGATTTTCGCTATCTTTGCGGCGTTGGAAAGGTATTAAGGAGCTCTATGTTACTATCCATGTACTCTTTCTACATATGTCCTAGGTTTATCACTTAGTCCAGATTTGACCCGATGGGTTGTTTGGCGATTACTTGGATGTTTTGGCAGTTGGGAGAGTGCATCTTGCATCTTTGCACTTTGTTTTCAGTAATACATCATTCAATAATTACTTGTTGCTTCATAGATTCCAGAGTTGTTCCTGTTTGGAGTTTTTGAGTGTTCTGTGGCATCGGGTCTGCTGTTGCTTTATCATGATTCCTTGATTCAATCAATGACTCTCATTAGGTTTCAGTAGTTAACAGAAGAATATTTCCTTGCTTGCTAGTATCAGGTTCCAGTGTTACTCTACAGAGTTCTTCCAGTGCTTCTTTGCAGCATGTCATCTCATTGTAGGGGGGTTTTGTCTCACTGGGTTTTTCCTTCTCTACCTCATTCTTGCATTTGTAATTGGGTACCTGATCAGGCCTAGTTGCCAGGACCCATCTTTGCTTTCATGCATCTTATTCTAGTGTTTTAGCTTCTTCCTAAGTTCATCTTAAGGGGGGGTGTTAGAGTAATAAGTTATTATGCTTAATTAATTATGTCATATTGATTAATCAATTAATTAAGTCACTTATTCCTCTTTGTTGCTTAAGCTAAACTTAGGCACATTAATAATTAATTAATTATTAATTATTAAGTATGCACACTAGGGTTTCATTTAGGGTTTCCCTTTTAGGGTTTCTTGATCTCCTTCATAAGGATTGATCTCTATGTAATCATTGATTCTCTTAAAGCATTTTTACACTTTGAGGTTCAGAGAACATCTTATTTGGTTCTTCATATCTTTTGCATGTGATAGGTATCCATCTTGCATGCAGGTGATCTTGGTTTCTAACAATAACTTCCCAACCACCCATCCAACTCCAACTTTCGCTAGTCTTCATAAATGGGTAGTTTGAGTGGGTTCCAAACTCTATTAAAGGGGTTTTAACACATAAAAGACCCCTAACCGATAAGCCTACCACCTAGGGAACTTTTTAAATAGTAAAAACCACATAAGGACTTCATAAAACATAAAATAAGTAATCATATTACAAAGGCATCTCAAGGGACAAGTAAAGAAAACTCTCACATACACACAACCCCTATTACACAAAACAAGGTTAAATCGCATGTCCTAGACAAGACCAAATATTCACAAGGATAAGATAAGGGAAATAGCTATGTGACCCCTGATCAACATTGACTAATTTCACCTATTTACTCAATCAGAAAAGTGACAATATTACTCATGATCAAAAATAGTCAACTAGAAAATTAAATCCACTAATCTACACAACATATAATTTAGCACTCCTTACCTACATAATACCTATTAAAATCAAACAATAATTTATCATACTATATGTTAATTCAAGATGTCACCACTTATGGAAGTGGCCTATTGAAACCTACCTTAAAATTGATACTACTATTAGTAACCATTAAATATAATTCATCAGCTCCATATTAACTCCTACTCACACCCACAATATGAAATCAACTAAGATAATATAAATCATTTGTTGTACATAATAATACTACTAATAACGAAACATCTCAATCAAGAAATCAATAGAGGTTGTGTATGTGTGAGGGATATATGGAGTGGTAGGGTGGGAGGGATAGAGGGAGGGAGAGAAAGATGTAAGGAGGGAGATAGGGTTTGGTAAGGTGGGAGGGAGAGAGAGAAGGAAGGAGGGAGATAGGTATTGGTAGGGTGGGAGGGAGAGATCGAGGGACAAAAAGAGGGAAGGAGGGAGATAGAGGTAGGACAAGAGGGATGGGTAAAGAGAGAGATAGGTAGGAAGGAAGGGGTAGGTGGAGAGAGGCAGGGTAGGAGAGGTAGGTACAAAGACTCAGGGATAGAGGGAGGGGTAGGTGGAGTTCCCTTTTGTGTGTGTGAAGGAGAGAGGGAGGGGTAGGTGGAGAGAGGTTGTGTGTGAGAGAGGGAGAGAGGGAGGGATAGGTGGAGGGAGAGAAAGAGGGAATGAGGGAGATAGGGAGTGGTAGGGTGGGATGGATAGGTATAGAGAGAGTTAGGGATGGAGGAAGGGGTAGGTTGAGATAGGTTGTGTGTGTGTGAGGGAGAGAGGTAGGGAGAGAGGGGGAAGGAGGGAGATAAGAAGTGGTAGGGTGGGAGGGTGAGAGGGAGGGACAAAAGGAGGGAAGGAGGGAGATAGGAAATGGTAGGATAGGAGGGATAGGTATAAAGAGAGTTAGGGAGTAAGGGAGGGGTAGGTGGAGAGAGGTAGGGTCAGAGAGGTATGTATAGAGAGAGTTAGGGAGAGGAGGGATAGGTGGAGAGAGGTTGTGTATGTGTGTGAGAGATAGGGAGTGGTAGGGTGGGATGGATAGAGGGAGGGAGAGAAAGAGGTAAGGAAGGAGATAGGGATTGGTAAGGTAGGAGGGATAGAGAGAGGGGGGAGGGAGATAGGGATTGGTAGGGTGGGAGGGAGAGATGGAGGGACACAAAGAGGGAATTAGGGAGATAGAGAGAGGAAGGATAGGAGGGATAGGTATAGGTATAGAAATAGTTATGGAGGAAGGGAGGGGTATGTGGAGAGAGGTAGGGTAGGAGAGGTAGGTATAGAGAGAGTTAGGGAGAGAGGGAAGGGTGGGTGGAGAGAGGTTGGGTGTGTGTGTGAGGGAGAGAGGGAGGGATAGGTGGAGAGAGAAAGAGGGAAGGAGGAAGATATGGATTGGTAGGGTGGGAGGGATAGGTATAGAGAAAGTTAGGGATGGAGGAGGGGGTAGATGGAGAGAGGTTGTGTGTGTGTGTGAGAGAGAGAGAGAGGGAGGGGGAGATAGAGAGAGGGAAGGAGGGAGATAGGAAGTGGTACGGCGGGAGGGAGAGAGGGAGGGATTAAAAAGAGGGAATAAGGGAGATAGATTGAGGTAGGATAGGAGGGATGGGTATAGAGAGAGTTAGTGAGGAAGGGAGGGGTAGGTGGAGAGAGGTAGGTATAGAGAGACTTAGGGAGAGAGGGAGGGGTAGGTGGAGAGAGGTTGTGTATATTGAGGGAAGATAGGAAGTGGTAGGGTGAGAGGGATAGAGGGAGGGATAGAAAGAGGGAATGAGGGAGATAGGGATCGGTAAGGCGGGAGGGAGAGAGAGAGGGAAAGAGGGAGATAGGGATTGGTAGGGTGGGAGGGAGAGAGGGAGGGACAAAAAGAGGGAAGGAGGGAGATAGAGAGAAGTAGGATAGGAGGATAGGTATTGAGAAAGTTAGGGAAGAAGGGAGAGATAGGTGGAGAGAGGTAGGGTAGGAGAGGTAGGTATAGAGAGAGTTAGGGAGAGAGGGAGGGGTAGGTAGAGAGATATTGTTCTTGTGTGTGTTAGGGAGAGAGGGAGGTATATGTGGAGGGAGAGAAAAAGGGAAGGAGGGAGATAGGGAGTGGTAGGGTGGGATGGATAGGTACAAAGAGAGTTAGGGAGGGAGGAAGGGGTACCTAGGTGGAGAGAGATTGTGTGTGGGGGGGATAGAGGGAGTGAGAGAGAGGGGGGAAGGAGGGAGATAATGAGTGGTAGGGTGGGAGGGATAGAGGGAGCAAGAGAAAGAGAAGGTAGGTATAGAGAAGTAAGGTGAAAGGAATAAAGAGAAAGGTAGGTAAAGTTACATAGAGAGGTAGGGTGGGGGAGATGTACAAAGAGAGAGATATAGTGTGAGAGATAGAGAGAGAGGGGGGAGGGGGAGGTAGATAGAGGGAGAGGGAGGGAGTGAGGGATAAAGAGAGGGATAAGTTGAGAGAGTGACCTATAGTTTTTATGATTTGTGTGTAGATTATAAATATATATTTATAATTTTTTTGAAATAAATTGTGAGTTTTTTATGTAACTTTTAATAACTTATTTTTTATAGCAAACAACAATTTTAAAAAGTGACATTTATGTTGTAACATATAACTTTTTTTAGATAGGATAAAATTATAATTTTCAAAATATAGATTTGTAACATCAAATATCTAGCATATTGATATTTTTTCATAATTTGTTGTTACATATTTTATTTTTAATTAATTTTCGAAGTCGGGGTAATTATAATTTGGACATAGGTGTATGTTGTAACAGATTTGTCGAGCAGGAAATGCCTTGGAGCAAACATTTTGAATTTTTCTAAGGAAATTGATGTTGGGGAATCCGATGATGATGATGATGATGATGCTGATTAGGGGTTGCAAAACGTTGCTTGGTGCACTAAGGTATGGTTTGTTACCCTTTCATTGGTTGCTTGTGGGTTTTCTCCACAATTTGTTTTGGGATTTTTTGGCTTTGTTGTTGGCATTGAGTTTGATGAGGCTTTGTGTCCTCTTCTCTGGTGTATTCAGCGATTGGTTGGTGGGCCTATCTCTAACATGGGTGATGTTGAGATCCTTTGGCTTAGATCTCCTACGTCATAAGTGTTTTAGAGGTTCGAGCATCCCATTCTTTGCCTTTCCTGTTTTGTTGGGGGTGTTGTTTCTCCTTGTGTTGTTGGCTTGTCTCTTCTTGCCTCATTGTGGTCTCTTGTTGGCTGGCTACCTGCTTCATATGATGACTTTCCCTTGCTGCTACTAGTTGTGGGTGTGTGTGCTTCTGAGTTGGCTCTTGTGGTTACCTACAGTGTGGTGGTTGCTATCTATGTTTTGCAATGATTGGTGGTGCTTCTTAGAGATGGCTTGGTGTTTCATTTGGCTTATGTGGGGGTTTTGGTTTCTGAGATGCTTCTCCCCTACTCCCCTACTGACAAGTTGCTTCTTGCAGCTTGGGTGTCTCTTTGGGTTGGTTGTGGTGGGTAGTTTGTTGTCCAAATTTTTCTTTCCACCCCTTTGTTGCACTCCTACCTATTTGTGGGAGTCGAGTGTGATTCGTTCCTAGTGGAGTTTTTGATTGGGGATGTTTATAAGGCATTACTTCTTTGTTCTTCTCCCTTGTTGCATCCATGGTTGGCTATCCTATGTGGATTCCTCTTATGGCTTGTCGAGTTTGGTGTTGGGCTTTGGTGCTTGGGCAGTTTTTCCTTTACTAGCTTCGTTTGGTTTGTTCTTGAGGGATGTTTTTGTTTCCTTGTTCACTGGTGCTTCTTCCCTCTTCTTTCCCTCTCAACTTCCTATTAAGGTGGGTATCCCTCTTATTATGTCGAAGGTGGTGTTCGAGAGTGTGGTTAAGGGTGTTTTGCTCCAGTTGCCCTCTTTCTTTTTGGGTTCTAGATTGAGCCCCTTATGGGGAACGATGTTTTTCCACCTTCAAGGTAGGTGTGTGAAAGATGCTAGCTACATGATAGCCTAGTTGAAGATGCTCATTAGAGCAATGATCTTGTTTGCTGCTTTGCTCTCAATAACTTTCCTCTTGTTGTTGGAGTTGAAGGTTTGTGTGACCATCTCTTGTCCTCTTTTGGGGAGATGGAGGTTTGATGCTAGTGTGGTGCAAAATGGTCTATGTTGGAGGATTGGTGTTTCTATTTCTTTGTTGTAAATGTGTTTGATGGGGGTTGGTTTTAGAGCTCCTTTGGAAGTCTTGTTTTGTGGCCCCTTTGTTTCTTTTGTCTAGATACCTTTGGAGGAGGTGTTTTCTTGTTCTATTGGAGTTCTTGCTTGCTACCATGTCCTTCAATCTTTGTATTTTATAGAGGTGAATATGGCTCATATTAAGGTGGAGCCCTCCTATTGAGGTGGAGCTGGTGGTTGTTGATATGGTGGGGAGTGCTTCTCTCCTTATCTGGTTCCTATTGAGGTGGAGTGTGCTTGCTCTGGAGGGAGGTTTATTTGGTAGTTATGGTCCCCACTTCTTCCTCTCCTATAGAGGGGATCCCCATCCTTTTGAGGTGGTTTTTGGGTTGGTGTCTAGTTGGTTGGTGCTTCATGAAGAATGTATCTCTGAAACTTTTTATGATTCTTACCCCTCTTTTGTTGGGTTTCTATTAGGATCAATTTTTTCCAACTTGAGCAGAAGGGTTGTTGTTGTCTAACTACTACAGGTGGTTAGTGGTCTATCTATTTTTGGCAATCTTCAAGGCTTGTTGTGTGGTGGGTTTCTCTTTGGCTTAAAATGTTTCTTTGCGGCAACTTGTGATTCTTACCCCCCTTTTGGTAAGAAACTATTAGGCTCATTTTTTTCTAATTTGAGGGGAAGGTCTGTTGTAGTCCAATTATTGTAGGTGTTGTGTGGCTTGGTTGTTTTAGGCAGTCTTTTGGGCCTGCAATTTGTCGGTTGCTTCTTGATTTCAATAGGACTGGTTTTTGTCCTAAGTGTTTGGTTGCTCCTGGTTGTGGTGCCAATTTGGGTTGTTAGTTTGTCATTGACTCGGGACTGTTGTTGGTTCTGAGTGTTATGTCTCTCCCGATTTCTACTAACCAAGTGTTGTTTGTGTTTTTGTTGTGCTACTCTAGTGTCTCCATTGGTGTTGGTTCATTGGCAAAGTTTGAGACTTTGTTGTTTGGAGTGTTCTTCTGTTAGCTCTATAAAAGGTTCTCGGTCCTTTCAAAACCCTACTTTTTAAAAGGCCCTTGAGGCTCATTGTGTAAAGGGTACGACACCCTGTAAATGTTGCTTATCTTATAAATAAAATAGATAACTTGTTTTGTATATATCAAAATTCATTTTTTTCTAAAACAAGAACATCAATACCTAGTGCACAAATATTTTTGGAATTTATTTTTAGTATTTTACTATTTTTCCACATGTGTAGAACAAAGAACTTGATCTTTGGTGAAAAACGTATGTTTAATAAAAAATAGAAAATAAATACATAATAAAATAAAAATATATTAAAATTATACTTTTGAAAAGTTTGTTTCAAGAAATACGATCTTGCAAATTATCTTGTCAAGTTAATTCCATTTGAAAATCCAACCTAAGTTTTGAAACTAGAATTTCTGAGGAAAATTTGAAGCAAACATTGAAAGTTTCTACCTAAGGCCTTTCATTTGAAGGTCCTTCAAATGAAGGTACTCAAGGACCTTCGTTCAAAGGTATGTCATTCCCACAAAAATAAAATGTAAAAAATCCTTTGAACGAAGGTAATTTCCAAAAATGGAAAAAGGGGATCTTTAAACAAAGGCCCCTTTTTATTTCTTTTCTAGAAATTTCCATTAAAGGAATAAAAAGGGACCTTCATTCAAAGGTCCCTTTTTTCCATTTTTAGAAATTACTTTCATTTGAAGTTTTTTTTACATTTTCAACCTTTGAATGAAGGTTCTTTTTGACATACCTTTGAACAAAGGGACCTTTGTTCAAAGAAAAACCTTTGAAAAAAGGTTTTTTAAGTTCTTACTTGCATCCCATAGCAAAATTTGATGTCCCAAGTTTGGGACCCATTATTGTGGGATGACTCTTATATAACCACCCCTCCCCTTTCTTTATATGTGTGTTTGTAGGTTCAGATGTGAAGACAAAGATTTCAGGGCACAATATAGCAGAGAGAACCTAGAATTTTCATACCATAACTCAAATAGCTCCAAACCTAAAGATAAGGGCGCCCAACCCCCTATCTTTCCATTTCAAGCTCTACTTTCAGTGACAAGTGTGCCTCTATCTACTTTTCTCATATTTGTAATTGTTTCATCAATTTATGTTTTTGTCTATGTAGATATTCACATTTTTAGATTAGGGTTTCATATTAGTTAGGTTAATTAAATTGCATTCTACCAATATGCTCTCATTGCAACAAAAGAACAAAACCCAAGAAAATTGTCTCTCCTTTAGGAAGTTAGCCAATCATAGTGCCTTCATTAGTTTGTGTTCCAATGTTAAGAAAATAAAAGATTGATCCAAGTTAATCTACTAGTTAGATCTAAGATCTATTTGTACACTTAATAGTTGGGTTTCACCATTGCATTTAAATCATATTTTGTAGCTCAAATTAGGGATCCACATATTTCATAACTTTTTTCCTCCCAATTTTTGAAAATGTGTGATCTATAGATTTAAAATCTTAAAATTTTATTGGATGAGAGAGGATGGTATGGATTGATGGAGAATCAACTTTAATTTTTGGTTTATTAATTGTTTGATTTGATATCTAGATAGTGAGTCTCACATCTACATATTTATTGTATAGGTGAACATATTGTGGTTGATGTCTTTAATTTGTACATTTTTACACAATATTGTGAGAGATAGAAAGACTTAAAAATATGTTTTATTTTTAATTATATCAAGTTGGGAACATCAATCTTCTTGACAATACTAGTTTAATTGCTTAAGGACTATAAGTTTTACACCTATATATTTTCTATAAAATAACAACTATGTATTGATGTTCACAACTTTGTCTATGTGTTTAGACAAATTATTTGGGAAGATTGTATAAACTTTAACATAATATTTTATAATAATTTTATTATATTTTTAGAAGTAAACTTTATTTACAATGAATTACATTGCATTATGTTTCATATGGAAAATATGATGTAAACAATGAATATGGATTCATTATCTACATTCTAATAGATAATTGAAAATATTTTTATATGTCAATGGTATATGTAAAATAAATTTAAAAGAATTAATTGCATAGTGATTACTAACACAATATCAAATATTTGTTGATGCTTGATGTTCCAACAATAATATAAACATATTCTATTAATGAATCAAACTATTACAAAGTTTCTTCACATCTATGACCAACTACTTCAATCTATGATCAACTACTCGATCTTTTCTCATAATGATAAATACATTTTTGTATGGATACCAACCACTCTTATTTGACAAGTTAATGTAACATTAAATAGGTGGAAGTGACTTAAAAACACATTTATTATTTTGATGTACCTTGCACCTAAAGGAGGTTCAAGGATTGCGTTGATAGAAAACTATATCTATTAATGCTATGAGATTTCCACAATCCATAGTGAGCTTATAATTTGTTATTTCTAGATTTTGATTGTGTTTGAGTTTTTCCATCAACGTTTCGGATCACACTCAATGATCCAATCATCTCCCTTTTCTCTCTGTCATCCTAATGAGGGATCATTGAGTGTGATTTGAAACGATGATAGAAAAACTCAAACACAATCCAAATCCAAAAATAACAAATTAAAAAATATATCTATGTTCATATGTTAGAGAGTACCTATTTATGCATGCAAATTCTAATTGCATGTGGCGAGATTAACCAATTAATAATAAATGCTAAATAATGGAATGAAATAAACTTAGACAATTCTAGATTTTTTCCTTAAAGAAATTAATTATTATTTGATTATGAAATATTTGCATGTACAAATCTAAAACATAAAACAATGCAAATAAAAAAAAAAAGTTGCCATGAAATTGACAAAAAACAAGAATGTTCCCATTCAATTGTCAAATCAATATTTATTTGGTTTTTATGTGTTAATTGAGATTTTGGAGGCTTTTACATGATATTTTGGAGGCTTTGCAATTGACTTACCATTAAGCAGCAATTGAAACTTGTTTTTCAACTAATCAGATGTGAGAATTGTTTTAGGCTCAAATCTCACACTATATATAACCTGACTAAAAACTAATTACATCATAATTACTAACATAATATCAAATATTTATTGATATTTTATACTCCAAAACCAATATGAATATGTTATATTAATAAATACATTGGCAACTACATCTTCTCCCATAATGAATGGACATAAATGCATTTTGTATGGATACAAGGCCCTCCCGTGTGCCAAGTTAATGTAGCAGGTTAAACCAGTAAAAGTGAACTAAACGCACATTCATTGTGAGTTAAATGTGCATAGACAGTTCGATGGGGTATGCCGGGACGGGCAGCAATAAAGACATGGGCAATACATGGGCAATTCAGGGGATACACAGCAATAAAAATATCAGGTGTGCGTCGAGGAAGACGGTGTGTCGTAATGGGGTCAGAAATAAGAGCTGATTTCTTTCCTTTCTTCCGAATTCTCAAGGATGGAACCGTCTAACGCTGCATGGGCACAGAGACTGTGCCCCCTGAAACCGGCGGAGTGCCCGTGGCCTCCCAAGACATAACACTGGACGCAAACAGGGGCGTTTTCGTCCGGGTGTATGTTCCAAGCGCGGGCGAAGGCGAAAAGATACCAGTGGTGGTGTACGCCCACGGCGGGGGCTTCTGCATAGAATCGGCCGCTACCCCCACATACCACGATTATCTGAATCTGCTGGCGAAAGAGGCGAAAGTGATATGTGTATCGGTGGACTACAGGTGGGTGCCAGAGCATCGTCTCCCTGCACCCTACGATGATTGCTTCAGTGCTCTCGAATGGCTCGATACGGATGACCTTCATCCTTTCATCAGCACTAAAGCAGACCTGGGCAGGTGCTTTGTGGCTGGCGACAGTGCAGGGGCCAATATTGTGCACCGATTGGGCCTTCTGGCATCTGAGAAAAGCTGGAGGCGCTTGTGTTTTGAGGGCGCGATATTAATTCATCCTTTCTTTGGCGGGGATTCGGGAAGATAAGGTACTTGAATTAGGGCCCGAATCACAAGCCATGGTTCAGTTTGGGGATGGTCTGTGGAAGCTGTCGCTGCCCGAGGGGGCAGATAAAGACCACCCTTTCAGTAACCCGATTGGCCCGCGCTCTCCTGCTCTGTCTTCGCTTGTTTATAGGCGTCTGCTGGTTGTGATCGCGGGAAAGGATCTTTTGAAGTACAGGGGGAAATTGTACTATGAAGCCCTGAGGAAAGCAGGAAAAGAAGCGGATCTTATGAGTGCTGAGGAGGAAGCGCATGTGTTTCATCTTCAAGATCTTCAGTGCCCCAATGCTGTGTTGATGATGAAGCGCATTTCTGATTTCATTGCCTCTACTACTTAATGGGGATTCTGTGCTAGTATACCGATCAATATGGGTTATTTAAATGCCCTGAGTACGATTATGGCATTTTCATTTACTCTGAATATCTGTTTTTTTTCTATAATCCAGGTTCTGTAGATCATATCTTGCTGTAGATATGACGGTCTTTTTTTGAAATTCGAATATATTAGCTTGCATAAGAAGCGCTGAGTATTCAGTGGTGGACTTGTAAGATCGCAATTCGCATGCTCTCAGGCTGGGGTCCTGCTCTATTTTCATGAAGAATAAAACAGTTACAGAATTAATTGGTATTTTATTTTGAATAATAGCAGTTCTCGCTACAGAGTTGACTAGGTGAAAATGGGGTGGAGGTAGAAATTGTCCAATCAATTTATGAATTTTGTCTGGCATCTAGTAAGCATGAAATTATAGATTCTGTCAGAAGTATTTCATGAGAGCACCAGCTTTCTTAAATTGGAGAGGTTAAACTTTGAAGTTGAACTGCACTACTAAATTTATGAGACCACCAACTTTCAAATATTCCAACAGCATTCAATGAAATCCTCTAGGAGGTCCCCATCCATGGAACCCCAACCAAGAAAGGTTTCTATGGTTCTTGGGTTTTCCAATCCTTTATTTAATTATATATTATTTTTAAGTAAACATAGAAACAATGTTTTCATAAGGTTTCACCATGGAAGCATTTAGATCTTAGTTGATGTATAAATTGATGGTTTTTTTAAAACTATATTAAACTAGCAATTGCACCTTAGTGTGCAATGGGTACGTCGAAAAAGTGTGGAGATTCAACTAAGATAAATTTTGATCTATTTTTGTAATATATAAAACTATTTTAATCATTTTATATAATTAATAGTTTTAATCAATATAAAAAAATTAAAAGTTAATTTAAAAAAATAAAATCAATACAAAAAATGCAATGATGAGTTGAGCCCATCTGGGCTATTTGGAGTGAGACCCAAATTATCAATATAGGATGTGTGTATTCTTGTAAATATTCCAATTGTCTTCTATGATGAAATTGAATAACTTACTTTGAAATTTTGATAAATTTGATCTATTTTTTGCTATGTAAAATTAAAATATTGTTAATTATAAATTTTAATTATTTGTTGTAATTCTATATTAATTGACTCTATTTACAATCAAAATTTTAAATCATATATATAACTATTTCATTATTAAAAAATCAAAATTATATATAATAGTAAACATAATCAAATTATATAATAATTAAAAAATTGAATTATACATTATATTAATTAAAAAATAAACTATATAATAAAACAATTTACAATCAAATTATATATTATACTTATTAAAAATTCAAATTACATAATATAATAATTAAAAAATTCAAATATACACAATTAAAAAATTAGAAAGTTATTCATGTGTAAGTTAATGTTTTGTTTAAAGTGGTCCTATCAACTTATCGTTGACCTTGTTATTGCCTATAAATTTATGCGTGCACATGTAAGATAGGGCCTCGGTATTAAGAAGGCTCAGTATGGTTCTTAGCTTAGCTTTTATGTACTCTTATTTTATAATTATATTTAAAGTCTCTTTTGCTGCGTTGGGATTCTGGGCCATGTTCTGTCTGTAAGCATGTAATGGTGGTCAAGGAATAACCCACTACGAGGGCCACCTACTCAAAATGATGGGATGGATTTGAATAAAGGCCCCTGATAGTCTACATCTCCTCTGACAAAAGTACAATTGATTTAATGTTTGGTAGTTGTACAAAAAATTGTAAATAATTTTGGTTGGTCCTGTCCCATATGTTCGATGTATTGAAATGGCCTGAGGATTGGATTGAGATCAAAGAACGAACACAAAAATGAAAAACAACCGGGAAACAGAAAGGGCAACGACTGGTTCTTACCCCGGCTGCCGTAAGATCTATTTAATACATGCGACTACTTTCTGACAGCGGCGATTCCTTTATGTCTATGTACGGGTTTATAAACGATCTAAACAGTCCTGCCCATAGAAAAAGCGGTGTGGAAAGCAGCGAAAACTGACAAAAAAGTGATAGACGTCTGAGATTCATATAATGGCAAGTAAGTTGATATTAATCAACACTTTTTAGCTTTGTCCTGTTGAAATAGGATACACCTTCGCGTAAATTAATGTTAAGATCTTAAATAGGGGAGAGGGCCCAGTAGTCGTGCACCTTAACTTCGCGCTTCTAATTATCCTACGTCGAAATTTCAAATCACTCCCAATTTTTTACAGCAACTTACTTGGCAAGTTCTCTGCTTATAACTAAGGTTTCAGGGCCACATCATCAAATATGATGCCACATCAGCATGCGTTTTTGTCAAGGTGTCCAAAAAGGCCTAAAAAAATAGTGAGACCAATTCTCGTGCATTACATCATGAGTAGTTAAGCGCTGATGTGGTATCACATGATTGGTTGCCTTTTAGATCAAAAGGATACATTTTGTTTAATCATGGGTAGTCAAATCACAACTATTGGACATTATATAAACGATTATTGGGTATTATATTTATGATTGGGTGCGCGACTATTGGACCCCGCACGACTATTGGGCCCTCTCCCCTATATTTAGTTTAAAATATTTTAGAGATATTAATTTCAAGATATTTTATTTACTTAGAATATTTTTATTTTAGTTAATACATGTATAGATGAAGATGTTATGTTTTGCTTATTTTTGAAATATTGAATATTAATATTTTGACATGTAAATGACAATCAAATTTAAGATTAAAAATAAAAGTTTGTTGATAAGTAGGAGGTATTTTTCCACAGCATGTCAAATTATGATATTGCTATCATGATTCAACCGTGTAGTTTCGAGTCAAACTCATTAACCCATGTTTCATGAGTAGTGGTTCAACAAGAACCCATCTCTCATGATATCGAATGGTCCACTTAGCACTCATTGCATCTAGGTGATGCTCACAAAGGTGAAGCACTGGTTCGTCCCGGGAGGTCACCCATCCCAGTACTGCTCCAGCTCAAGCACGCTTAACCAGGGAGTTTTCTCCAAGATTAAGCCTACTTGAGCTGTTACCCCATTTGCAAAACCTTTAGCAAGTGTTGTTCCTTATGAACCATTCATAATAGAGCCCCTTTAGCTCATCAATTGATAAGTAGGAGGTATTTTTCCACAGCGTGTCAAATTATGATATTGCTATCAGGATTCAACCGTGTAGTTTCGAGTCAAACTCATTGACCCATGTTTCATGAGTAGTGGTTCAACAAGAACCCATCTCTCATGATATCGAATGGTCCACTTAGCACTCATTGCATCTAGGTGATGCTCACAGAGGTGAAGCACTGGTCCGTCCCGGGAGGTCACCCATCCCAGTACTGCTCCAGCTCAAGCGCGCTTAACCAGGGAGTTTTCTCCAAGGTTAAGCCCACTTGAGTTGTTACCCCATTTGCAAAACCTTCAGCAAGTGTTGTGCCTTATGAACCATTCATAATAGAGCCCCTTTAGCTCATCAATTGATAAGTAGGAGGTATTTTTCCACAGCGTGTCAAATTATGATATTGCTATCAGGATTCAACCGTGTAGTTTCGAGTCAAACTCATTGACCCATGTTTCATGAGTAGTGGTTCAACAAGAACCCATCTCTCATGATATCGAATGGTCCACTTAGCACTCATTGCATCTAGGTGATGCTCACAGAGGTGAAGCACCGGCCCCGAGGTCACCCATCCCAAGATCGCTCCAGCTCAAATGCTTAACCAGGGAGTTTTCTCCAAGGTTAAGCCCGCTTTAGTTGTTACCCCATTTGCAAAACCTTCAGCAAGTGTTGTGCCTTATGAACCATTCATAATAGAGCCCCTTTAGCATCATCAATTGATAAGTGTCATTAGTTTCCATATCGAATGGTCCACTTAGCACTCATTGCATCTAGGTGATGCTCACAGAGGTGAAGCACTGGTCCGTCTCGGGAGGTCACCCATCCCAGTACTGCTCCAGCTCAAGCGCACTTAACCAGGGAGTTTTCTCCAAGGTTAAGCCCGCTTGAGTTGTTACCCCATTTGCAAAACCTTCAGCAAGTGTTGTGCCTTATGAACCATTCATAATAGAGCCCCTTTAGCTCATCAATTGATAAGTAGGAGGTATTTTTCCACAGGCAATTGATGATATTAGTTATCAGATTCAACCGCGGTAGTTAGTCAACTTCATTGACTCATGAAATTCATCATAGTTCCACTTCATGATATTAATGAAGATTTGGGATTATTGTATTTGTAGGAATATGTCTCGTTTTCGTCACTATCCCAAGACGCTTCAGCTCGCCGCTAACCGTGGAGTTTTCCGTTGTTGCTATTACTTTCCGATAGGCTTCAGCGTTGTGCTCTATGAAACATTCATAATAGAGTCTTCTTTATTCATGTCAATTGATAGTAGAGGTTTTTCGACAGTCATAAGTCAATTATGATATACATATCGTGATTCAACCGCAGCTGAATAAATTATTGATCTGATGTTGCATGGTTGGTTCAAGCACTCATCTTCATTATTTATCGAAATTAGTCGCGATTCCAGATTACGTAGGTGAAAGCATCGTTCGGCCTCGAGGTCACCATCCCAAGATAATTTAGCTCGCTGCCAGCACTGTGGAGCTTCCAGTTAAGTCGCTGAGTTGTTACCCCATTTGCAAAACCTTCAGCCAGTGCTGTGCTCCATGAACCATTCATAATAGAGCCCTTTAGCTCATCAATTGATAAGTAGGAGGTTTCATTGCGTGTCAAATTATGATATTGCTATCAGGATTCAACCGTGTAGTTTCGAGTCAAACTCATTGACCCATGTTTCATGAGTAGTGGTTCAACAAGAACCCATCTCTCATGATATCGAATGGTTCACTTAGCACTCATTGCATCTAGGTGATGCTCACAGAGGTGAAGCACTGGTCCGTCCCGGGAGGTCACCCATCCCAGTAGTGGTTCTTGTTGAACCACTACTCATGAAACATGGGTCAATGAGTTTGTCTCGAAACTACATGGTTGAATCCTGATAGCAATATCATAATTTGACATGCTGTGCAAAAATACCTCCTACTTATCAATTGCTAAAGGTTTTGCAAATGGGGTAACAACTCAAGCGGGCTTAACCTTGGAGAAAACTCCCTAGTTAAGTGCGCTTGAGCTGGAGCAGTACTGGGATGGGTGACCTCCCGGGACGGACCAATGCTTCACCTCTGTGAGCATCACCTAGATGCAATGAGTGCTAAGTGGACCATTCGATATCATGAGAGATGGGTTCTTGTTGAACCACTACTCATGAAACATGGGTCAATGAGTTTGACTCGAAACTACACGGTTGAATCCTGATAGCAATATCATAATTTGACACGCTGTGGAAAAATACCTCCTACTTATCAATTGATGAGCTAAAGGGGCTCTATTATGAATGGTTCATAAGGCACAACACTTGCTGAAGGTTTTGCAAATGGGGTAACAACTCAAGCGGGCTTAACCTTGGAGAAAACTCCCCGTTAAGCACGCTTGAGCCCAGGATGGGTGACCTCTCCTGACGACCAGTGCTTCCTCGTGAGCATCACCTAGATGCAATGAGTGCTAAGTGGACCATTCGATATCATGAGAGATGGGTTCTTGTTGAACCACTACTCATGAAACATGGGTCAATGAGTTTGACTCGAAACTACACGGTTGAATCCTGATAGCAATATCATAATAAAAGTTTGTGTTAACACATTCACTCTATTATATTCCATTTCTTGTTATTCTTGTAGAATACCTCTCTACATTAATGACTGTTACATAAGTTTATATTATTTTTCAGTATAATATATATAAAAATAGAATTGATAATATGTAATTAAAAAATAAAATGTTGATTTTAATATTATTTATTAGATTCAAATTTTGTAGTAAGAAATGAATAGAATTAATAGACAAAACATTAAGCTTAAGTGAAGCGGTTGAAATAAAAGATGCGAAGAGTTAAGTATAAGAAAATGTTTTTCCTAGATCTAGAATCAATCAACTCTTGGTGGAGTCAAAAAGCACAATAAAAAATTCTAGGTTAAATTCCATGAGGGTTTGCCGAACTTTAGATAATCATTTATTATAGTAAAAAGTCAATTCAAAGATGATTAAAAAGACCAATCAATCAATATTTTAGGGATTAATGTGTATGCAATCAAATCTTAAATAACTATTATATTGCAATTTATATTAATAAAGCTTTTAAGTTTAAGAATATAGTATTACGTCTTAAGCATAAATCATGTTTACGATTTATTTAAAGAGCTTAAATAATGTGAATACGTTTTAATTTTTTGAGTTGCATTTAGGAATTTTGCATTTTGCACCATTCATAGATCGTCCTCCCACTTACTACACTCCACATGCCATATTTAAAGCTATTATATGGAAGGCATAGACTTGTATATTGATTTCACTCGTAGGTGGGCATTTTGAATGATATATGGCATTTGTATGTTCCGGTATCATATCACTATTATAATATTAATTCTTTATATTTGCACATACTTCAAAATTTGAAAGTAATTCTTCTCCCATTGGTTGATCTCAATGATGGATCGACAATTTAAATTATAAGTCATTATATGGTGGGGTGTTCTATTGTAGTAACATAGTTTTAACTTGCATCAAGTTCTTATTGTGTCATCTATTGTCATCATACTAAATGTGTTGGTCAAGATTTTTATTAGATGCATGTTTGAGTGAACAAATCACATTTAATAGAGCATGCGCTCGTAATAAAATAGAAAAGGTGAAGTTTTTTCACTTCTCAACCTATCGGTAATGGGTATGTTAAACACCACCTTGAAATATGACCTTTATTTAATTTATCTTGACAAGGTGTATAGCTCAAATTTTATAGCTTTGGCCTCCTAAACTTAGAGAAATGGATCCTTGCCACTAGGGTAAGGACTATTTTCGTTACATGTTAATTTAAATAGAGAAATCATGTTGAGGTAAAATAATTCTCTTTAGATAAAAGAAGGGTGTTTGCTACTTGATTATAAAATTAATATATTTGTACTAATGTCAAGGAAAAGGGCAATCAAGACAAAAATTCTACCAAGGTCTTGAATATGCCCAACACAAACATCTCTACGATCTAGGTAGTTTAGAGGCTAATTTTGGAGTAATTTAGTTGGTATATTTCTAGATCATGGCTTTGAATATACACCTCCTTAAATACTATGGAATATATTTCTCCCTATCTGTGGCTCAATATTATTCACTTGCTTCTTTGGTTCACATGCAAATCTTTTCATTTATTTTTTTAAAATATCAAGTTAGTCAAATATATAGCCTATGTGTTTCCACATTCTTAGTTATAAAGCTTATATTTGAAATAATTATCCACTAGAGGGGTATGGATCTTTCAAATAAGGTCATGTAAGCTTGTTGAGCCATTAAGTAGATCTTATAAATCACTTTTAACCTATGGTATAGACAAAAATCTATGAAAATGATAATTAGTCATATATCTTTGCAACTAAAGTGTTCACTTAAAAAGAACATTCTAAAGGGAAAGTGAAAGATAAGATTAGAGGTTATATGTTGTTAGGTTGAATTTACAACATCTAACCCCTATATCAAGCATATGACTTCCCAAAACATTCTTACAAAAGCTTCTTGTAGTCACACTTATCATTATTTGAGGATGAATAACACAATCATTTGTACTTGACCACTAACAATCCAAAATATTCATTGTAAATGTATGAGCCTACATGCTGAAGTTTCACCTTGGATTTGAAGAAGATGACATCTTGCTAACAAGGATTAGATTCTTGTAGTTTTTGCTAATTCATACTTTTAAGTAGATACACTAGAATTATAGTTTAAGTGTAATGTAACATACTCATACTACAAAGGAATTACTTTGGTTTTTACTATAGAAGTAAATAAAAACATTAGCTTAAAAATAGGAAGGCAATTTTTTTTCTTTTTCATACATTATTTATTGCATGTGATCAAATATGAAAGTATAAAACAACTTTTGAATTTGAACTACATTAAATTTCAACTTGAAAATGAGATATAACTTTTCAATTACAATTCATACATGATAAACTTTCAAGTATACAAGTTTACATAATACAATATAGTTACAAGGTCAAGTCTTCTGAATCTAGGCAATGTTTTTGTTCCACAAGCCTCGACATTGTCTGCAAGAGGGAGAGCATCACCCAAGCGCTTTACCTCCAACCATAGACCAGTGGTCCCCCGCACACCTTACATTTGGAAGTGGCCCTACACTTCACAAAGAGTATAGACTAAAACACCCACAAGTATCCCATCCGAGTTTCTAGTGTTGTGTCCTACATAACCAATTGACCATACAACTTTAGACTTCTCTAACTAAGTATGAATAATTTGACTGAGTATGCAATCTGGATCATGGTGAACCAACTAATGCAAGTAGAGACTTTTGCATTACTTTGGACAAAGTTTTTAAAAATTTCAAACACTTCCTTAAGAAGTGAAGTCTTATGTTCACACACCTCTAACTTAACTTGGAAACCACCTTAACCTAAGGTATAACACAAAATTGACTATGTAACTAACTTGTTTGATTTTTCATAACTTGGGCACTCAATCATAAAATAAATACTCACTAAGTCAGTAAACAACTAGGATGGCTATATGCATTTCTAACTTTGAACACCCATGTTACGTTCTCGTAACATCATTGGACTTGGCAATTGTCACTTGTTCAAGTACACACATTCAAACCATGAGAGTAAACTACTCTCCTATTTTCGTGCACATATAGTTTATAATGATAACACATTGTCATTGACTCAAGACACTTGGTCTCACATTTAAATTCTTAACTACTTATCAAATAAGTGAAATAATATAATATTGAACAATAATAAAAAGGCCATTTCTTCTTTAAAATAGTTCATACTTTTCAATATTTTTCCTTATAGTTCTTTGCTCGAGTTCACACAATAACAAATTTTGATATAAATACAATATAAAATACCGACTTGTTATGTTCGAAAGTATACTATGTTCAAGCATTTGAAAATTCTTCAATAAATCAATTTATTAAGTTAATTATACCTAGTTAACTTAGCTGAGAAAGCTTCTAACATATCTCATAAATTGTTTTTTACATAGTCTTATATACACACACACACACACACACACACACACACTTCATTATGAATGAATATATATAATTTATATCCAAAAGCCATAAATATTCTCTTTCAGAGAAAATGAATTAATCCATTAATTTTAACACAACATAAACTTGCTTTTTATTCTGTTGTTCCTCTTAGAATGGAAAAAATAAAATATATTTTTTTGTTTCAAACTGGAAAATCAAACTAATCCTCTATTTTAACTGTAGTACCCCTCCATTTTGCTTGTGTTTTATGTTAGCATGTTTTCACTTTGATAGACCCTGGTACTTTGCTTTGTTGTATTGATTGCTGACTTTAGAGCGATAGTGGATTTATTTTGTGATATGATGATACTTTGTATGGTGATAATTATTTTTGACATGCTTTATATTAGCATAGATGATTACTTCTGATGTTATTGCTATCTATATGTTTATGGTAGATTAACTGTTTTTTATTTGTCAGTTTGATGTGATGTGTATTGGTGTGGAGAACGGAGTTGCATCACTCGCTTGCGAGTGCCCTGTGATTTTCGTGATTTTCTTCGCATGGTGTGCTTGTATGATGGATTATATATATATGTATGTTATTTGTTTGATTGCAGGATTGCAGGTACATGACACCGACTCCACCTGGTTACTCAGGTCTGAGCGTGTCAAGACTCAACAGAAATGTTGATTGGGAGGTAGTAACAAGGTTTATCCTAGTCTAGTCTTAAACCCAGTCAAAGTATGTCGTTAGTTAAGTTTGGTGTCTTTGGTTGTCTCGTATGTGCCTGATTGGATTAATTGTTTTGAAAGGAAAATTTTGTTAATTTAATGATAGATTAATATTCTTTAATTTATTGTTTATTTAAATTAATTTTAAATGTTGAAAATAAAGTTTTACATTTTATTTATTTATTTAATTAGTTTATTTGGTTAAGTAATTTAATCTTTAAGGTTAAAATTATTTAATTAAATAAATAAATAAATTAAATTAAAGTTACTTTAATTGTGTGAATAGATTTAATTTAAATTAAATTGTTTTGTGGGAAATGGTATTTTAATTGTTAAATAAATAAAATTAAATAAGGAAAAAGGGAAATTGTATTTTAAAAATTTGAATTCCTTAATTCTTCAAATGCATTCAATTTTTGATAAGGAAGAAAGATTCATCCGAGAGGTGGTTAGAAGATATTTTCTTCTTGACATATGTGGTAGTTAAATTAATTACTTCTTGTTGAGGATTCTCTCGGAAGATATTATGTGTTTTTGGGGAACAGAAAAATTACTTCACGGGAAATGAAAAGAACAGGGTTTTGCTAAAAATATTGATTTGTGAAATTTTGTGACTTCCTCTGTGATTTGCAAAATATTTCTGGTAGTCTTGGAATTGTCTCTATTTAGTATTTGTTTTCTTCTAGATATTGGTTTTTTGGAGGAGCTTTGGAGAATTGCACGCATCAGGCAACAAAGTTTCTCTTCTGCAGCCAAGATTTATTTTCAAAGCTTTTGGAGTACATGTATTTTCCTGTGTATTTTAATTTGTCTACTTTGGAAAAGAATGTCTGTGTAAATAAATTTTATATTACCTATAGAAGAAATTGTATTTTGTTAAAATCCTTGTTCTTCTCGGTAAAACTATTTACTGTAATATTTCTGTAAGGATTTGTGATTTCTGTGTTAATTTCAAGAAAACATGGATGTGTAGAGAAATAAGGGAAAATGAAAGAAGTGATTCAAAAGAAAACATCTGTAGATTTGTTACAGTCTCTGTAGAAAATAATTTGAGTAAATAATTGTGAGGGAAATCATTTATTTGGAAAATGAAATTGAAACCTCTGGGAATAAATTAGAACTTGTTTGGGAAAAAATTGTGAGTACTGTTAAATTCCTCAATTTCCCTTTTGAATAACCCTGTTTAAATTAATTGTCTGATTTTAATATTTCATCTATCTTTAAATTGTGAATGTAATTATATAAATATATATTTACTTTCATATATAAATTAGATTGTGAAAATTTTATTAAAAATACATGTACTTCTAGAAATCGCCGTATAGGCGAGATTGAAGTATTAAGTTTTTTTTTTTTAAAAAGGGATTAAATCCGTCATTGAAGTCGCAATGTTTTTTTCTTAAAAAAAATGATTGTATGAGTGGGAGGGGCTGGGGCTACCACAGCCACCCCCACAAGGCACACAGGCTATGAGTAGCGCTCACAGACTGCGGCCCTGTGAGGGGGGCTGCGTAGCAGCCCAACCCCTCACAGGGGTTTCCTGCACAGCCACTGCTACGGAAGTCTTTTAATCGCAGCCTTATGATGTGTAAAAAATTTCGTTATTTTTGTTTATTATTCTATTTTATATAATATATTACTTAATATATATTTTATATATAATATATTTATAATATATTATATATAATATATAATATTATAATATAATATTATAATATATTATATATACATTTATATTTATAAAATAATGACATCATATTAAATGAAAAATTTGATATTGTTAAATTAAATAATTATTTAAATAAAATTATTTAAATGATTATCTTAATTTGGGGAAAATAATATGACTATGGTTTAAAATTTGATTTTATTCAAATAAAATATTTACATTTGATAAATTGATGATTATTTCATTATATGAAATTGTGAAAGTAAAAAAAAATTAAAAATTAGATTAAATGATACAACTTCTTTTATTA
This sequence comes from Sequoia sempervirens, assembly GCA_007258455.2. Classification (NCBI taxonomy): domain Eukaryota; kingdom Viridiplantae; phylum Streptophyta; class Pinopsida; order Cupressales; family Cupressaceae; genus Sequoia; species Sequoia sempervirens. The sequence goes on from VDFB02086081.1 coordinate 238,822,447, forward strand.
TTGAGTGAAGAACTATAATCATATTATTTGATTCTTTTGTGCTTTAAGAAATGGATGTGATGGATCTAGTAAATCCTAATGTAGATTCCTATTGTTTTGATTTGCTTTAAATTGTATTTTCTCTTCTATTGGGCAATTGGGAATGTATTAGAAGTATAAGTCTTCCAGATAAGTTTGTTAAATGTGGGTGTAGTTATTGTTTAAATAGAATCCTTGTGTTGACTAAGGTAGTGTACATGGTTTTGCATGGTGTTTAGACACCTGGTTTTATGAACATAGACTTGATGTCTGTTATGAAATGTGTAGAAATATATGTTGAATTCTTGTGCACCTTGTTTACCTTAGTTAGGGAACTTAGATTCCTTATGTTATTTTTAGGCGAGTGGCTCTGTGTGAGGGACGACACACAAAGTGGTGCCAGGGTAACTTACGAAGAGTTAGTAAGCCAGTGAAAACTAAACAACACATTAATTAGTTTAAAATATTTAATTAGATTAATATGCCTCGCTTATAGACTCAAGAGCTAGTTCAATCTTGAGATTAAGTTGAGAAGGCCTGGAATGGCAAATCGATATCTTGTTATTTTAAAAGATATTCGATTCCGCAACAGTTTGCATGTGGGGCCGGGTTTTGTAAGAGGTTGCCAGGGTAACCCGAGTTGGGGGGCCGTAACCTAGGAAGAAACACCAAGGTAACCTATGCAACATTGTGATGACACTCCACCTAAAATAACAGATTACCTTGTGAACTTAGTATATTTGATTATCTTGATTCTGGAAGCATTGTAACCAATAAGTTAAGTATGTACTTGTGTCTAGGGTTTGTAGGTTATGTCTAGGGAACCTTATTACTGTCTCCTAGCATGGGGGGTGAACCTACGGGTACCACATGGTTGGGTGGAGCATGCACCTTACTCCGTTGGGTCCCCAGTTTGTGAACGTGGCAACAAGAGCTTCATGGATGGAGAGCTCGTATTTGATATATGTGTACTTCCTTATTTGTATCATTGAAAATCTTGTATTTGTAACATTCCTCAATTGTTATGAGGTGAACATTTGTAATATGTAATTGTAAACTATTATTTGATCTACCTCATCTGGAGAATGAGTATTGTAATATTATTTCAAATGCAATGTATAAATGAATCTTTTGTGTATGTTATACTTTCATGGATGGAATTCAAATGTTATGCAATGTTTACTTTTAAGTTTATGGTAACTAAATACATGTAATGCTAAATACTAAAGTTGTCTATGGGATTCTCAAGTAGTGTGTCGTCGCGTAACTTAGAGAATGTATGCAACTAATAAAGTTAATATTAATACTTTAAAATTTTTTTTATTACACTTTTGTAGAAAATGCAACATTCCTTAGGTCACAAGATGAGGCATTACATTAACTTGTATTAATCCTTGAAATGAAAACTAATCTTCCTCTTTTAAAATTAGAAAATTAGAAAATGCAAACTATGAGTTACATAGAGAAAATGAATATAAAAACATGTATGTGCTATTTTTTTGATGAAAAAGGGAACCTAGGTCTAATACATAGAGCACTAGGATCAATCCTTTTTCAAGAGAACATTCAAATGCAAATCAAGGTGATTAGATTAACTTTCAACCTTGAAGGTGATCCAATCAGACCTAGATCTGCATCTTTTAGAGCCTTGGAAAAGAATTGGAGTTGAATTGTCTTTATTAGCCTAATTAAACTACATGCCCTAATCTAAAAATGCAAGATTTTGTGAATTGAAAAACTGTAATAGAAATTTTGACACCAAAATTGAATTGAGAAAGACACTGTACACCTGTGATATAAATTTCAATCTAATTTCTAAGGACATTTCGTCTTAGGGTACCACTATCCTCATGCATATTTTTTGGATTTGTTTTCGTAATCCTTGAGAGCCGGGTCCAAGCTTCTGATTTCCATCAACAAATTTGTTGGGTCACTGTCAGATAATTCTATAGGTGAGTTTCCGTGAGTTGTTAAGGTATAGGGTTTCAATTGCAATAATGAATAATTTTTCTTCAAGCTTCCTTCAATCCTCTTCAACCTAAAACTTGTACATTCAAAGAGAAGGAAAGGGTTGTGCCATTTAGGGGCTTTCCTTAGTTAAACCCCGTGTTAGTGTTTCCACTTTCACATTGGAAATGTCAGTGATAAATGGATAAATGAAAGGAAGGAATGATGAAATCACAAAGTGTTGCAACTCACCACCCTTCAATGACGTCCTTGAAGGATTGAAGTCATACACATCACTTCAAGGTCTTGATCTTGTTGGCTTGATTGGCTTGAATGGCTTGAATTGCTTGGAGACCTACAATGATTAGCCTTCACAAACAATATTAAAACATAAACATGAACACACTCACATACAATTTGACATGATGCTTGGGTCTTGAATTCCTACAATAAATCCTCTAATGGTTGCTCTTAACTTGCTTGATAATGCTCTTGATAATTGCTTGATCATAAATTCTCCAACTTGCTAGATTGATTTGAAATGACACAACAACTAGGTATTTATATGTTATTATTCTAATTTCCCAAAAATTAAATATCTCGACAGTCGACTTTAGACATTTGAATTTTAAATAATAATATGTTGGCATTGACATATTTGAATTTGGAGCCAAAATAGGGGGACATAGGCATCCTAGGTGCCAGTGTCCCAACCCTACTTTTAGAATTTTAAAGTGTCAAGGATAAAGTATTAAATGAGAGGATTGGTTTTATGCTTGCAAGTTGTTGGAAACTATTTCGAATAGGGCCACAAATGCATAATTTAGGAAATTAGAAGCTTAATTGGGTCCATGCACTTAGGGGGAAGCAAAAAATAGTGTGAAATCATTATGGGTGACAATTTATGATGCTATAGTTATTCTTTTTATGCACTCTTGAAACTCTAATTTCATAGTCACTGTGGTTGGCAGAGTATTTCCCAAGAACCCAACTTGCAAAGATAAAGATAACACAAGCTTTGTTTGCAAATACCTTCAACAAATACCAAAATGAGTAGCAACAAATGTTACTCTCTTCCTTGTCACTAAACTTCATGTTGTTTCCCTCTCTTTAAAACCAACTTGGAAAAGAAATAGTGTAAACCGAGTGATAAAAAGAGAATTATTATCTCTTGGAACCGTCGCTATTTTTCAAAAACTCAAAAAGAATGATATTGATTATAGATGCAAGCACTTATTTTGTGAGGAGATTAGCTATTATATTCCCATTTGTTCCCTCTAATTGGATGAGAGTTTTTTTTATAACCATAGATGAAATTTGGATGTACCACTAGTTGCTAATACTAGTGCTTGGAATTGTCATTTGTGTGGATGCAAATTCATCTTAGCAAATCATCTTCCTTTGTATATGAATTTTTGAGGAATGAGCTCACTAAGTTATGAGGAATGCTATCTCTACAACACACCCATGGATTGATGAACAAATGTTTTATAGAAATTCCTCTTCATGAGAGCCTACAATAGCCATGAGAGATAGTAGAGATGGTAGTAGTGGACTGCAACAAAATTTAGTGAGTAGTTTGTTTGTAATTAAATATTGAGTTGATATAGGTTGTCGTAAAGTATAAACATAAGATGACAAATATGACATTTCATGACCTAGATATGTCAAATATTGCAAGAGTTAGTAAAAATTAACATTATTTATATAAATATAGTGAAGTATCTTCCACAATCAACATAAAAGCTATAATAAAAACTCAAATTATTCAATAAAAAATATTAAAATATTATTTATTTAATATTCTTTATTGACAATTTTACATATTTATTTAATTATTTAATATTTTTGTTAACAAATTTCAATATTCATTTAAAAAATTAATAGTAATATTAGGAAAAAATAGTTATTTGTAATTGACTATAAAGGAAAAATAGATTTAAATGATTATATCCTTGCTCTACATAGACTATAGGATAAATAAATTAACTAACTAATTAAAAGGGAAAAAATAGATTTAAATTATTATATCCTTGCTCTACAATTATTAAAGGTGTTAGTCAGTTTTGCCATTATTGTCAGGGTATCTGGAAGGTTGTTGTCTAAAATGTTGTCTGTGCATTTATGTTCCTCGTGTTTTGAGAATTTAGTAATAGGTTGCAATATCAGTTGGACCATGCTTGTATCTATTCTGTTGATGGAATTAATCTGAAAATCTAATCTATTCAAATGTTATGATCTATGATTATTGTAAAGTGAATTGTTTTATGAGGAAGCAAGTGACTAAGAGTTGGAGGTGGAGAAAAAGTATAATGAGATGCAAAGATGTATGTTTATAACTATGCATCACTAATCTCTTATTCAATTTAATGTAGAATATAAAATATATTTATTATTATGCAAATTTGTGCTTTTTAGAAGTCAATAAAAATTAGCCATGGATTCTTCTTCCAATATACCTCTATTTTGTAAAATAGTGACATTAGATTCCTTTCTTAAAATATAATGTATTTTAAACATGTTCCCCTCGTCATTAGTTACTCACTTTCATTTTATTTCATTTTTGAAGCATCCCCTCTTAGAGTTTGTTTGCATCGTTTTTTTTAATCATGTTCTTTCATGTCATAAAATTTCACAATATTCTTATTATAAATATTTGATTTCTACAATTTTCTTATGGTAAATTGGGCATATGTCAATTTAGCGGTCTAAATATAATTTTATTGTGATTGTAAATTTTGAGTAGTAGAATGTATTGTGGTCAAATAAGTTGTTTTCGACATTTGAATAGAGCTTGAGCTCATCTTTGTTTATTTCATAGGACAATTACCACTATAGCTCAAAGAAGCCATTTCCATCATGTGAATAGAGCTCAAGCTCATCTTTGTTTATTTCTTCCTCTAATTCCTTTACCCTACTATATAGAACTTTTGTCTCTTATCATGGAATGCAAATTGAGATGGAGAGTTGATTTATATCTTTAGATTCAATTAAATGCTATGTCGCACTTGATAAACACTTGCCACTTTGTGAGGAAAAAACCACCCCTAGAAGTGAACCTAAGGAAAAACCAAACCGCTAGTCATAAAAGCAAAAGAACAATTACTTATTAATGATTTAATTTTGAATGATAGATGCCAATCATGCTCCATTGAACACCCTTGTCTAATAACTATTCAAATATAGTTCTTTAGATTTTGGACATTATCTCAAATTAGAATTCCAATAAACATTTTCTTAAGATCTTTTATTAAATTCTTGACTTCTCTATTGACCCAATGCTACTTTTAAATTTATAAGACATTCTATATAAATTAAAATTTATATAACCATTGCATCTCCAATACAATCTTGGTGTAAAATTGTAAAATTGTTAACCAAAACAAACAAACCACTAAAAACATAAAACAAAATTCATAAAAAGAAATAATAGCTTGAAAACAAATAAAAAATTGTATCTCAAAATTATATAAATAAAAAAATACTATTATATACATACAATATTGTAAATTAAATTAATATATTTTCTATGCACCACCTTACTATAAATATATCTATTAATGAAACAAACTTTTCCAAGTACCTTCACAACTAATTTTAATGAATGGACATAAATGCATCTTGTAAGGATAACAGCTCCTCCCGTTTGACAAGCGTGATCAAACCGGTAGAAGTGAAGCAAAGGCACATTCCTTATGAGTTAATGTGGGCAGACGGTTAGGTGGGGTACCTATTCTGGGATGAACAGCAATAAAGACGTCGGGCTTCAGCGGGTATGCGTTGTGGAAGACAGTGTGACGAAAATGGGGTCAGAAATGAGAGCAGATTTCTTTCCTTTCTTCCGAATCCTCAAGGATGGAACCATCCAACGCTGCACGGGCACGGAGACTGTGCCCGCTGAAAACAGCGGAGTGCCCGTAGCCTCCCAAGACATAACACTGGATGCAAACAGGGGCGTTTTCGTCCGGGTGTATGTTCCAAGCGCGGGCGAAGGCGAAAAGCTACCGGTGGTGGTGTACGCCCACGGCGGGGGCTTCTGCATCGAATCGGCCGCTTCCCCCACATACCACGATTATCTGAATCTGCTGGCGAAAGAGGCGAAAGTGATCTGTGTATCGGTGGACTATAGGCGGGTGCCAGAGCATCGTCTCCCTGCACCCTACGATGACTGCTTCAGTGCTCTCGAGTGGCTCGATACGGACGCCCTGCATCCTTTCATCAGCACTAAAGCAGACCTGGGCAGGTGCTTCGTGGCAGGCGACAGTGCAGGGGCCAATATTGTGCACCGATTGGGCCTTCTGGCCTCTGACAAAAGCTGGATGCGCTTGTGTATCGAGGGTGCGATTTTAATTCATCCTTTCTTTGGCGGGGAAGATAAGGTCCTTGAATTAGGGCCCGAATCACAAGCCAAGGTTCAGTTTGGGGATGGTCTGTGGAAGCTGTCGCTGCCCGAGGGGGCAGATAAAGATCACCCTTTCAGTAACCCCATTGGCCCGCGCTCTCCTGCTCTGTCTTCGCTTGTTTATAAGCGTCTGCTGGTTGTGATCGCGGGCAAGGATCTTTTGAAGTACAGGGGGGAATTATACTATGAAGCCTTGAGGAAAGCAGGAAAAGAAGCGGATCTTATGAGCGCTGAGGAGGAAGCGCATGTGTTTCATCTCAAAGATCTTCAGTGCCCCAATGCTGTGTTGATGATGAAGCGCATTTCTGATTTCATTGCCTCTACTACTTAATGGGGATTCTGTGACTCCCAGGTTTTCTTCTTTTGTTATAAGCTGTGCTTGTATATCGATCAATATGGGTTATGCTGAGTACTATTATGGCATTTTCATTTACTCTGAATATCTGTTTTTTTTTCTGTAACCCACGTTCTGTAGAGCATATCTTGCTGTAGATCTGAGGGTCTTTTTTTGAAATTCGAATATTTTAGCTTGCATAAGAAGCGTTGAGCTTGGTATACAAAGTGTAAACATTATGTCTTGAGTGGTGGACTGGTAAGATCGCAATTCGCTTGTACCAAAGCCGGGGTTCCATGGAGCAGGGGTTTCACAAAGTAAGAAACAAAACGTGATTAATTTGAATCTTATTTTAAATAATACCAGCTTTTACTTTTCGTTTTAGATTTGGGAGGAGTTAGAAATTGACACTTGTCAAGCATCTGAAGTTTTAGTTTTCCACCATGAAAAAAATTAAATAAAAATTATCTTTATTGATTTATTGTTATCTCTTATGAGAGCACTCCTCAAGGACATCTCTAAATTAGGGAGCTTAAACTTTAAAACTAAATTAGGGAGCTTAAACTTTAAAACTGATCTGTACTATTAAATTTATGGATTGAAACTCTAAAATTGAACTGTACTACTAAATTCACGGGACCATCAACTTTAAAATATTTTAAAAATAATTTATCAGCATTCAATGAATTTTGTTAGGAAGCTCCCATCTATGAGATTCCAGTCTAATAAATTTATTTAATTATGGCTCTAGGAAAATTCACCGCCAGATGGACGGGAAAACTTTGGTTTTTTTTGCAAAAGAAAATATTAATGCCCTTCCCTGTGGTGAATTGGTGGCCGGTGAATTTTACTTGCGGTGAATTTGTCATGGCGGTGAATTTTCCCACAATGAATTGTTGGCGGTGAATTTTCCATCAGTGAATTGCTTGAATTATGCCTTTAATTATATATTATTTTGAAGTAAACATTAAAAAGAATGTTTTTCATGCTGTTTAACTATTGAAACATTCAAATCCTAAGTTTCATATCCCACTTAATTGATGTATACATTGATGGTTTTCTTAAAATATATTAAATTTGTATAAATATCTTAAATATATTTAGTTTAAAAAGTGATATTAATTTGGAGATATTTTATTTATTTAAAATATTTCATTTTAGATACATGTTAACAATATTTTTTTATGTTGTTTCATCATGGAAAGCATATTCAGATCCTAAGATTCATATCCCACTTAATTGATGTATAAATTGATGGTTTTCTTAAAATTATATTAAATTAGTGTAGATATCTTAAATATATTTAGTTTACAAAATTTCAAAGATATTAATTTGGAGATATTTTATTTACTTAAAATATTTTGTTTAAGTTAATACATGTAGATAAAGATGTTATGTGTTGTTTATTTTTGAAATATTAAATATTAATATTTTGACATGTAAATGATAGTCAAATTTAAGGTAAAAAATAAAAGTTTGTGTTAATACATTCACTCCATTACACTTCATCTCTTGTTGTCCTCATAGAATGCCTCTCTACATTAATAAATATTACATAACTATTACTTTTTATCATTCTAAAATGTATAAAAATAAAATTGATATAGTTAAAGAATAAAAATATTGATTTGTATATTATATATTAACTTTGAAATTTGTAATAAAAAGTGAAGCCAACCAAGATAGGCAAAAATTAAAAGCTTAAGTGAGGGAGTTGAAATAAAGATGCAAAGGCTTTAAGTGTAAGAAAATGTTTTTTTTTCTAGATGGATGTGAAGTCTACTTTTCTAAATGGACAGTTAGAAGAGGAAGTTTACATTGAGCAATTAGAAGGCTTTCAATTCTTAGATAATCTTGATTTTGTATGCAGATTGAAAAAGGCTATGTATGGACTTAAGTAGGCTCTTAGAGCTTGGTATTCTAGGTTGGACAAGTATTTGCAACAAGAAGGGTTTTGAAGAGGTAGTGTGGATCTAGTAACCTATGTATAAAAACAAAAGATGACAAATTGTTGATTGTTGTTGTCTATGTTGATGACATTATCTTTGGAGGAAGCAGTGAGGACATGCACAAATTTTTTTGGAATGCAATGTAAGGTGAATTTGAAATGTTAATGCTTGGGGAATTGTCTTTCTTCCTTGGTCTATGGATTGCTCAGTTAGATGAAGGCATATTTATCTCTCAAAACAAATATATAAAGGAGATGTTGAGTAAATTCAAGATGGAAGAATGTAAATCGACAAGTACACCTATGGTTATTAGATGCAAGTTGAGTAAAGATGATGAATCTACTTCGACAGACCAAACCCTATATAGATCCATGATTGGCAGTTTATTGTATGTGACTACATCTAGACTAGACATGGGTATGTGCAGGATCATGATGGGCCAAAAAGTGGCGAAGTGAAAAAAGTAGCATTTTGCATCCACCAAAAAATGCAAAAAATCCTGAGTTGACTTTTTTTTGGGTTGGGTGTCAGTACATTGCTCCAAAGCAATGCCCAAGGCAAAGTAGCTCAAATCAGATATCCGATTTGGGTCAGGTATAAATACATAGTTGTGGCCATTTAAAATCATTTCAACCATTGTAACGGTAAGATTTTAGTGTTACAAATTGGCTATCCGATTCAAATCAGATATCCAATTTGAATCGGATATCCGATTTGTGCACACATAGACCTAAGAGTAATTAGGAGGTGGAGGGTGAGCAAGAGAGAGAGAGAGAGGGAGAGAGAGGGAAAGGGAGAGAAACTGAGAGAGAGAGGGGGAAAGGGAGAGAGACAGAGAGAG